>JAINUW010000566.1:0-281306 GCA_020205615.1 Panax quinquefolius | reverse complement strand
AAATATTGGTATGAATTTTATTGTGAAATTTCTACATTTTTCATGTCATTTACTATTCACGAGTTACTATTCACGAGTTACTATTCACAAGTTACTATTCACGAGTTACTATTCACGGGTATTATTCGTGACAAAAGTGGTTTTTTCTTCTGACCAAATTATCGTTGATTTATGAATCTTACTCTTGAAATTAAATCCATGTGTTGATTATATTGTTTTTATTATCATATATAACATTTTTATAACCCTAATGATGATATTTCTCTTTGACTTGAGTGTAAAGATGGGTAGATTATTGGTATGATCGTGACTATGGGTTCTCTTTGGCTAGTAGTGCAAAGTTGAATTGTTGACTGGTATGATCATGACCATTGAATTTATAATTGAATATTTTTAGCTTAAGTGCAAAGGTGAATTGATCAACATGGTTATAATTATGGTTTATAAAAATTCTAAAATGATTATGTATTTCTTTGAGATATTAATATCTTCGCCCAGAAGAGTGCGAAGATGAATTATTGATAAATATCTTTGGCTTGTAGTGCAAAGATGAATTATTATTGAATATCTTTGCCTCAGAAAGATGACAATTATTGAATATCTTTGGCAGAAGTGCAAAGATGAATTATTGTCAATATCTTTTGGCCCAGAGTCGCGAAGATCATTTGACTATCTTTGGCACATGAGTAAAGATGAAATGATAATGAATATCTTTGGCCCGTAGTACAAAGATGAATTTATTAGTATGATTATGAACATGAACTATAATTTGGTATAACCATGATCTTTGATGTTTCAGGTAAAGACATGTGATGAAAATTATCTTCGTCCTGGGTGTGAAGAAGAATTTAGAATCACAATTATGATTATGAGTTATTCATATAATTGTGGAAAGGAACTGTTGATTGATGTTACAGGGATAAAACATTGTTGGTGGACTTTTAATGTGGAGAAGATAATAGACTTTATGGTCTATTTGACTCTTCTAACGGATTGCTCGTTCCGCCGCAACAATGGTTGAAAAGTTTTATCATCTACCATATATTCTAAATCTCTGATTTATTACTGATGAAGGCTATTGATAATTTAATTATCTTTAATCATGATATTCTTTCTTCGGTTAGTTGAGCTCACCCTTTTCTTTGCACAATTCCTTTCGTGTAATAAGAGTGTAAATTTGGGTCGAGCGGGGTAACAGGAATATAACGGTGGTTTCTAGCGGTGGAAGTTCTCCCTAAACAGCATAGAAAAGTGTGTTATATTTTATACATCATTTAGTAGTTATATTTGGTGAATCAAATAGGGTGAAGGGCGAACCCAACGTTAGAAGGGTGTTTTGCGACTATCATACAAGATGTCTAATGACATACAACCTCGTGTTATCATAAGACAGGGTTGTGCGCATCCACTTGCTGAGTATATCTACGAGCACTACTTATATAATCTTGGTGTTTGGTTGAAGTATAATTCTCAATTAGAGACAGTGGAGATAATGATATGTCAAGAGAAGACTCACCATTGGAAAGAATATGATAGTAATCTTCTTATTTTTCTTTGGGGTCTATTGGGTCAACCAACGATAATTCTATGGACATATGATATCTATAATAACCTAGACGCATGGCCTCCCATGTACGAAGGTTTTCTTGAGCACTTCCCAAAGGTTTTAATTTCTAAAACAATTTTTAACTGTACCTTTATGTAAGGTGCCATTGTGACGTGCTATCCAAGGTTGGGATGAGAGTCACAGTTGGTATATATTTGTATCAAAACTCACAACATATGTGTTGTTGTATTTTTACCTACAATTGTTGTAATAAAGTTGTAGTTATTTTCTCATACCATGTATTTAGCGACTGTAGAATAGGTTGGATGGATTGGACCTATTTTGGGGCGTTATACCGCACCACTCGGTTCACGGGGATATGGTTCCGAATTCTACATGATGATGGATTGGATAACTCGTGTCCGAGATCCGACTCATGTGACATGATTGATAGTTTGACTTGGCGACTAGACGGATACATTTCTTCATCCGATATTTGGGTAGAGATCCCAGCAGAGGCAGGCATTGCTTGATCCTTCCATTTCAAAGCGCTAGCCCCTCGGCGACTCACTCGGTTTTTGCTTACGCCACAGATCCTCCTCTATATAGGCCCGACATCCCCGTTGATAGAGATCCGGTGACTCGGGAGAAGTTACATCGGTGGGCAGGATTGATGATGTAGACATTGACACCATTGTCTTCTTCCGATGTGTATTCTCGTTATATCTTTTGATAGGCCTCCGTTAGCTATTGGGTGGTATGTGCTCTATTCTCGCTATATCTTTTTGACAGGCCTCTGTTAGTAGTAGGGCATCTGCGTGCCCATTTCCCCTATATTTGTAGTCGTATGTAGATGATGTATTAGATGTTGATATACTTAGGAATGTATGCACAATTTTTTTTCATTCCCTATATCATATTGCCATCTATTATCTGCAGTGCATGTATCATGTTATGCATATGTATGTATATCCAGAGATATTCAGCATTAACCCCTGGATGGTCTTATGACACGACCCATACAGATGTCTTCTTCGACAGTTAGCCGTATTGATCATACCCCACCATCATTGGTGGCATCTGGTATGTGATCTAGCATGATATCATGTCAACATCAGACAGGGTGACCGTAGATCATTTGTTGCAGCATACTATGACCCTGTTGATGTTCCAGGTTCCTACAGGATTCATGGATGGCATGCTGGAGCACTGGGTATCGGAGAGGCATGTTTTTCGATTTGGGACCCAGGAGTTGATTCCCACATTGGAGGAGTACGCACGGTTGACGATGCTGCCACTAGACAAACCCTGCATACATATGGCTTTGGGGGACATGAGTCAACGATTCATGACCCTCACTGGATTGAGGCGTAGTGTGGTACAGGATGAGCTTACATCTGGCCACGTTATATCCCAACATTTTCTCGCTTGATGATTTGCTCGAGGATAGTTATACGTGACATTAGGGATTTCACCGCACCCGGGAGGATCATTGGAGTCTAGCCGTGGTTGATGTCTCTTTGCTATTATGCGTCTTGTCGTATGTCTATATGCCACGATACATGGATGAGATAAGTATTGGAGTCATCATGGCAGTGAGAGCTCTCAGGGAGGGTCGTACCATTATACCGATGATTATAGTAGAGACTCTGAGGTCGGCTACATATTACTGCACTTATCCGATAGGAGTGTTCACAGGCAGATCGTTCATGTTGTACGTGTGGTTTATGACACACTTGAGACCGATCGGCACGTTTAGACGGCATGGGTATCGTTTCACCCATGATATAGCCATGTCATACTCCTTTCAGCCATCGGAGTGTACGGATACTATGTCTTGGTCTATGATATTGGTGGATATCAGTGATCCATTTAGCATATTGTCGTGTTCGGGGCTGAGCTCACCTTACAGCTTTATTACTCATGCTCCGGGCATGGATTACCTCCCTCTGGCTGGTTTGAGAGGTATGACTACTTATCACCCGATGGCCATGATATCGCAGTTTGACCAGTTTCAGGACTTTCATCCTTTCGAGGGGGCGTTGGGACAACGTTTAGCTTCTCGCTATCTTTCAGCAGAGGACTGATCCCGTGTGTATGCATGTTGGGATCAGCGTGAGATAGCTGCTTTTTCTGTTAGTCATCCAGGTTATTCGTTAGAGTATTCTGCATGGATGGAGATAGAGATTTTATCGGCTGCGGCAGTATCCATGCATACAGATAATGAGTCGATGATGGAGAGCCCCATATGGACATTGATTCCCACATCGAGGAGGAGATAGTTCTTTGGGTTGCCAAGCATTTCCTTTAGATTCTCCCAAAGATTAATCTCATTGTGATTCAAAGATTCAAAGACAAAGATTTTGAGCAGAGTCTTCATCTGATGACCTTCGAGAGAGACCAGACTAGATCCTTGATGTTGATTGCCCTTGATGGGAGAGACGCAGCTCTGTTGGAGAGAGATGAGGCATTAGCTCGCAGAGATGTCGCTGTTGTTGAGCGAGATGAAGCTAGGTTAGCCAGAGATGCAGTGATAGTCGAGCGGGATAGTGCCATATCTGCCCAAGATGTAGCCGTCACATATAGTACTACAGCTGAGGTCCCTTACCACTAACATGATCGTAGAGATGAGTGCTTAAATTGATGAGCATATGATCACCATACAGATGGCTGCAGATCTGTTGGGTCGTGTAGATACTCTCGTACAGGAGACCACAACTTTGCCTCCTTCTTTTGAGAGGGACGCCATATACCCTTACTTATAGATGATCTTGTATTTTCCTGCACAGACTAGCTTTAGCCATTTTGTCATGTACAGTTTACATTGTGTATATCAAACATCATTTTATATATGGCAGGGAAATATATTTTTGATCACTTTCCTTTTAGATATGCTTTGCTACTTGCTTGATATTTTGTCTACTGCTTCAGGGCTTACGATCTTGATGTACTCTGAATTCCTCCTGGATGGATGGACATTGAGTTGTGTCTAGACATTTCAGAATGGATCATTGATCTATGTGTATCCCTACCATCTTTGGTGTCTTGGGATTTGTTTCTGTATGGAAATGTAGAGAAGAGTGTGGCTTTCTTCTCTGAGATTGTCCATCTCTTATGGATTGGTGTTGCTCTTCAAGGTACAACTGCAGCTTAGATGGTCGTCACGAATCTCCTATTCGGGGAGGAGTTAGCATGGTCGAAGCCAATGAAATCCTATTTGGGAGGAGTTCGGTGATTCCATCCCTTTGTCCTGAAGAGAATGAAATGTAGCGGATTAAGACATTTTTTGATCCCAGTACCATTTGACAAGTTTTTTGTTTTGGTCTGGGTGAGACCTGCACTCAGCGTTCTACTTTTCTTCGACTAACGATTTAATATCGACGAATCCAAGGCGCTATGTTAGTAGTACTCCTGCTTTCGACCAGGATACTTTTGGTCGACTGGGTTTGCAACTTGAGAGATTTCACGAAGTCCCTCACCCAGCGTAGTTCGAACCTTTCGTGTAAGAGGTTCAACGTACTGTATGTGGCAAAGTAAAGGGTGTAGAAATGTTTTTTGTTTTTGTAAGGAGAAAAGGGTAGAAATGTTTTTGTTGTTTATTTTTATTGTGCCGGAAGAAGGCCGCCAAGCAAAACGCTTCCCGATGGGGTGGTGCTTTTAGTGAAATGGCCTAGGCGCATTGCCCGATTTTTTTGCGCCCAATGATGCATTTGTGCTCGGGATAGTCGGAGTCAAAAGTAGTTCTCTATCGTAAAGCCAATGATTAGAGGCATCGGGGCTTCCTCCGAAGTTTCGCGTTTCTACGCCATGCAAACCAAAGGGACAATAGGATGACACCAACAAGCACCGCTTATACGCCTTGCTTCTCGCTACCAAAATGGCCCAATCCACGACGCCGACTTCGCTATGCCGTCTCGACGCAGCTTCCCAAGAGCGTTAAACAAAAGATAACTCTTTCCGGCGGCCCCGCCGACGTCCTAGTAGTGCGTTTCATGTCAAAAGGTCCGAAGGTTTAAGATCGCCGGCCTGGCAGATATCCCAAAATCTATCTTGAGCACATGGAAAGATACGCCTGCTAGCTTCTTAGAATGTGTGGGGACAATTTTAATTGGCAATTCAATTATCTCAAACCCCAGGAGGATTCTACGTGGGCTCGATGGCAGGATCCTCAAAGATTTGATTCGGACCGTATTTGGGCTCAGGCGATCCGCTCGCCGTCAGTGCCAGCGCGGCTGTTGGCAGCCAAGACGCCTCAGGCGCCCAGAAAGGCCATTGGGATTGATATTCATCTTCACCAAGTTGTAGTATATATATATATATTTAGATATGAGCCTCCATCTATCAAGACTCCGGCTAGATATTCATCTTCACCAAGGTAGCGTGTATTTGGAGGACAAGACCGCTGATCCTGAGGACAAGACCAATGTGTGCGATGGTTTACAATGACCGGGTCCCTTGGGGCGGGATGTCGTCATCAGTGAAGGATATCACATTGTTGTTGAAAATGTGATCAACCAAGTGTTGAAATTTTTCTGTATCCACTGATGTTGGTAAGTAGGCTTCTTCCAAAACCTTTATCAAGATTCTCCTGTGATCCTCGGAAGTTAAAACCAAGTCCAGGATTGAAATTTGGTGTGGAGCTTCTCTTAAGCTTAAAACCACCTTGGCTTCGTTATGACCCATAGTGCGGAGGAATTTTTCAATCTTCTCCATGGGTATTTTCCCCTTTGATTTGATGGTGGACTTCATCACCCATTGGGGAAGATACAGTGGATTTTCCTTCGACATTGTAGCAATTTTATGTGAGGTGGATCCTTCACCTTCTCCATAATTCCACGGAATTTTGTGCAAGCTAACAATAGGATATTGTGCTCTACATGGTAAGTTGATTGGCTTGGGAGCGGCCACTTTGAAAGGATAGTTGCTTCCTCTTAGTCGAATTGTTGGTATTGTGAGCGGCTTGACAATATCATCAGCCTCAGTAGATAGAACTGCTACCAATCCCTTCCACATAGTAGGATAGGTATTATCACTCCCACTTAGTACAGTATCATCATCTGCTAGTTGCAGGACACCGCTGTCATTGAGATTCTGGATAAGGTGGCAGAGTGCCCAAAGATTCTTCTCGTATGCGACCGCGAGAATGGGAGTGATATTGACATACTCCATCGAATTATGCGATCTCCCGAATGTAAATTTATTGAGGTAGAAGGGAAGTGATTCTTTCTTCATTGATTAGCATGTGAAGGATTTCCTCCATAGGTTGGCCCAAATATGTGAATTCCCTTTAGTTGGCAAAATCCCGATGGGCTTTGGCATTCGCTCTCTTTGTCACTTTGTCTTCCAACATTTCATTTTCTGAAAGTGACGAGGGAATACTCATGAAAAGAGGACGGATACTAGCATGCTCTTGGCTGACTACCTGGCGTGTCACTTGATGCTGATAAGTCATCAGTTCTGCCAATTGCTCAATTTGCTTGCATAGAGCTTTCATCTTACGCTCCATTGCGAACTGGAACTTGGCATAATCCCACTTGTTAACACCGTCTTTGGGGGTATGGGAGGATTCGAGTTGAAATTGGAACTATGTCCATTGCTCCAATTAATCATGTTGACCACTTCTTCTTTGTGTTTAGGAAGAGGGTTGTCTTCAACGTGAGGCTGATCTGGTTTGGTGACCATAATCTCACCATTGTGTATCAGGTCTTGGATCTTGTGTTTCAAGGCCAAATAATCCTGAATATCATGTCCAGGTGACCCGACATGATAAGCACATTTCTGAGCAGCATTGAAACCCCGTCCATTAGGGCTAGCTGGTGGAAGAAGATGCGTGATTTTCGTCTATGTTGTTAGAAGAGTGAGAATATTCTCGAGTGAGTCCCCTAAGGGTGTGAACACTCGAGGGCATTTGACTTCTCCACCTTTTGGTATTGGAGGGTTCGAAGACTGTGCTTGAAAGGGAGTGTAGTTTTTCTTTTGAATAGGCATGTTCTGATTGCCTTTTTGACCTTGTAGTATCAGGAAAACATCTTCCTCTTTCTTTTTATGGACCCTCCGGGGGTTATTTCCATAATTTTTGGATTGGATGTGATCAACAATGACTTTAAGGGCGCCTAGGTCTTGAATTTTTCTTTGACTTCAATCCCATCTCAGCCATCTCCCCATGTTTGACCATTTCGGAAAAATGGTTTCACCGATGCTTGCTAAAACTCTTAGAAAGCGACTTTTAGATGTCTATGAAAGTTATGACCATCTCTCGATTCTATCATGGAAGAAATAACTTGGGCGTACCAAAGCGTCCACCTTTGGGCATACTCTTCTGAAAGACTCGTTAGATTGTTTCTTGACCTTGGTAATTTGATATCGATCAGGAGCCATTTAAGTCTGGAAGCAGTATTGAGTGAGGAAGGCGTGGGATAGCTCTTCCCAATATGGATCTTTGAATTGTCTAATCTGGTATACCATGAACGGGCTTCTCCAATCAGACTCTTCTGGAACCGCTGCATCCTCTGCATAAGATCCAAGTTCTCCAATAAACACCTTCAAATGTGTGTTAGGATCTCCTAACCCGTCATATTTTTTGAAGTCAGGAGTCTTAAATTTTTCTGGATAATGAACACCAGGGAAAATGCAAAAGTCAACATATGAAACACTCTCGTGTGTTCCAATTCCTTTGATAGCACGAATGGTCTCTTCCATTTGGTGGACTTTCTTTTTGATGTCACCGGTGTCTGGATCTCCTGTGAGTTGGGTGGCATCATGAATTTTTTTTGTCGTATCCAACTTCAGTTCAGGTATTGTAATGACCTGGGTTCCCCATTGTGTAGAGGATTCAACATGTATGGGTATCTTTGGACCCTGAGTAGACTGGTGTAGTTCTTTGAGTAGAACAGCTAAATCTGTAATTTGTTTGCTTAATCCGTCGAATTCTTTGCTAGAAACTGGATTAAGGTCAGTCTGGTCAGATGACGACATGATTGGTTGTAGGCCTGAAGCCTTTTTTGATTTTGACCGGGCAGTAGGTCCGATTGGTTCCCTGCGAAAGACTTGCATAGTTTAGTCTTTAGGGAATGTTTGTATAATAACATGCTATGTGATGTGTCCATTTTAGGAATTTTATCCTGCAAAATGGATGTCAGCTGTTTGCAATATAAGATAACATGTTAAATTATGTATGTGTACATATTTCTTCATATTTCTCATTACATGGAGATAGATATGGAATGAAATTACAAGTAATTATATTGACAAGTAATGAAAAATGAGAAAGCATGAAGAGACTTTCGTCCATTTTGGGTTTATCAGAGGCTGACCTATCTTACGTTACTCTCGCGACTTTTTGGCATGAAGGTTCCCAAATCATCGCAATTTACTCAACAAGAAATTAATTCGGATTTTCGACTGGAGCGAATTTGGGTGGTGCCTTTCCTGAGCCTCGCGGGAATTAGTCTTCCTACGAGTCCAGTAATCAAACACCGACAGGATAGCCTCCTGGTGGAGGGACCACACAACATACATTCACATACATCGCGTCTCAGCATATGGAAATGATGACATGGGCAAAGCACTAATATCACAAGCAGATATGGTGTGAAGCACTAAGTGCAATAAGCAAATGCATTCGTACACATTCATCATAAATGTAAATGCAACATCCACACACAAGCAGATAATAGTTTTGAATAGATTGTAATAGCGGCTTAAGTCCTCTTACTAGAAGTCCCCAGCAGAGTAGCCACCTATCGACGTCGGGATTTTTAGTTGTCCCTTTCTGTTACTTGTTCTTTGGTGTTCTCATTTTAGGTGAGAATTGTTTGAAAAAACAAGTGAAAAAGGTCCGACATGTTTAATGTCGACGATGGACTATTAAGAGTCGCCAATTGGTTTTTTAAATGGTTGTACCAACACAACCGAGAAAATGTTTGCACATTGATCCAGTGATGTGACACTGCTAAACGGGTCGGTGAAACCGAGATTCATTAGGGTCCAGGAACTTGATTATGCGGAGGGAAGGTGTTAGGCACCCCCCGACATCCATGTTACCACGGTGACCGCCTCTTTTCAAGAAACTGTTATCTAAATGTGTGTGTGTGTGTGGGGTTAATGTGCTATTATTTGGAAGTAGTGCGAGGCCTCGTTTGCACCTATATACACAGGGTTTGAATTTATGTAAAAAAATTAGTTTTTAGCAAGATATGGTAATGATGTTTTGTAAAAGAGGGTTTTCAAACCCTGATGCTCAATAGTAATTTAGACCTTTTACTCTTCCATTTTATTAAGTGTTCGACTTGATTGATTTTATTTCCGAGATGCGAAGCATCTATAAGAAAATAATATACAAAATAAAGCTGACTTCCTCGTGGGTATGAGAACCATCTGAGGAAATTCAGACAACGCAGAATAATTTACAAGTTGCTTACAGCTGAAAAAGGTCCATCACGGGAATCGAATCTAGATCCACTAGACTGAATCTGTGATCACATGATTCCTAGGCTCACATGATACCGCAATTTGTATGAAAGCGATGGCAGGTGTATATATATAAAAGTCATAAATATATATATACGGACATGATCACCCAACCACGAAGCACCTCCATGGGGGATCGAAAATGTAAATAAAGATGTAAAAAGCTATCAACCGCCACGGAGGAAACTCCAAAGCGGACGAAAACGTAAATAAAGTCAGTATAGTGATCAACTGCCACGAAGTGAACTCAAAAGTGAGATGAAACATAAAGAAAGTCAGAAAAAGCGATTAACCACCACGAAGTAAACTCGGTGAGGGTATATATACAAAATATATATATATATATATATATATATATATAATATATATAGTAAACACACCAGATGTAAAATATATCGTATATATTAAAAGCTCATCGAATAAAGTAGTTCGACACACGCTTATATATATATATATATATATATATATATATATATATATATATATAAAGTAAGTAAACGCCTCCGGATCAAGTTCAGGCTCATCGAACAAAGTTCGACACACGCTTAATGTATATAAGTATATATATATATATATATATATATATATATATATATATATATATATAAAGCAAGTAAATGCTCGGGCATCAAGTCGAGGCTCAATCGAGGCATAACTCGATAATGTTAGTCCATATATATATATATATATATATATATATATATATATATATATATATATATATATACAAACCGAAAATAAAACCACGGACCGATGTTCGGGCAAACACACGCAACACGACTCTCAATGTGAAGAAGGGTGTGTGCCAAGATGAAGAGAAAGACTTTAAAGTGTGTGAGAAGGCTTACAGTGGGCTGCCAAAGAAGACTTCTATATCTTTAAAGTGGATGAAACTTCGGCTCATACTGCATATAAAGAGTAGCTATATGTGAGCTCACAAGTGTTTAAAATGGGAAAACACTCAGTATATTGCAAGTACGGAGAAAATTTGACAGGGCTTCTTCGCTCTTCTTTTTTCTTAAAATGGACACCCCCTCTTTATATATAGAGGGGGGGAGTGTGCAGTGTACCGAAGTGTCGCGGGATTCCTCGGGTTTCTCAGGTCACGTCGTCTCATAGTACGTGCACGTAGGCACTGTAATGTCCGCTTAAACTTTCAGAATTGCAATTCGGGCATCCGACTGTGGTATGTAGGACCTATTTCGGACCGCCGTTGTTGAGAGTTGTATAATGGCATGGGATTAGAGGTTGTAAGAAGTCATGAAGATGGGACGGTGCCCTCCGGTCTTTAAGCTTCAAGTTCTATCCGTTACCTTGCACAATAGTCACTCGGGATTGGTTTTCCTTGATTCTTATGGGACATCATTGTGTAGAATGGTGTATATGAAATGTTGAGACGACGTGATGTGGCTTCAAAGTAGCGAGATGATGCCTTTTCCCCTCACCAAAGTTATCGTCGGTTTGAGCTGATAAAGCGAGCGTTGCTCGGGGTTATTCTTTGAGATTGAATATCATGAATGTTTGATGTCCTCGATTATCATCTCGAGGTGTGCTTGTCCTCCCAAAGTTATCTTCTGGGTTGGTCTTGGGTGTCTTATCAGAGCGTGTAGAGATTGAAGGTGGTTGCATTTTTGAACAAACATTTCCGGGGTTATCGCCGGAACTGCATTCCTTGGGGTGATCACCAAGGTTGGTAACTATTCCCATGATTGGGACTGAGACTGGATACCTCGGGGTTATCTTTGAGATTAATTGGTCTTCTCCGGTGTGTGTTTCGGTATTGGATCTGCACGCCTCGGGGTTATCTCTAAGGTTGGAATTGTTACTCCCGTTGTGTGTTCCGGGGTTGATTCTGAACTTCCGGTAGTATCCAAATGGATATGAACTGTCTTTATGGGTTCCCTCTTGAAAGACGAATCTATCCTCCTGGAATATTAGTGACAGATGTGCAAAAAATTTCGAGTGTCTACACATATCTTAGTTAACCAAGATCAGAATCAAGGAGTAGAAATTAAGATTTGAACCAAAAAGGTATAAACCCTAATTCTATTTAGATCCTTAAGATTTTTGTAAATTATGTGTTTTGTTGTTTAAATATATGTTTTATGATGTTATTTAGTGATCTATAATGATACATCATGAATCCAAAACATCTAAGTTCATGAAAATAGGAATTTTAGAAAACAGTCAAGAACCCTAAAATGAGCTCGACAGTCAAATGTCAGAGCCTCTAGAATATCCCTTTTATCAGAAAATTCGAATCTCGTGAATTTTTATAGGAAATTCAATTCTCTACAACTTTTCAGAAGAAAGTTTTTCCAAATTCCAAACAAAAATTGACCGAAATCCACACACGGACGATTTTACAGGCTATAATCAAATTTCAGTCAAGAAATGGGTCCACCAACATGTTTAACATGTTTTAAACAACTTTTGCAACCAAAATACTCTTCCTCCTCATATACTCATATATCCGACATTCATTGTAAAAATATCACCATTATTATATTATAATAATATAATAAAATATTATTTTATCGAAAAAAGATAAAATATCAATTTTTAACAATTGTCACTTTAAAAAATTTTCTCCATCTATATCCACATAAAATCAATATTTTCCTCATCATATAAATCAACAATTAATTATTCACAAATAATTATAAAATCACAATACTGGCAACCAGGCCGTTCCCAGGAAAGAGGGGGCTTTCCAATAGGAATTTCTCCTTACTGGCGTGCAATTAGGTGACCAAACCTCTCCTTAGACAGAATTTTCTAGACATTGCCAATAATGTTTTCTAATAATATTATTCGGATAATATGAATTATTGCTTCGATAATGGAAAATCTTCGTGTAGTGACAATTATCAAACAACAAGAATATAAAATATCAACGCAGTAAATTATTGAATCAATAAAATAAAATAATTTGAAGAATTACTTACGAAACAATTATTGAGTAGTGGCCTTCTTACGTAAGAATCAATAATTGGTGCAATACCGCGTGCTAATGTGCAACAACGCCAGACATTCGTGTGTTTTAACCAACGGGTATTCCAACAAAGTGTTAATTTGTAATAACTACGTCATTATTTATAAACAACTTATACTTGTCATTTTCTTCATCTAATCACTTTCCGTTATGGGGCCCACACAAGAATTGTCTTGTAGTTCCTACGAATATTCCCAACAATGAAAGAATATTCCACGACCAAACGAATATTCTCCAACAACAATGAATATTTTATAACCATTTGCTTATTTAAAATATTTGCGCATTTTACCCATAACTAACCACATTAATCAAATCAACCCTTACTATTTCAAAATGATAAATAGAGGAAATTAAATTTCATTTATTAATAATTTGGGGTCTTACAGCTAGGTGTAGAGACAATCCCCTCGGTGTACTTACTCAAGTAACAAAGGCCCCGAAATAAGACTAGCCACGATAATTATTCATTTTTTTAAAGCAAGCATACCCATGTGTTCCCAAAAATTGAGTTGCAGTTTCTTCATAGTCATTACTCACTTCCTACACAATTCTATCATTAAAAACAACATTTTTCTCTCAGCAGACAAGCATGCTAATCTTAACCAACAAGCAAATAGGAACATTGTCGTGCTACCCGATAACATCTAAACAACAAGCATAGATTACATCATGTATGAAATTATAACTAAGTTTAAGTTATCAACAGAGTTCAAAAATCTATCACATTTCTATTTCATCATTGGCTAAATTAGAATTCAACTAACTAAAAGCCTGGGATTATGCAATGTTATGTAACTAAAAACAAAAAATTTCATGTAAAGTTTAACTACAAAGATACTAAAATACCCCTATTATACAACTTAAACCTGCAATCAAACTATATGCAACTAACTATATGCAACAACTACTCACTACAACCCAATACCCCCAAACTTAAAATAAACAATGTCCTCATTGTAATTAAAAGTAAAAGAATACTCCCTTAAGTGGCATTGTCATCTTCATTCGCCTCCTCATGATCCGATGGGATATCAGGCGATGGCTAAGTTTGAGATATTCTATAGTTGGAAACTGAGTGTGGGCTTCTAACTGTCCGAATGTTTGAGTCAGAAATTCTAAAAATTTAGCAATTTTTTACTGTGACTGAGCTATGGCGTGGCCGTGCGATGTTTGGCTTGTAGTTGGACGCGGCCACGCGACCCTATACTCTAGCAGCTTCAGTTTTTGTTTGACTTCTGTTTGATCCTGAATGCTTATAGCAATTGGATTGAACCTGAGAGGAGAAACAATAAAACTATTATTAAGATTTACCACTATCTAACATCTACTAAATAATGAAATGTAAATAAGAATTAAACAAAAAGGGAGAAAGATTGGATGGGGTGCCTCCCATCGAGCGCTTCGGTTTATAGTCAGATTAATTGGACTCTTTTCTTGACACCGCTTATCTAATTCCTCTCACGATAAGCTAGAACCTCCATCCATTAGAACTAAAATGTGCGTAGGTAGGTTCCCCATCTTGCGTGTCTATGAATTGAAACAACCTAGCATATTTCATGTACAGGATGCCCCCAGTTCTATTGCATAGCCAGGTGCTCCTTCCGTTATGTCTGTGAATAGATTTTTGTATTGAGGCATGACAGATACAACATGATTTTCTTCTTCTATTATCTCTTCCTCAGCCCACCATGGTTTGTAAGAGGCCTCTTAATCGCAGAAATTCTTGCTTTGGATGTGACTACCAAGGGGACATGGGTGTGCAAATTTCACTAAATTTTTCAACTCAAACTGAGAAGGCACTTGGGGTATTATACAAGTCAGCTCATGATCTTCATTTTTTGTACCCCCAGTTGTCTCCTCAATGTCCACTCCTTTTAGTTCATTCAGTGGCATGAACACCTCTGGCTCTCTATCAGATTCATCGTCCATGTCATAGCACCAATTATTTTGAGGGCGATTGTTCAAGGCTTCGAGTATTTGATCCATTTGATTCTGCAGATTTTGAATTGACCTCTCTTGCTCAATCATCTTCTCCTCAGTTGATGCTACAAACTTGAACCACAAATCCTCCATTCTTGAATTATCTTGTTCAGTTTCAAAATCCATGTATTGAGGACCATTCATTGAGGAGTTAATGAGTTGTTCCATCTGTTTGTTAAGATTTTGGCTTGATAACTCCTGACGCATCATCATCTCTTCATGGTCTGCTTTGCTTTTTGACATGAATTCCTTCAACCTTGAATTTTCCTCTTGTTACGTTGAAGGTGGATATGATAAATCTGATGGATGTGTTGGACTTGGGATGCAGTATTGGTGGGATAGTTATAACTCCATTCATAATCTGGGTGATACCCCCAACCTTGTTGATAATCAGGATAAACATCGTTGTTGAAGTAATCACCCCCAAACTGCACTTGTCCAACCTTTATGTTGCACTGATAACTCGAATGTTCGCCAGCACAATATTCACATGTAACTACTATCTCTCGAGTGCGTTGGGCTGCAAGAATATCCAACCTCTCTCGAAAGTGGTGCAATTTGTGTTAACAATGTAGAGAATACATTGAGTCCCTCAGTGCTTGTGTCCCTTGGTTGAATCATATGTACATAAGGCCATTGATAAGAAAAGTCACCCATTGGTACCTGAAAAGAGAGAAATATAAGAAGATAATTAAAACGAAAAAAAATGTTTAAATTAAGACCAATTTGATTGAAATTAATGTTGGAAAAAATTTATTAAGCTAATTCCCCGGCAACGGCGCCAAAAACTTGTTGGGTAAAATCTAATTACGCACAAAATGCAAGTATACGTGGTCAACAAGTAATAAAGTAAAAGTAAAGTATCGTTCCCACGGAGAATTAACTAATAAAGTTCACCAAGCATTAACCCATAACCATCTCAGTCTTATTTAAACGAATGATATTATATTTTATATTTAAACTGCGAAATTAAATAAACCTAACTAATTCTAGAGTGAGACTAGATAATGAAGACCTGAGATCACAATTTCATCTATTGACTCATTCAAAACCATACACTTCACGTTAGGCCAAACTAATTGTCTTTGGTTTGTTAGTGAGAACACAAAAGTAAAGTATCTGACCATCTCTCAATGTACCATACCCATATATCACATATAATCCATAATAGATAGAATACACATGAACACCCACATTACCTAAACCACTATATGTCTATGTGATTTACAAATAATTAGGGTTTAATCCCAAGTTCTCAATAGACTACGAATGGTGCGTCGGTATATGTTTATCCTAAGCACAAATCATACATCCCAACACAATGTAGAATAAACAATCATAAGCTATTAAGATCAGATCCAAACCCATACTTCATCTCTCAAGTCCATATGGATTATCACAAGAATTGATGGCCAATCAACTAAGCAAATAAGCATGAATCTTAATAGACAGCCCTATAGCAATCAATAAGGCTAACAATGAAATATATCAGAATAAACTAATCCATCAAATCCATTGTAATCTCAGAATAGAGTTTAAATCATAGTTGAATCAAATCTATCATCCACATATTGAATAAACATCACAAGATTACAAATAAGAACCAAAGAGAGGATAAAAGTAGAGAATCGAAGTGCAAATTTATTCTCCTGCTCCAAGATGGAATCTCTGATGCTTCCCAATTGCTTCAAGTCTTCAATCTCGTCAACTCTAGAAATCACTACGCTAATCTACTCTAATCTAATGTTGAAATTTAAGATAGAAAGAAAACCCTTGTTCCTTGTTTTTCCCCAAAGGGGTGGGAGGCTCCCTCTATTGCTGATAATAAGTCTAATATATAAGACCTAATCGAACTCTCCCCTCAGTTACGCTTCCAATTTCTAATTTAAAATAAAGTCGGTAGTCGCAATCGATGTCGTCACAAGCGGGACATCGCCGCCTCCTTTTTTCAATCCTCGCATACGAATGCGCCAAGAACTTGCGATGTGTAATGTCCATCGATCACTGGTGCTCATGGCACGCACGCGTCTCGCTTATTCTTCCATGCGGCTTGCCGACTTTGAATTCGGTTCACAAGACCGATCTGCTCATTGCTCATTATTTTGTCCATCCATGCTTAGTCTCCTGCTCCAATTGATCCTCATGCCATGCATCCAACAACCTCATGCCATTTACATCACCAAATCATGACATATGCTGCACTTTTACACCAAATGAGTTTTTAAGTAAATGCAATGCAAAATAACATGAAATGTAACTAAAAACACACTAAAATATACTTGAGATGGGCCTAGTTTGCGTGAATTAATATCCAATAAATAGGTGTAAAACCCACTTATCAGTTACTAAAACACAGAAGACCCGGTATCAAGTAAAACTATTTCAGTCTGATTTGAGTTCGGTACTATTTCGACGTCCTAATTGCCTAATCGGATAATTATCAAGTTTATTTTTAATAAAACTCTACTTAACTACTTCAATATTACCTTAGATAAGTTAATTATCACTCATAATAATTTTCAGTAGCTCATAATAATTTTTAGATAACTATTATCATTTATAATGATTTTTCAATCATTGATATCATTTTGAAATGATTTAAATACTAAATAATTATATTATCATTAATATTTAATTAATTTCAAATATTAATGAAATACATGCCACAATATTAAAATTTATTTATTATAACTCAGAGTATTTTTAATACCTTAATATCACCTTTAAATAATTTTTAAAATATTTAAAATCATTCTTAAATAACGTCCATTAATATAAAATTATAAATGTATTTCCTATCAAAATATTAAAAGTTATTTATTATAACTTTAAATATTTTTAAAACCTTTAAATGATTTTTTACAACATTAAAACCATTTTTACATAATTTATTTAATACAATTATTAAATAAATTTATTATGTGACGCCCCCAAAATAGATATACATCACCCATCTTGAGTCGCCAGATAGCACACTATAAAAATCAAATACAAACTTCATTTATACAACTGTTGAACTGTCATGCAGAGTACGACAATAGATAAGCTGTGAGTTTTAATACAAATATATGTAACTCTCATGGTGCCTCGACCACAACCTTACAATGGTACTTTACATAAAAGTACAGTCAAAAACTGTTTTAGAATTTAAAATCTTTGGGAAGTACTCAAGGAAACATTCGTACATGGGAGGCCATGCGTCTAGGTTATGATAGATATCACATGTCCACAGAATTATCCTTGGTTGACCCAAAAGTCCCCAAAGAAAAACAAGAACATTACTATCATCTTTTTTCCAATGGTGAGTCTTCTCTTGACATATAACTATCTCTGTTGTCTCCAAGTGAAAATTATATTTCAAATAAACTCCAAGATCATATAGGTAGTGCTCGTAGATATACTCAAAGAAGTGGATGTGCACAACCATGTCTTATGATAACCTGACGAGGTTGTATGTCATTTAGACATCTTGTATGATAGTGGCAAAACACCCTTCAAAGTTGGGTTCACCTCACCTTATTCGGTTCACCAAAATTAAATATCAAATGACGTATACAATCGACAAACTTATCTAAAGTTCTCAACAAAATTATTTCCATACTATTTAGGGAGAACCTCAATGACTATAGACCACAGATTCTATTCCTTGTTATCCCTCACCGGACCCAACTACACTCTTATTACACGAAAGGAATTGTGAAGCAAAAGGGTGAGCACATGACTAGCCCAGTAAAGAATATCAAGACTAAAGATAATTAAATTATCAATAGCTTTCATCAATAATAAATCGTAGATTTAGAACATATGGTAGATGATAAAACTTTTCAACCATAGTTGCAGCGGAACAAGCAATCCATTAAAAGAGTCAAATAGACCATAAGGTCTATTATCTTCCATGTTAAAAGTCCACCAACAATGTTTTATCCTTGTAACATCAATCAACAGCCTCACATCACAATCATATGAATAACTCATAATCATAATTGTGGTTCTAAATTCCTCTTCGCACCCAGGATGAAGATAATTTTCATCACCTATCTTCACCTGAAACATCAAAAATCATGGTTATACCAAATCACAATTCCTGCTCATAATCATACTAATAAATTCATCTTTGCACTACGACCAAGATATTCATTAATAATTCATCTTTGCACTACAGGCCAAAGACATACAACTGTATTTTAAAAGAGTCAAGTAGAGCATGATATCTACTATCTTTTACGAATTAAAAGTGTATAATCAATATTTTATCGCTGAGACTCAGCTTAATAAATAATCCACATCATCGAATCATCCCTACACTACGGCCAAGGATATTCATATAATCATCAATGGTCATGATTATACCGAATAATCCCTGGTTATAATCATACCAATAACTTTCCATCAATGCACTACAGGCCACTGAGGACTTTCACCACATCATTCGTCACATTACGGTCATGATTATACCGAATAATCCCTTGTCATAATCATACCAAGTTCATCTATGCACGTAAGCCAAAGATGACTTTCATCACAATATAAGCATGAGAATGATGACAATGATATAAGCATTAATCAAACGAAAACAAGGATAAATATTAAAGAATTTAAATTTATCCAAATATTATCAATCACTTAATAAACTCATAATCTAATAATATTAATATTATAACAATATTTAATCACTTCTTAAACTTATAAACAATTTATTTCAATTGTTTATACTTTAACAAATAATGTATTTAATCATTCAAAAATGCCATACTCATAAGATTTCATCACCAATGATCAAATCCCTTATCAAAAATCTGCATATACCCTATATAGGATTCCCAAACCATAAAATCATATTTTCCAATTTTGTTACTTCACATAACATATTTAACTCATATGTTCGTAACTAAACCATTTACATGAAAAATTACCAAATCAACTTGTTATTTTTCTATCCTTTGCCCAAACATATATACATATATTTCATACACAACAAGTATTTTTTTTATAATTTTTCAACTCCCTTAAGTATTTTTCAAAAATCAATTTCTAATTAATTCCTTAAGAAATTAGATACCTCAAGTTTAACTCCAAAAATTCCCAAATCTTTGCAGGATCTTACACATGTTAATGTGAGCTTCCAGTTTAAATTTCATGGTCATCAGAGTTATAGAACTCCAATTATAACATTTTTTGTCGGAAAAACTTAAATATTGAAATAGTCATAACTTTCTCATTTTAAGTCAGAATGAGCTCATTTTTGGACAGGAGGTACTTTATACAATATATTTTCATGTCCCAAAGGACGGAATTTATTTCACAAGCTAAGTGGCGAAAATGCCCTTTTAAACTTCTCAAGCGTGCCTTTTTTGGTAATTTGCGGTTTTGACTCCTTTGCTAAAATCACCCCACGAAAATCTACAACACCTTTTCCAAAGGATTCCACTTGGATAAGTTAGAAAACTCATAGATCTAACTCTTTGACCACACTCAAAATTCAAATATAATAGGAGATATGGTCAATAGAATTTCATACTCCATTTTACCAAAATCGATTTTCAACCTTTTGTGATTTCTAAGAAACTTTCATGTTTTCACATAATAACCAACATAACTCATCATGACAATGACATAATAATTCAATAAAACAAGTTCAAGAATAAGTTTTAAAGATTTATAAGTTAATTTATCATGAACTCAATAATGTCCAAATTGTCAACATGATACTGCTTTGTGGAGAAAAATTCAAGAATGCTCAGAAGAATATTTCCACGAAAAGATACTGGATGAAGCGCAAATATCTAGGATATTCCACTAATTTCAAGGATTATAGAAGCCAAAACTTTAACCAACTAAGTATAATAGAATGTATGAAACTGCAAATAAATTTTCACCCGCCATGCGATAATCTACGTATACAGATCATTTCCATAATTTAATAAGAAATGAATACAAAGTATCATTCACCAAGCATGTGGTAATCCACATAGACAAGTTATTCCAACAGAATAATAAAGAATTTAATAACAGAAGGATTCACCATGCGTGCGATAAATCGCATGCATGAGTTATTCCCAAATGAATAATAAATAATGGAACCGGTCCCAAAGATAAACGCATAAGGCACGTGATATTAAAACGTAATAATAAATAATGGAACCAGATCCGAAGCGTAAATGAACATAGAGGATATTCCGGCGTAATAATAAAGAAATGTAGAATATTAGAAGAATTTCACCATGTATGTATGGTATTTAGATAAACAAAAGTTATTCCAACAGAATAATAAGAATGGAATAACAGAAGAATTTCACCATGTATGCGGTACTTTGCATATACAGGTTATTCCAACATAATAATAAAGAATGGAATAATAGAAATTCTCTTCATAAATACGAAAGAAATAATACCCCTTACGAGTATAACAAATGATCTCCCTTACCTTAGAAGAAACTGGATATTGGAAAAGTGAAGTAGCAGAATACTTTTCTTCTTTCTCTCTATAGTTTCTCTCTCTAGAGGTTCAGTGAATTCGTAAGAAATAATGAAGGAATGAGCTTCTATTTATAGGAGAATGGACTAAATAGTAACTAATTCATGAACAATCCAGATTGATTTACTTTTAAACGAACGGTCCATATTGATTTACTATTAAAACTTAAAGCAACGGTCCATATTGATTTACTATTAAAACTTTAAACCAGCGATCCATATTGATTTACAATTAAAACTTTAAACTAGCGATCCATATTGATTTACTATTAAAACTTTAAACCAATGATCCGTATTGATTTACTATTATAATTTCAACCAACTGTCTAAAAATTTATCACATCTCCTCATGGAATAATATTGTACTCAAAAATAATTTGGACCGAAAAGAAATATATTTTTCGGGTGAATAATACCTTATGAATAGTACTTCAGAAATAGTAACTCGTGAATAGTACTTCGACACAAAAAGTGTCTCAAATACCCGAGTGAATAATACTAGAGAGTGAATAATAATCGGGTGAATAGTAACTTAGTGAATAGTACTCAAACAACAAAAAATTGCCCCAATACCCCGATTGGTCAATATAACCTCCAGACATCAATTATTATCGAAATAAATGTCAATTTCCACTAACACTAATAATCCCAACACAATGGAACTATCAATTTCATCTTTAATCAACACGAATGTATTCATCATTAATATTATAACTCACAATATTTAACAACCAAGTCGTTTCCAAGAAAGAGGGGGATTTCCGATAAGGATTTCTCCTTATTGGTGCACAATTAGGTGACCAAACCTCTCCTTGACAGAACTTCTAGACATTGTCAATATTTCAAATAATAATATGAATAACTTTGCCTCTCAATTATTGATTTAATAATATATCATATTATGCGAGATAATCTTGTGACAATAATTGAATCAATAATATGAGAGATATGATCACGTGAATTATCGTAATAATAATTGAGTATAACTGAGTGACTTCTTACGTTAGCATCAATAATCAATACCGTATGCTACTATGCAACCACGCATATTACTGTACTTTTACTACCGGGCAGCTCAATAGTTTTAACGGTAATACTTTCACCGTTATTTTTATAAAATATTTTTGTCAGTTTCTCAATTCGACAATAATTTCGTTGTGGTGTCCACCAATGATTTTACCGTCGTACGGATATTCCCCGACCAAACGAATATTTTATAACCACTTGCTTACTTTGCAAAATTTTTCACATTTCACCCTTAAATTTAAACTTTTATCAATTTAACCATTTACGAAATAAAATAATAATTATAATAAAATTGAATACTTTTATTTCATAAAATTCGGGGTCTTACATATTATCATTAATATTAAATTATTAATGAAATTCATACCAAAATATTAATAGTCATTCAATATAACTTAAGGTATTTTCTAACACTTTAATATATTTTTAAATGATTTTAAAATATTAAAATTATTTTTAAGTAATTTATTTAATAAAATTATTAAATAAATTTAATATCATTAATATTTAAATAAATTAAAATATTAATGAAATATATCTCAAATTATTAAAAGTTAATTTTTATACCTTAAAATAATTTTTACAAATTAATTATGAATTTTTCATAATTATTTTCCATTTTATTCTAATTATTTTAATTAAATAATTAATTTTCATTTAAACCATCGCTAAAAGGTCATATCGCGACGAAAATTATCGTTATAGGTGTTCTTGAGCCTTCAAGAACATTCAAAGTTAGTTTCATGGGTGCCTAGTTTGTCCACTTATAATTTCTTGATCTTGGTGTACTATAGTATTGATGTAATACTACAAGCACAAACAAAGTTCAGGGTCAAACTTAGACCTGGCAAACGGGCCCAAGGCTGTGGGTAAACCTGACCTATCCACCAAAGAATGGGCTTTAGTAGTATTTTTTTTTTTCACTAAAACCCGGGCCTTTTGGCCCGTACTGCTGATTTAAACCCGGCCACGTCACCACGTGGCCCATGAACTTTTTTTAAAAAAAATAAAATGTTACTACTTGTGGGTTGTGAGGCTTGAACACAAGACTTGTAAGTAAATAAATAAGAGTTCAAACCAACTGAGCTACAACAACTATTTGTTTTTAATGCAATCTTCAATATATTTTAACTATAATTGAAAACTATAATTAAGATATGTAGTTAATGTAGGTAATTAATTAATTAATAATACTAATTTATAATACTATTAAAATTTTAATTGATTGAGATATGTAGTTAATGTAGGTAATTAATTAATCGTGTTTGTTTGTATTATTGTTTATTATTAATTATCTTATTATTTTAATATATTTATTATTACTATTTACGGTTTAGCAAAGAGTTTGCAAAAAAAAAAATTAAAGGGAGAAGCACTTGCAAGTGTAAAATGGCACTTGGACGGACCTCATATTTCCAAATTTCACCAAAACCCGGGCCTTTTTGACCCAAAATTTCGACTTGACCCCTTACCGTTTGCTTAAGTCTCTAGTCAAACTACAACATATCATGAAGATATAAAGGATTAAAGTGGCTGTCATATATGTTCTTCATTTTTAGAATTTCCAAAAAATGAAAACAGCGTGAAGGGCACTTTTGAGGTTTAATAACTTGGATTCTAGGCTATGATTGTGTGTTAAATTGTCACACTTATGTAGTATGTATGTCAAGGTACAAAAGTAATACACTTAGGTAGTTTAACAACATCATAGAAGCAAGATCTTGCTTGGTCAAAGTACCAGCCAAAAACTGTTCTTGAGGAATTCTGGGTTTTCCAAAAATTTATAAGGTCAGTTGGTCAACCCAGTTTTGACCATGAATATATTTGATCCTGTTGATAATTTTGGTGTTCTAGTGTCATGGTTAGATAGTCCATATGTCAGACTATATCAATGATACACTCTCATGGCTTAACAACTTAACAACTGTAAGATCTGCAAAATGGTTGTCAGTCATTTCTGGGAAATTTTGGTTTTCCATATTTTCATTTATGTGCTTGGTCAACCATGTTTGACCATTAATAACTTTGAATCTAGACATACTATGGACTTGGTTTCACTTCCAGTGTACTCTCCTTATGACAAACTTTAACAAGGATACACTTACAACTTCAAATAATAAACAGGTATGAATTATTGAAGTTCCAGTTCCAGAATAATTGATTTTTGGAAGTTTTAATTATTTTTTAAAGAAAAACGTTTTTTGTGTTTTGTGGGCTACACTAACATGTGCAAAGTGCTGAGTTCAATTAGTAAAAGTTGGCGTAGGAAAATTTTGTAATTATATTAATATTTTTATTAAATTTTCTGCTTTGGTGTTCTAAGCAATTTCCTATAAATAGGGTGCTTAGGTTAGAATTGAAAATCACACCAGAAACTAAAGTTTTCTCTCTTTATATTATTGAGCGTATTCTTGTGAATATTTTAGTACTTTGAATATTGCTATATCTGATTGCAAGTTCTTTCAAAGACTATATCCAAAGATTCCATCGTAAGTACTATCCTTTTGAGGTAAGGGATGTTATTTTCTTAAATAGTGATATTATTTCTTCAATAACATTATCTTAAAATATTGGTTGGAACTTTTTATCAAATTTGGAACTTTTTCATGTCGGAGTTACTATTCATGAGTTACTATTCACGAGTTACTATTCACGAGTACTATTCACGAAGCATGATGATGTTTTTGTGAAATTTCTATCTTTTGGTTTGAGTTACTTATTCACGTATCGACCTTATTCATGTATATCTGGGACTATTCACGTAAAAATTAAATTTTTGTTTTCGTCAAAATATCTATTATGGATACTAGCTTTGATTGTATCCATGTTTTGATCATTCTTGAATTTTACTCCACTCTGGTTATTTATGAAGTATTTTTGAACTTGGATTGTGTAAAGTACGCATCCTTAATATTTATTCTTTTGTTTCACCGGATTCGTTTTTCTTTAAAATATTTTCATCATCCTCACCCTAAATGATGATATAACTCAATATCTTTGGCCGTAGTGCAAAGATGAATGATTTTATGATGAATATCTTTGGCCCGTAGTGCAAAAGATGAACAGTGTTTAGATGAACATGACCAATCGGTGAATATCTTTGGCTATTATGGTGCAAAGATGAATATTTGATTTATGATGTATATTGATTGATGTTACTGGGATAAAATATCGATGATGGACTTTTAAATTCATAGATGATAGTAGATTTCATTCTCTACTTAACTCTTCTAATGAATTGTTGTTTCACCGCAGCGTTGTTGATCTAAAACTTGTTGTCTATTGTATTCTATCGATTTTTCCTGTTGAAGACGAGGATAATTTGTTGTACATTATCTTAGTCATAATATTCTTTATTGGGCTAGTTGAGCTCACCCTTTTCCTTTTTTGTTCCATTTTTCTTCTCGTGAGGCGAGAATATAAGCGGGAACTAGTCGGGGTGTGGAGTAATGGTTCAAGACAATTATTTTAGTAGTCCTCACTATTTTGTAAAATAGTGTATAAATAATTATAATGAGGACTTATTTGAGTGTGGATATTGTCTAGAAGATAATATTTGTATTTAACTCACAGTTTATGTGTTGTGGTATTTTGCACGATAATTGTATTAAAGAAGTTGTAATTGTTTCTGTACCATGTATTTGTCGACTGGAGAATGTTAACAATGGAGTAAATGAGACCGTGGAGACACCTTTGCTCACCAACGAGGAGAACGTGCAACAGGCTGGCAATGTTCCTCCTGTGAACAACACCACTGAGCAGATGAAGAACGATGGTATGTTTAGGAACTTTCTAGAATTTATGCAAAATCAAACGAGAAAGACTACTGTTCAAAATGCAAGTGGAAACACTGGCAACTCACGAATGGTCACCGCTAAGCAGTTCAAGGATTTAGGACCGCCGGAGTTTTTGGGAAAGCCGGAACCACTTACAGCAGAGACGTGGATAAAGCAGATCACTAAGATATTTGATGTCTTGGGATGCTTAGAGGAGCAAAAGGTTCCTTTTGCCACTTTTATGTTATGAGGAGAGGCAGATTATTGGTGGGAATCCGTAAAGCGTACTCAGCCTACCACACTGAAGATGTCTTGGGATAAGTTCCAAGAATTGTTCAACGACAAGTACTTTCCCGAGAGTATTCGTCACATGAAGGAGGTAGAGTTCATAAAGCTGGAGCAAAACAATATGAACGTGTCGCAGTAGCTAAGTTTGCCGAGTTGTCTCGATTTGCATCACATTTGGTTGATAATGAGGAGATAATGACGCGAATGTTTCTGCGAGGTTTAAAACCCAAAATACGTCAATACCTCATTTCTCACAAACTTTGTTTATATTCAGATGTTGTGAATAGGGCTAAGTTATTGGAGCACAATAATGAGTCGGCTCAACTGAAGAATAATGACCAATAACTCGATGATAATCGTACCGGTGGTAACGGTCATCGGAACAATGATAACAATCGTGGAGGAAATTATCATGCCAGAAATGGTAACCACTTCGATGGTAATCATGGCCAAGATAATAGAAGAAATAACTCAAGCGGAAATTTCAAGAAGAGAAGATTTAACGATGACGGGAAGATGTCGGCAGCAGCACCAGCAACGAATTTTAGAGGAGGAGAAAGATCGCCAGTTAGATGCTACAGATGCGGAGAAGTGGGACACATAAGTCCAAGCTGTTCACAAACTTCCAGTGTATGTTTTAGTTGTGGAAAAGAAGGTCATATCACTCGAGATTGTACGGTAGCGAAACCCAATCTAGCGGGGATGGTGACTCAAAAGGCTGTCCCAAAAAAGTCAAAGTCAATGGTTCATGGAAAAGCATTTGTCGTGACTGATAAGAATGCGAGGAACCCGAATGAAGTTAGCACGGGTTAGTTAATTATAAATTCTTACGAAGTTTATACCTTATTAGATATCGGTTCTACCCATTCATTTATATCTCCTACTTATACTCAACGTTTAAACTTGACTCCGGAGAAAATTAGACTTTGACTTATCGGTTGAAACTCCGTTAGGAGAAACCTTCATTACATGTGCTATCAAAGTCTTGGATGAAAGTCACAGTTTTGAATGACATTTCTATTATTAATAAATTTCCTGACGTATTCTTGAAGACTTCTTAGCCTACCCCTAGAACGTGAAATCGAATTTTGTATTGACCCAAGTACAAAACCCATTTCTTCAACCCTTCAATATTTCTTCACATAAAATGATAGTATCATGCGCCAAAGACGTTGGCTCGAGCTGTTGAAGATTACGATTATACCATTCAATACCATCGTAGGAAAAGCGAACGTGGTAGTTGACGCGTTGAGCAGAAGATCGTATGCGTTTACAAGTGCGAATATACGAACCTACGTGAAGATAGTAAATATATGATTAGAAACGACTTTAATCGATAAATTTAAAGACGCTCAAGCTACAGACTTGGAGTTGATGAATATGAAGAAGAAGATGTAAGAAGTCTTTATTCCAAAAGCGAGAATCGGCGATGTGAGGAAAGCTCAAACCTTCAATTTATTAGTCCATTTGAAATCCTCGATCGAATAGGAACTGTGGCCTATAGACTCGTTTTACCGCCAAGAATGACGCGTGTTCATAACGTTTTTCACGTATCAATGTTACGTAAATATGTTGGCGACCCGAAACACATTATTGAGTTAGAACCAGACGAGATAGCAGAAGATTTAATGTACGAGGAGGTACATGTCAAGATTTTGGATAGGAAGGAGCATGTCCTACGCACGAAGGTCATACCACAAGTTAAAGTTTTGTGGAGAAACCATGCTATTGAGGAAATGACCTGGGAGTTAGAAACGAAAATGAAAGCGAGGTATCCTAATCTTTTCAAACACTGTACTCACGTCCAATTTCGAGGATGAAATTTCATAAGGAGGGAGGTTGTAAGACCCCAAATTATTAATAAATGAAATTTAATTTCCTCTATTTATCATTTTGAAATAGTAAGGGTTGATTTGATTAATGTGGTTAGTTATGGGTAAAATGTGCAAATATTTTAAATAAGCAAGTGGTTATAAAATATTCATTGTTGTTGGAGAATATTCGTTTGGTCGTGGAATATTCTTCATTGTTGGGGAATATTAAATGCATTGACACGCTAAACCTTGTGGGCCCCATAACTAAAAAGCGATTGGATGAAGAAAATGGCAAGTATAAGTTGTTTATAAATAATGGCGTAGTTATTACTATTAACACTTTGTTGGAATACCCGGTGGTTAAAACACGATAATATGCGTTGTTGCACAAGAGCGACACCAGATTGCACCAATTATTGATTCTTACGTGAAAAGCACTACTCAATAATTGTTACGATGAGTTCTTGCTCAATATTTTATTTTATTGATTCAATAATTGCTTTGCGTTGATATTTTATATTACCGTTGTTTCAATAATTGTCACTACACAAGATTTTCCATTATCGAAGCAATAATTCATATTATCCGAATAATATTATTAGAAAACATTATTGACAATGTCTAGAAAGTTCTCGCATCAAGGAGAGGTTTGGTCACTTAATTGCTTGGCCAAGAAGAAGGAGAAATTATTATTGAAAGCCCCTCTTTCCTCGAACTACACGGTTGCAAGATCTTGTGATTCTCAGTAATATTATTTGTGAATAATTAATTATTAATTTATATGATGAGAAAAATATTGATTTTATGTGGATATAGATGGAGAAAATTTTTAAAGTGACAATTGTTAAAAATTGATATTTTATCTTTTCTAATAAAATAATATTTTATTATATTATTATAATATATTAATGGTGATATTTTTAAAATGAATGTGGGATATATGAGTATATGAGGAGGAAGAGTATTTTTGTTACAAAATTTGTTTAAAACATGTTAAACATGTTGGTGGACCCATTTCTTGACTGAAATTTGATTATAGCCTGTAAAATCGTCCGTATGTGGATTTCGGTCAATTTATGTTTGGAATTTGGAAAAACTTTCTTCTGCAAAGTTTTAGAGAATTGAATTTCCTATAAAATTTTGCGAGATTCGAATTTTCTGATAAAAGGGCTATTTATTATGAATTATTGAAGTTCTGAAGTTCCAGAATAATTGATTTTTGGAAGTTTTAATTATTTTTTTAAAGAAACACGTTTTTTGTGTTTTGTGGGCTACACTAACATGTGCAAAGTGCTGAGTTCAATTAGTAAAAGTGGGCGTAGGAAAATTTTGTAATTATATTAATATTTTTATTAAATTTTCTGCTTTGGTGTTCTAAGTAATTTCCTATAAATAGGGTGCTTAGGTTAGAATTAAAAATCACACCAAAAACTAAAGTTTTCTCTCTCTTTCTCTCTCTATATTATCGAGCGTATTCTTGTTAGTATTTTAGTACTTTGAGTATTGCTATACGGTGCAAGGTTTTTCAGTACTATATCCAGTATTCCAGTCAGAAGTACTATCCTTTTGAGATAAGGGATGTTATTTTTTTCGTAAGTGATATTATTTCTTTAATATCATTATGTCGAAATATTGGTTGGAACTTTTTATCAAATTTGGAACTTTTTCATGTCGGAGTTATTATTCATGAGTTACTATTCATGAGTTACTATTCACGAGTTACTATTCACGAGTACTATTCACGAAGCATGATGATGTTTTTTATGAAATTTCTATCTTTTGGTGTCGGAGTTACTATTCACGTATACAACACTATTCACGAATACGACATTATTCACAGAAAAATTAAATTTTCGTTTTTTGTCCAAAATATCTATTATGGATACTAGCTTTAATTGTATCCATGTTTTGATCATTCTTGAATTTTACTCCACTCTGGTTATTTATGAAGTATTTTTGAACTTGGATTGTGTAAAGTACTAATCCTTAATATTTATTCTTTTGTTTCACTGGATTCGTTTTTTTAAAATATTTTTCATCATCCTCAGTCCTAAATGATGATATAACTGAATATCTTTGGCCCGTAGTGCAAAGATAAATGATTTTATGATGAATATCTTTGGCCCGTAGTGCAAAGATGAACAGGTGTTTAGATGAACATGACCAACTGGTGAATATCTTTGGCTTGTAGTGCAAAGATGAATATTTGATTTATGATGTATATTTATTGATGTTACAGGGATAAAATATCGATGATGGACTTCTAAATTCATAGATGATAGTAGATTTCATTCTCTACTTAACTCTTCTAATGAATTATTGTTTCTGTTGCAGTTGTTAATCTAAAACTTGTTGTCTATTGTATTCTATCAGATTTTCCCTGTTGAAGACTAAAGATAATTTGTTGTACATTATCTTAGTCATAATATTCTTTACTGGGCTAGTTGAGCTCACCCTTTTCCTTTTTGTTCCATTTTTCTTCTCAGGAGACGAGAATATAACGGGAACTAGTCGGGGTGTGGAGTAATGGTTCAAGACAGTTGTTTTAGTAGTCCTCACTATTTTGTAAAATAGTGTATCAATAATTATAATGAGGACTTATTTGAGTGTGGATATTTTCTAGAAGACAATATTTCTATTTAAACTCACAGTTTATGTGTTGTCGTATTTTGCACGACAATTGTATTAATGAAGTTGTAATTATTTCTGTACCATGTATTTGGCGACTCAGAATGGATTGTGGATTGGACCTATTTTGGGGTCGTCACACTAGCGCCCTAAGGTCTTAATGGTCTGGGAGTCGTTGGTTAAAAGCTCGCTAAGAGGTAGCACTGTTAGCCTCATGGAATGAGACATTGCACAGTCATGGAAATATATATATAAAAAAAATCAATAAACGCCGCGGGAAAGTGCGAAAATCACCCTCGTGAGTAAAAATATAGCAGAATAAACCCATTGTTGAACCTTAATTTGTATTGATGTGTTGGAGTAGTTGATCGATGTCTCATGAGTATATGTAGTTCTTGACCTAAACTATAATTTTCTGTCTTAAGCAATGTAGCATGTGGTATCATCATCTTTGTCAAGCTTATATGTGAACACATCACACACACACACAACATCTTTATAGTAGGTTAGGATTATCTGATTATATGTCATTATGCCTTGCGCTTAGTTTGATGCTTTGTTCTTGGATCTTGATATTTCTCCGAGGTATATCTTATTGGAATTCATATTTGGCTGAGAATGTTGGATTCATTTGCATAGTAGTGTAGCTTGCATAGCATGTAGATTGCATTATATTGCATTGCTTGAGGGCAATCAATAATTCAAGTTTGGGGGTATTTGATAAATGGGTTTTACACCTACTTATTGGATATTAATTCACGCGAACTATGCCCATCTCAAGTATATTTTAGTGTGTTTTTAGTTACATTTCATGTTATTTTGCATTGCATTTACTTAAAACTCATTTGTTGTAAAAGTGCAGGATATGGCATGATTTGGTGATGTAAATGGCATGAGGCTGTTGGATGCATGGCATGAGGATCAATTGGAGCAGGAGGCTAAGCATGGATGGACAAAAGAATGAACAATGAGCAGATCGGTCGCAGTTGAGAACCGAAATTCAAAGTCGCAGCCGCTGCCGCGAATAAGCTTGAGGACACGCACGCTGCAAGCACCCTACCGACGGGACATTACACATTGCAAGTTACGCCGCTCGTCACGAGGATTGCAAAAGGAGGGCGCTGCAAGCGGCGCGACGTTAACTGCAGCTACTGACTTTATTTTAAATTAGAAATTGGAAGCGAAACTGAGGGGAGAGTTCGATTACGTCTTATATATTAGACTTATTATCAGTAATAGAGGGAACCTCCCACCCCTTTGGGGAAAAAAAAGGAACAAGGGTTTTCTTTCTCTCTTAAATTTCAACATTAGATTAGAGTAGATTAGCGTAGTGATTTCTAGAGTTAAAGAGATTGAAGACTTGAAGCAATTGAGATGCATCAGAGATTCCATCTTGGAGCAGGAGAACAGATTTGCACTTCAATTCTCTACTTTTATCCTCTCTTTGGTTCTTATTTGTAATCTTGTGATGTTTATTTAATATGTGGATGATAGATTTGATTTAACTATGATTAAACTCTATTCTGAGATTGCAATGGATTCTATGGATTAGTTTATTCTGATATATTTCATTGTTAGCCTTATTGATTGCTATAGGGTTGTCTATTAAGATTCATGCTTATTTGCTTAGTTGATTGGCCATCAATTATTGTGATAATCCATATGGACTTGAGAGATGAAGTATGGGTTTGGATCTGATCTTAATAGCTTATGATTGTTTATTCTACATTGTGTTATGATGTATGATTTGTGCTTAGGATAGACATATACCGACGCACCATTCGTAGTCTATTGAGAACTTGGGATTAAACCCTAATTATTTGTAAATCACATAGACATATAGTGGTTTAGGTAATGTGGGTGTTCATGTGTATTCTATCGATTGTGGATTATATGTGATATGGGTATGGTACATTGAGAGATGGATGTACTTTACTTTTGTGTCTCGACTAACAAACCGGTACAATTAGTGAAATAACCCGGGTCAAATTTCGAGTTCGAAATAAATCTCGGGTCAAATCCCAAGTCCGAATCAAATCAAATCCATCAAAATAAGGCCTCAAACTACTAGCCCAATAGTATCTTCTTGGGTTATCTTAGCCCACCACAGGCTCCCAAAAGGTCATGACTTGAAGGTACTATTGGTAGTAACTTATTTCTTTATATGTAGATAAATTTGTCCCCCATCTTTCGATGTGGGACTGAGGTGTTACAATTAGTTTGGCATAAAGTGAAGTGTATGGTTTTGAATTAGTCAATAGATGAAATTGTGATCTCATGTCTTCATTATCTAGTCTCACTCTAGAATTAGTTAGGTTTATTTAATTTCGTAGTTTAAATATAAAATATAATATCATTCGTTTAAATAAGACTGAGATGGTTATGGGTTAATGCTTGGTGAACTTTATTAGTTAATTCTTCGTGGGAACGATACTTTACTTTCACTTTATTACTTGTTGACCACGTATACTTGTGTGTTGTGCGTAATTAGATTTTACCCAACAGTAATTGTTAGGGATATGTGATATTGTATTTAAGTTATATTATGACTATAATTAACAATAATATATGTGATGAAATTATTCTAATTGAGATATCAATATTATCAATAATAGGTCTTTTAATTGAAGCTATATTAGATTGCATAACAAAGAATCGATTGATAAAACAAGTTTTATAGCTTCATTTAATTTATATATTAAATTCAAGTCTTCTATTTATCATATATGATCTTGTGGTATACAGTGTTCATGATATTTTTTGTTAAAAAGGTTATGATTTCTTGTTCAAACATAACCAAGACATATGAGATGTTGTTTGCGTAAAATGTGTTTGATTTGATATCATAGATTGTGAGAAACCAATGTTGTTTGGTACAAACATATATACTGACACTATTATGAATGGCGGTTATAGGGTCGTATTGTGGTTTATTTATAATGACATTTATAGAAATGATCAGGGGTTATTAAGATAGGATGATATGCATACTCTTAAATTGTTTGGTTGAGCGGATCAACTCAGGTTGCTAAGTCTATATGACTGACAGAAACTCGTAAGGTGTGGGGTTTGGCAGATAAACCTCATTATATATATGTGAAAAAACTCTGAACTTTATGTTCATTCAATTCAGATTCGGTGTGAGTATAATTATTATAGACTCGCTTTACTGCCAAGTATGTCTCATTTTTATAACGTTTTTCACATATCTATGTTATGTAAATATGTGGAAGACCTAATCCACATTATTGAATTAGAACCAGATGAGATAGACGAAGATTTAACGTATGAGGAGGCACATGTTTATACCTATTTGTTATTTCCTGAGCCTCGCGAGAATTAGTCTTCCTACGAGTCCAGTAATCAAACACCGACAGGATAGCCTCCTGGTGGAGGGACCACACAACATACATTCACATACATCGCGTCTCACCGTATGGAAATGATGACATGTGCGAAGCACTAATATCACAAGCAGATATGGTGTGAAACACTAAATGCAATAAGTAAATGCATTCGTACACATTCATCATAAATGTAAATACAACATCCACACACAAGCAGATAACAGTTTTGAATAGATTGTAATAGCGGCTTAAGTCCTCTTACTGGAAGTCCCCATCAGAGTCGCCACTTATCGACGTCGGGATTTTTAGTTGTCCCTTTTCGTTACTTGTTATTTGGAGTTCTCATTTTAGGTTTGATTTGTTAGAAAAAACAAGTGAAAAAGGTCCGATGTGTATAATGTCGACGATGGACTGTTAAGAGTCGCCAGTTGGTTTTTTAAATGGTTATACCAACACAACCGAGAAAATGTTTGTACATTGACCCAATGATGTGACATCGCTAAACGGGTTAAGTGAAACCGAGATTCATTAGGGTCCAGGGGGGCTTGATTATGCGGAGGGGAAGGTGTTAGGCTCCCAGACATCCGTGTTACCACGGTGACCGCCTCTTTTTAAGAAACTGTTATCTAAATGTGTGTGTGTGTGTGGGTCAATGTGCTATTATTTGGAAGTAGTGTGAGGCCTCGTTCACACCTATATACACAGGGTTTGAATTTATGTAAAAAATCAGTTTTTAGCAAGATATGGCAATGATGTTTTATAAAAGAGGGTTTTCAAACCCTGATGCTCAATAGTAATTGAGACCTTTTACTCTTCCATTTTATTAAGTGTTCGACTTGATTGATTTTATTTCCGAGATGCGAAGGATCTATAAGAAAATAATATACAAACTAATGCCGACTTCCTCGTGGTTATGAGAACCATCTGAGAAAATTCAGACAGTGCAGAATAATTTACAAGCTGCTTACAACTGAAAAAGGTCCATCACGGGAACCGAATCTAGATCCAATAGACTGAATCTGTGATCACATGATTCCTAGGCTCACATGATACCACAATTTGTATGAAAGCAGTAAACAGGTGTATATATATAAAAGCTGTAAATATATATATGCGGACATGATCACCAACCACGAAGCACCTCCATTGGGGATCAGAAATGTAAATAAAACTATAAAAGCTATCAACCACCACAGAGGAAACTTAAGGCGGGATGAAATGTAAATAAAAAACATATAAAGCGATCAATCGCCTCAAGTGAACTCCAGCAGGATTTAAAACATAAAGAAAGTCATAAAAGCGATCAACCACCACCACAAGTAAACTCCAAGTGGGACGAAAATTTATATATATATATATATATATATATATATATATATATATATATAAAAGCAGTAAATGCATTGGATGTAAAATCCAAGCTCATCGAATAGAGTTCGACACACGCTATATATATATATATATATATATATATATATATATATATATTAAAGCGATGAAACTCCTGCACTAAAGTCTAGGCTCATCGAACAAAGTTCGACACACGCTATTAATATATATATATATATATATATATATATATATATATATATATATATATATATATATATTAAATCAAGTAAACGCTCGAATCAAGTCTAGTCTCAATCGAGGCATAACTCAATAATTTTAGTCCATATATATAAATATATATATATATATGTATATCTAACTGAAAATAAAACCGCGGATAGAAGTCCGGCAAACCTACGCAACACGACTCTCAACGTGAAGAAGGGTGTGTGCTAAGATGAAGAAAAGGCTTTAAAGTGTGTGAGAAGGCTTACAGTGGGTTGCCAAAGAAGACTTCTATATCTTTAAAGTGGATGAAACTAGGCTCCCGCCTTGTACAAGAGTAGCTATATTTGAGCTCACAAGTGTTTAAAATGGGAAAACACTCAGTATATTGCAAGTACGGAGAAAATTTGTCAGGGCTTCCACGCTCTTCTTTTTTCTTAAAATGGCCACCCCAAGCCCTCTATTTATAGAGGGGGGAGCCGCAGGTGTACCTGAGGCTGCCCGTTTTCTCAGTCGCATCATCTCGTGTAATGCGTGCACGTAGCAATTCGCAATGTCCTCTCGAACTTTCAGAATTGCAATTCGGGCATCCGACTGAGGTATGTAGGACCTATTTCGAACCGCCGTTGTCGAGAGTTGTACAATGGCATGGGATTAGAGGTTGTAAGAAGTCATGAAGATAGGACGGTGCCCTCCGGTCTTCAAGCTTCAAGTTCTATCCGTTACCTTGCACAATAGTCACTCGGGATTGGTTTTCCTTGATTCTTGCGGGACATCGTTGTGTAGAAAGGTGTATATGAAATGTTGAGATGGCGTGATGTGGCTTCAGAGTAGCGAGATGATGCCTTTTCCCCTCACTAGAGTTATCGTCGGTTTGGGCTGATAAAACAGACGTTGCTCAGGGTTATTGCTGAGATTGGACTGCCGCAAATGTTGGATGTCCTCGGTATCATCTCTGAGGTGTGTATGTCCTCCCGGTGTTATCTCCGGGTTGGTACAGGGTGTCTCGTTATGAGCGCCGAGATTGAAGTTGGTTGCATTTGAAACAAACATTTAAAGGTTATCACCAAGATTGCATTCCTCGGGTGATCACCAAGGTTGGTAACTATTCCCATGATTGGGATTGAGACTGGATACCTCGGGGTTATCTCCGAGATTAATCGGTCTTCTCCGGTGTGTGTTCCGGTATTGGATCTGCACGCCTCGGGGTTATCTCTGAGGTTGGAATTGTTACTCCCGGTATGTGTTCCGGGGTTGATTCTGAACTTCCGGTAGTATTTGGAATGGTTATGAACTGTCTTTCTGGGTTCCCTCTTGAAAGAAGAATCCGTCCTCTTGCAATATTAGTGACAGATGTGCAAAAAATTTTGAGTGTCTACACATATCTTAGTTAACCAAGATCAGAATCAAGGAGCAGAAATCAAGATTTGAACCAAAAAGGTATAAACCCTAATTCTATTTAGATCCTTAAGATTTTTATAAATTATGTGTTTTGTTGTTTAAATATATGTTATATGATCTTACAGTTGTTAAGTTGTTAAGTTGTTAAGCCATGAGAGTGTATCATTGATATACTCTGACATATGGACTATCAAACCATGACACTAGAACACCTAAATTATCAACAGGATCAAATATATTCATGGTCAAAACTGGGTTGACCAACTGACCTTATAAATTTTTGGAAAACCCAGAATTCCTCAAGAACAGCTTCTGGCTGGTACTTTGACCAAGCAAGATCTTGCTTCTGTGATGTTGTTAAGCTACCTAAGTGTATTACTTTTGTTCCTTGACATACATACTACATAAGTGTGACACTTTAACACACAATCATAGCCCAGAATCCAAGTTATTAAACCTCAAAAGGGCCCCTCACGCTGTTTTCATTTTCTGGAAATTCCAGAAAATGAAGAATATATATGACAGCCACTTTAATCATTTATATCTTCATGATATGTTGTGGTTTGACTAGACACGCAAAGCAAGCGGGTAGTATGAATTGCGTTGGTCGGGGTAAGACGCCAAAAGGCCCGAAGTTTTGGTGGGTTTGGAAATATGAGGCCCGTATGGCCTGGCCTATTTACCACCTGCAAGCTTCTCCCTTTAATTTTTTTTTTTTTTGCAAACTCTTTGCTACACCAGAAATAGTAATAATAATAAATATTAAAATAATAAAATAATTAATAATAAACAATAATACAAACAAACACGATTAATTAATTACCTACATTAACTACATATCTCAATCAATTAAAATTTTAATAATATTATAAATTAGTATTATTAATTAATTACCTACATTAACTACATATCTTAATTATAGTTTTCAATTATAGTTAAAATATATTGAAGATTGCATTAAAAACAAATAGTTGTTGTAGCTCAGTTGATTTGAACTCTTATTTATTTACTTACAAGTCTTGTGTTCAAGCCTCACAACCCACAAGTAGTAACATTTTATTTTAAAAAAAAAGTTCATGGGCCACGCAAGGCGGCCTGGTAGGGCCAAAAAGACACAGGTTTTGGTGGGTTTGAAAAAATGCGACTTAAACCCAGTCTTTGGTGGGCGGGTCCGGCCGATTACCTGCCTTGGGCTCGTTTGCCAGGTCTAAGTTGACCCTGAACTTTGTTTGTGCTTGTAGTATTACATCAATACTACAGTACACCCTCAAGCCTAGAAACATCAAAATCAAGAAATTATAAGTGGTCAAACTAGGCACCCATGAAACTAACTTTGAATGTTCTTGAAGGCTCAAGAACACCTATAACGACAATTTTCGTCGCGATATGCCCTTTTAGCGACGGTTTAAATGAAAATTAATTATTTAATTAAAATAATTAGAATAAAATGGAAAATAATTATGAAAAATTCATATTTAATTTGTAAATATTATTTTAAGGTATAAAAATTAACTTTTAATAATTTGAGATATATTTCATTAATATTTAAATTTATTTAAATAATAAGGATATTAAAATTATTTAATAATTTTATTAAATAAATTACTTCAAAATAATTTTAATATTTTAAAAATCATTTAAAATATATTAAAGTGTTAGAAAATACTTTAAGTTATATTGAATGACTTTTATTATTTTGGTATGAATTTTATTAATAATTTAATATTAATCATAATAAATTTATTTAATAATTATATTAAATAAATTATGTAAAAATGGTTTTAATGTTGTAAAAAAAATCATTTAAAAATGATTTAAAGGTTTTAAAAATATTTAAAGTTATAATAAATAAATTTTAATATTTTGACAGAAATACATTTATAATTTTTATTAATGGCATTTATTTAAGAATGATTTTAAATATTTTAAAAATTATTTATAGGTGATATTAAGGTATTAAAAATACTTCAGAGTTATAATAAATAACTTTTAATATTGTAGGCGTGTATTTCATTAATATTTGAAATAAATTAAATATTAATGATAATAGAATTATTTAGTATTTAAATCATGATATCAATGATTAAAAAATCATTATAAATGATAATAATTATCTAAAATTATTATGAAGCTCTTTGAAAATTATTATGACTGATAATTAACTTATCTAAGGTAATATCGAAGTAGTTAAGTAGAGTTTTATTAAAAATAAACTTGATCATTATCCGATTAGGCAATTAGGACGTCGAAATAGTACCGAACTCAAATCATACTGAAATAGTTTTACTTGATACTGGGTCTTATGTGTTTTAGTAACTGTTAGGGATATGTGATATTGTATTTAAGTTATATTATGACTATAATTAACAATAGTATATGTGATGAAATTATTCTAATTGAGATATCGATATTATCAATAATAGGTCTTTTAATTGAAGCTATATTAGATTGCATAACAGTAATCGATGGTACAAGCAAGTTTTCTAGCTTTAATTTAATTTATATATTAAATTCAAGTCTTCTATTTATCATATATGATCTTGTGGTATACAATGTTCATGATATTTTTTGTTAAAAAGGTTATGATTTCTTGTTCAAACATAACCAAGAAATATGAGTTATTGTTTGCGTAAAATGTGTTTGATTTGATATAATAGATTGTGAGAAACCAATGTTGTTTGGTATAAACATATATACTGACACTATTATGACCGACAGTTATAGGCTGACCGAGGTTTATTTATGATCGACATTTATAGAAATGATCAGGGGTTATTAAGATAGGATGATATGCATACTCTTAAATTGTTTGGTTGAGCGGATCAACTCGGGTTGCTAAGTCTATATGACTGACAGAAACTCGTAAGGTGTGGGGTTTGGCAGATAAATGTGACGCCCCCAAAATAGGTATACAACACCCATTCTGAGTCGCCAAATACATAGGTACAAAAAAATAACTACCACTTCAATAATATGATTGTCGTGCAAAATACTGACAACATATCTTTAATGAGTTTAAATACAAATATTGTCTTCTAGATAATATCCACACTCAAATAAGTCATCTTTACAATTATTCAAACACTATTTTACGAAATAGTGAGGTCTACTAAAAAACATCTTTCTAGAACCATCACTCCATACCCATCTAGATCCTGCTATGTTCTCACCTCCCGAGAAGAAAAATGGAACAAAAGGAAAAAGGGTGAGCCCATCTAGCCCAAGAAAAAGAATATTATGACTAAGATAATATACAACAAATTATCATTAGTTTTCAACGGGAAAAATTTGATAAAATATAATAGACAACAAGTTTTAGATCAACAATCAAGGCAATGAAAACAACAATCCATTAGAAAGTCAAGTAGAGAATGAGTTCTACTATCTTCTAAGATTTAAAAGTCTATCATCAATATTTTATCCCTGTAACATCAATTAATATACATCTTTAATCAAATATTCATCTTTGCACGATAGGCCAAAGATATTCATTTATATCACCAATCAAATGTTTAAATCTCAACACTGCTCATCTTTGCACTACGGCCAAAGATATTCATCGATTAATCATTCATCTTTGCACTACAAGCCAAAGATATTCAGTAATATCATCATTTAGGACTGAGGATGATGAAAAATATTTAAAAAAAAAACGAATCTAGTGAGACAAAAGGACAAATAGTAGGGATTCGTATAACAGTTTATCCAAGATCAATAATATTCCATAATAACCAATTTTGAAGCAAAATTCAAGATTAAAGATCAAAACATGGATACAATCAAAGATAGTAACCATAATAGACATCTTGGACAAAAAGGAGAAAATTTTATTTTTCGGTGAATAGTGCCGTATTCGTGAATAGTGTCGTATACGTGAATAATGCCGTATATGTGAATAGTAACCCCCACAGAAAAAGTTCCAAATTTGATAAAAAGTTCAGACCAATATTTTGGCATAATGATTTCGAAAGAAATAATATCATTTATGAAGAAAATAACATCTCTCACCTCAAAATAACCGTACTTCTGTCTGAATTTCGGATATAGTGCTGACAGAAACTTGTACGAAATATCAACTCTCAAAGTATCAAAATACTCACAAAAATACGCTCGATAATCTTGAGAGAAAGAAAACTTATTTCTGGTGTGATTTTTAATTCTAACATAAGCGCTTATTTATGTGAAAATCTTTAGAGCATGAAAGGAGACTAAAATAATAAAATAATATTATTTCTAAAATCAATTCTACGCACCAACGAAGACCAGCCACCAGCCTGCCAATTCTAAAAAAAATTTAGCAGCCCATATTTTAGAAAATCAAAAGTGGGTCCCACCCAATTTTAATAAAAAACATTTTATTTTCCGAAACTTCAGTAATTCATAGAAAATAGCCCGTTTATCAGAAAAATACAAATTGTATGTCCATTCCACACGAAATCGAATTCTCTACAACTTTGCAGAAGAAAGTTTTTCCAAATTCCAAATAAAAAATATCCGAAATCCATAAACGGGTGATTTTTAATACCTCCACTCCAAAAAATACTGATAAAATACCTCAGCATTAATTCCTTCATTTATAACCACATAAATAAATCCATCATTTATATCCACATCAAATAAATATTTCCTTATCATATAAATCAATAATTAATTATTCACAAATAATTTTATAGAATCACAATAATGGCAACCTGTAGTTCCCAAGAAAAGGGGGCTTTTCATAAAGATTTCTCCTTCATCGGCGCGCAATTAGGTGACCAAACCTCTCCTTGACGAAACTTCTAGACATTGCCAATAATGTTATCTAATAATATTATTCAAATAATATGAATTAATGATCGATAATGGGAAATATTTAATGCGATGACAATTATTGAAACAACGATAATATAAAATATCAACGTAGCAATTATTGAGTCGATAAAAATAAAATATTGAGCAATAATTATCGTAACAATTATTGAGTAGTGCCTTCTACGTAAGAATCAATAATTCAATAATCTTGCATGCAATACCATGTCTTCTTATGCAACCATAGCCAGACACTCTATTTTAACCACCGTAATCCAACAAAGTTAATTGTAGAATAATTACGTCGTTATTTATAAAAAATCAAACTTGTCATTTTCTTCATTTTAGCAGCTTATTACATTATGGGCCACAAATGATCGCATATCGTCGTCATTTAATAATATTCTCGACAACAAGAATATTCTATGACCAAACGAATATTCCCCAACAACAATGATTATTTTATAACCACTTTCTTATTTTGCAAAATTTACACATTTCACCCATAACTAGAGCATTATATCAAATTAATTCCTTATTATTTCAAGATAATAAATAGAGGAAATTTGATTTTATTTATAATAAGTTGGGGTCTTACAACCTCTCCTCCTTATGAAATTTCGTCCTCTAAATTGACGTACGTACCTGGTGTTTCGAAAAGGTGAGGGTACCTCGCTTTCATTTTCGATTCCAACTCCCAGGTCATTTCCTCAATAGCATGGTTTCTCCACAAAACCTTAACTTGTGGTATAATCTTGGTGAGTAGGACATGCTCTTTCCTATCCAAGATCTTAACAGGTACCTCTTCGTACGTTAAATCTTCGGCTATCTCGTCTGGTTCTAACGCAATAATATGGTTCGGGTCTTTCACATATTTACGAAGCATGGATATGTGAAAAACATTATGAACACGAGACATACTTGGAGGTAATGAGAGTCTATAGGCCACATTTTCTATTCAGTTAAGAATCTCAAATAGACCAATAAATCGTGGATTGAGCTTTCCTCTTTTCCCAAATCTTGTAACTCCCTTCCATGGTGCAACACGTAACAATACATGATCCCCAATATTAAATTCTACGTCTTTTCGATGAAGATCCGCATAACTCTTTTTTCGATCATGTGCCATTTGTATACGTTGTCGAATCGTTTGGATCTTTTCTGTTGTCATGCGTACCAATTCTAGTCCCAACATCGTTCCTTCTCCCACCTCATCCCAACATACTGGAGAATGACACTTTCGTCCATACAATGCTTCAAATGGAGCCATGCCTATACTTGCCTGATAACTGTTGTTGTAGGAATTCTACCAATGGCAAGTACTTATCCCAACTCCCTTTGAAATCTAGGACACAAAGTCTTAATAGATCTTCAAGAGTTTGAATAGTCCTCTCTAATTGCTCGTCCGTTTGAGGATGGTATGCCGAACTAAATCGTAAATCCGTGCACATAGCTTTCTGTAAGCTGACCCAAAATCGTGAAGTGAATCTTGGGTCACGATCCGAAACTATGGATATTGGCATGCCAGGCAATCTCACAATCTCATTCACGTACATACTAGCAAGATGTTTAAGGGAATAAGTCTCCCATATAGGCAAGAAATGAGCAGACTTGGTTAATCTATCAACAATAACCCAAATCGCATCTATGCCTTGAGAAACCTTGGAAAGACCCATAACGAAATCCATAGTAATGTGTTCCCACTTCCATGTCCGAATCTCAAGTGGTTGCAATGGACCCTTTGGTACTTGATGCTTCGCCTTTACACGTTAACAAGTTAAACACCTCGAGATAAACTCTGCGATCTCTCTTTTCATATTGCTCCACCAAAATATATGTCGAAGATCGTGATACATTTTGGTACTCCCAGTATGGATTGCAAACGGTGTGTTGTATGCCTCCATCGTGATTTTATGCTTCAAGTCAGAATCGTTAGGAACACAAAGTCTGGAGTTGACTCGAAGTATTCCTTCTTCATCGATTCTTGCTTCTGGAATAGCACCTTCTTGCACTTTCTTCTTCATACGCATCAGCTCCATGTCCGTAGCTTGAGCAGCTTTAACTTTATCGATTAAAGTCGGTTCTACTCGTATGTTTGATATCATTATGTGGGTACTTGGAGCCTTTAACTCTATCTCCATCCTTTGCAAGTCATACAAAATGGGCCTTTGTATTAACAACATTTCACTCGTACCCGCATATGATCTTCTACTCAATGCATCAGCTACTACGTTTGCTTTTCCAGGATGATATTGAATAATATGATCGTAATCTTTTAACAGCTCGAGCCAACGTCGTTGCCGCATGTTGAGTTCCTTTTTGTTGAAGAAATATTTGAGGCTTTTATGATCTGTATAGATCTCCACTTTCTCCCCATACAGGTAGTGTCTCTAGATTTTTAACGTGAAAACGACTGCTGCCAACTCTAGATCATGAGTAGGATAATTCCTCTCATATTCTTTGAGTTGTCGTGAGGCATAGGCTATGACTTTCCCATGTTGCATTAGAACACATCCTAACCCTTTGCATGAAGCATCACTGTATATAACAAATACATCCGAACCAGATGGTATTGCCAGAACAGGTGCCGAAATGAGTCTCTTCTTGAGCTCTTGGAAACTCTTCTCGCATTCCTCGCTCCATACAAATTTTGTATCCTTCCGAGTCAACCGAGTTAACGGAGTAGCGATTCGAGAAAATCTGTGACGCCCCCAAAATTAGGTATACATCACCCATCTTGAGTCGCCAGATACATGGTACAGAATTCAAATACAACTTAATAATACAACTGTTGTGTACAATACGACAAAACATAATCTGTGAGTTTGAATACAAATTTTATCTACTAGAGAGTATACAAACTTAAAAGGAGTCCTCATTATAATTATTATCACACTATTTCACAGAATAGTGAGGACTACTAATGCACCATCTAGGACCATCACTCCGTTCCCCGACTCGTTCCAGCTATATTCTCATTTCCTGAAGAGAACAGTGAAAGAAATGGTGAGCTCAACTAGCCCAGTAAAAAATATTATGACTAAGATAATGCAGAATAAATTATCATTAGCCTTAAATAGTGTTAAACTGATACAATATAACAAACATCAAGTTTAACTACAGCGGAACAAGCAATCCATTAAAAGAGTCAAGTAGAGAATAAAATCTACCATTTAAAAGGTTTTTCATCACTTTTATCGCTGGGACTCAGCTTAATAAATAATCCACATCATCGAATCACCCCTGCACTACGGCCAAGGATATTCTTTAGTATTGCGACCACAATTATCCATGCACTACGGGCCAAGAATACTTGTGTATTCATTAATGGTCATGATCATGCCAACAACTATCCATCAATGCACTACGGGCCAATGAGGACTTATACCACATCATTTGTAACATTACGGTCATGATTACACCGAATAATCCCTGGTCATAATCATACCAAGTCCATCTATACACTACAGGCCACATATGACTTTAAAAAAAATATATAAACATGAGGATGATGACAATGATATAAGCATTCAATAAAACAAGTTCAAGAATTAATTTATCCAGGAACTAATAATGTCCAAATTGTCAACAGGATACTGCTTTGTAGAGTAAAATTCAAGAATGCTCAGAAGAATATTTCCATGAAAAGATACTGGATGAAGCGCAAATATCAAGGATATTCCACTAGTTTCATGGAGTATAGAAGTCAAAACTTTAACCAACTGAGTATAATAAAGAATGGAATAATAAAAGAATACACCATGCATGTGGTACTTCAGATGACAAAAGTTATTCCAATGTAATAGTAAATAATGTAACCGTGTCGTGAAATTAACGCACCGCACGGATGTTCCAACGAGAATAATAAAGAATGGAATAACAATGTAAATCACCATGCATGCGGATGCCAGCATAGACATATTATTCCAATGAATACTAATAAGGATTTAATCAGTCCCACAGAAACGCATGTATATAGGATATTCCAATGAGAATAATAATAAAGATTTTAACCCCGAGTCCCAGAAACGCATGTGCACGGGATATTTCAATGAGAATAATAAAGACGGAATCGTGTCCCGATATAAACGTCTGCATGTGATATTCCAATGAGAATAATAAAGAATTTTAATAATAGAAGAATGTCACTAAGTATAGGGTAGCCCTTTATCAGAAAATTCGAATCACAGATATCTGAGGCTATTCCAAATGTAATAATAAAGAATGGAATAACATAAGTTCTCTTCATGAATACAAAAGAATAACACCCCTTACTGAGTACAACAAATAATATTCCCTACCTTAAGAAGAAGAATCTTTGGATATATAAGTAGTGAAGTAGCGAATACTTTTTCTTTCACTCTATAGTTTATCTCTCTAGAGTTTCAAAGAATTAAGTAAGAAAATAATGAAGGAATGAGCTTATTTGTAGAAAATGGACCGCCTTCTTGTATAGTAACTAACTCATGAACTCGGTCCATATTTAAAGCAAAATCTTTTAAATAAAATATAATATATTCTATTTATAATCTAATAAAACGAATAACTTTATAAAAGATTTTACTATGCAAACACTATGCAGCCTTATGCAAACACTATGCATAATAAAATATAATATATTCTAATTATTGTCTAATAAAGCAGATAACTTTATAAAAGTATTACATTTTATATAAAAAGATTTTACTATGCAAAACACTATGCATTACATCTATGCAACACTATGCATAATAGAATATAATATATTCTATTTATAGAATAACTTTATAAAAGTATTACATTTTATATAAAAAAGATTTTACTCAGATTATTACATTAATAATACCAACAAAATCTGAGTGACTTATCACGTAAGCATCAATAATTAATACCGTGGGTATACTATGCAACCACGCCAGACATCACTTACTTCTTTAACAATACCGGTTTTTGACAGCTTATACAATAAAACTAGCTAAGTTATTTTCATAAAGTATTTTTATCTTTTTCTCAATCCAACAATAATTCCGTTGTGGGGTCCACCAATGATTGTGCCGTTGTACTAATATTCCCTGTTAAAACGAATATTCCCCGACCAATCGAATATTATATAACAACTTATGCACTTTTGCAAAATTTATAAATATTACCCACAACTATAACATTATATCAATTTCACTCCATAATATTCAAAAATAATATTTATAGAAAATTCATCTTTATTCAAAAAGTTGGGGTTTTACATTTGAGACCTTGATGCTTCCGTTGAACAGACTGAATATTAAATGATCAACCAAGCCAACATAGACTTATACTCGGTTTACAAAAGAGGAATAAGAGATTACAAAGAATTTCCAGTTACAAATGATTCAGAAGATTATAAATAACAACTGGAATCAGACTTTAGAAGAATTCTTAGGATGTATTCAATAATGATTTTCAACTTTAAGCCCAGTGACTTCTTTTATCGTGCAGGCTGCATATATATAGAATAAGAAGACAACGACTAGTTCCAATACTGTTAGCATGAATGACTAAGTCTTTGAATAATAAGATAGGGATATCAGCTCTTTGATATTTCTAACGGCTATAAGATAATTTCAAAACAGCATGTCAAAGATATAACAAGAAAAATTAAGGAAGTAAAGAATATTCATCATAAGATAGATAGACTCCTTTTTCTAACCAACTTGAAAGATAAACTTGTTACCTTAAAGGACTATAACATATATAAAAAATATTCTCTAGCTATATAAGTTTTCTTAAAGGTCTGTAACAGATGATATATGTGACGCCCCCAGAATAGGTCCACACAACCCATTCTGAGTCGCCAAATATATGGTACAGAATCCAAATACAACTTCATTTATATAACTGTTGTGCAAAATACAACAACACAAGCTGTGAGTTTTAATACAAATATTGTCTCATAGATAATATCCAAACTCAAATAAAGTCCTCATTACAATTATTGTAAGACCCCAGCTTTTATAAATAAAGATGAATTTTTCTATAAATATTATTTTTGAATATTATGGAATAAATTTGATATAATGTTATAGTTATGGGTAATATTTATAAATTTTGCAAAGTATGCAAGTTGTTATAAAATATTCGTTTGGTGGGGAATATTCTTTTGTTAGGGAATATTCGTCTAATGGCTCAATCATTGGTGGACCCCACAATGTAATTATTGCTTGATTGAGAAACGACAAAATATTTTTAAAATAAACGGCGGAGGTGTTACCGTTAAAAAGCCGCTGAACTACCCGGTGGTAAAAGTACAAGATGTCTGGCGTAGTTGTATAGTAGACACTTGGTATTGATTATTGATGCTTACGTGAGAAGTCACTCACATTATGCTCAATTATTGCTTTCAAAGAATTAATTCTTTGCATCATATCTCTTATATTATTGATTCAATTATTGTCACAAGATCATCCGTATAATATGTTATAGTATTAAATCAATAATTGAGACGACAAGTTATAAATGATTAATAATTGTTGAAAGATTAAATATGTGTTGATGAAAAAAAATGATTTGTGGTAAGTTTGATTATTTTATGGGGGCCTATATGTCATCATCTAAGAGTCTCTTCAATCAATAGTAATTACCTTCACAATAGTAATTACCTTGTGAATAGTATTTACCTTCCTTCGATAGTAATTACCTTCGTCAATAGTAATTACCCTTGTGAATAGTATTTACCTTCAATGATGATTTACCTTCAAGCAATAGTAATTACCTTTACCGACGTCGAACCACTTGTCATTTCACATTACGGTGCATCGAACCACTTGTCGTTTCACATTACAAAGCGTCAAACCAACCGTCGAGCCACTTGCCTTTTCACACTGGCAGTGCTAAGCTAGAAATCTTCTATAAATAGAGGCCTAGGGCTTCATTATTTTTCACTTAATTCATTCAAGCTATAGAGAGAGAAAGTATAGAGAATAAGAGAAAAGAAGAAGAGTATTTTGTTACTACACTCACCGCAAAAGATTCAATCTCCTACCAAATGTAAGGGGTGTTATTCTTTCTTATTCATGAAGAGAACTGTTGTTATTCCATTGCTTATTATTCGCTGGAATAACTTTGAATACGCTGCTTACCCTATACTTGGTGACATTCTTCTATTATTCTTGGAACATCTTGTCATGTGTTTTTACACGTGACACGGTTTCGTCTTTATTATTATTCTGTTGGAACATCACACATCGTATGTTTTACACCTCGACTGGTTCCGCCTTTATTATTATTCTCGTTGGAACATCCTCGCTGCATGTGTTTTACACCCGACTGGTTCCGCCTTTATCATTATTCTTGGAATATCCTATCTCATGTGTTTTACACCGGATCCGGTTCCATCTTTATTATTCTGTTGAACATCCTGCTTGCAGTGTGAATTTCACCCGACCGTTCCGTTATTTATTATTTTGTTGGAATAACTCCGTGCATGCGGTCTATCGCATGCATGGTGATTTCTTTTGTTATTCCATTCTTTATTATACCCAAATATTAAAACTTTGACTTCTATACTCCATGAAATTAGTGGAATATCCTTGATATTTGCGTTTCATCCAAAGATCTTTTCATGAAAATATTCTTCCGATCATTCTTGAATTTTACTCTACAAAACAAAGATGTCGTGTTGATAATTTGGACGTTAATAATTCCTGGATAAAATAATTCTTGAACTTGTTTTATTGAATTCTTATATCATTGTCATCATCCTCATGTTTATATTTTTTTAAAGTCATCTGTGGCCTGTAGTGCATAGATGGACTTGGTATGATTATGACTAGAGACTATTCGGTGTAATCATGACCGTAATGTTACAAATGATGTGGTAAAAATCCTCAGTGGCCGTAGTGCATTGATGGACAGTTATTGGCATGATCATGACCATTAATGAATACACTAATATTCTTGGCCCGTAGTGCATGAATAATTGTGGTCGTGATACTAAAGAATATCCTCGGCAGTAGTGTAAGGGGTGATTCGATGATGTGGAATATTTATTAAAGTTTGAGTCTCATTATATAACAAGGATGAAAAACCTTTTAAAACCTAAAAGATAGTAGACTTTATTTTCTACTTGACTCTTTTAATGGATTGCATATTCATTTTGTAGCTTAAACCGGGTTGTCTATTGTATTTTATCGCTTTAACATTGTTGAAGACTATTGATAATTTATTCTCGCATTATCTTAGTCATAATATTTCTTCTTGGGCTAGTTGAGCTCACCCTTTCTTTCACCGTTTTCTTCTTGAAATGAGAATATAAATGGGACGAGTCTGGGAAACGAGTGATGGTCCCGAAGATAGCATTAGTAGTCCTCACTATTCGTGAAATAGTGTGATAATAATTGTAATGAGGACTCCTTTTTGAGTTTGTATAATATCTAGTAGACGATATTTGTATTTAAACTCACGCTTTATGTCGTATTGTACCTACGGCAGCTTATGTTAAGTAAGTTGTATTTAAATTACATGCCATGTAAGTGGCGACCCAAGATGGGTGATGTATACCTAATTTTGGGGGCGCCACGGTTAATATCGTAGCTTAGGGATATGATCCTCGCTAATATGTGAGAATAGTACTAGGAGGGGAGAGACGGGAATACCTTCGCTAGTATGACCTACCTAAGTTTATGTGCTATTTTTATTGGTTGGTCAAGATAGGGATAATTTGTTACATGTCAATTAACCTTTTGTTTTGTGGCGATTCTGAAAATGACATCCGAGAATGTTGAGAATAGCAATGGAGCGCAGCGCATCGTTGATTCACCACATATCAATAATCGTGGATAATGTGCATCGAAGGCGACAATCCTCATGCAAACAACAACAACAATGACCAAATGATGAATGATCAAATGTTCGTGAGGCTTTATGCAATTTATGCAATGAAGAAAGTAGAACGACTCTGTCCAAAACGTAGGTGGAAACACGGAAAACTCTCGAGCAGAATCGCTAAACAATTCAAGGAGCTGGGACCACCGGAGTTTAAGGAGAGCCAAAACCACCACGGCGGAAGCATGGATAAAACAGATTACCAAGATATTTGATGTCTTGGGATGCTCCGAGAGCAAAAGGTTCCCTTGCTTAGCCTTTATGTTGCGCGCGAGAGGCGGATTACCGTGGAATCGGTAAAACGTACTCAACCTCTTTGTCTCAAGATATCTTGGGAGAAGTTCCAGAGTTGTTCAACGACAAATACTTTCCAAAGTATTTGCCACATGAAAGGAGGTGGAATTTATCAAGTTGGAACAAAACGATATGACCGTGTCGTAATACGAGGCAAAATTTATGGAGTTATCACGGTTCGTCCCACTTGGTGGATAATGAAGAGAGAATGGCGAATGTTTTAAGAGGTTTGAAGTCGGAGATACGTCAACATCTTATTTCTCATAAACTGCGTGTTTGTATTCAAATGTTGTAAATAGGGCTCGATTAGTGGAACGCGATAATGAGTCAACACAACTAAAAGAGAGCAAACCAAGCAAAATTATAATACCAAATGAGTAGTAGTCATCGAGCGGTGGACAACAAGCGTGGAGGAATCAACGGGCCGGATATGCTAACCACTTCTATGTGGTAATCGGGGCCAAAACAATAAGAATGGACATTTCAAGAAACGGAGATTCAACAATGGTGGAAAGACGCGTCATCAAAGACCCATTGTTAAGGAAGGAAAAGACCACCTATCATATGCTTCAAATGCGGAGAGAGGGACACATCGATCAAAATCGCATCATGCCGTCCAAAGCATGTTATAATTGTGGAAGAGAAGGTCACTTAGCTCGATTTTTGTCGTTTCTCAAGACAAATTCAATTTAGGATGGAGGCACCAAAGGCCATCCCGTAAAATTCAAAACCGGTAGTCTGGAGAGCGTTTGTTGTGACCTCCCAAAGAGCAAGGAATCCGAATGAGATCATCACGGTAAGCTTATCATAAACTCTAATGAAGTCTATACTTTATTTGATACCCGGTTCTACCCATTCTTTATTTCTCCTACTTGCGCTCATCGATTAAATTTGACTACGGAGAAATTAGACTTTGACTTATCTGTGGAAACTCCGTTGGGAGAAACCTTCATTACATCCAATTGCTTATAAGTCTTGTTTGGTTCAAATCGGTACCCTCACATTACCCGTCGATCTTATTTCATTAAAAATACTTGCATTTGACGTGATTCTAGGGATTGATTGGTTAACTACTTATCATGCAAAATTGATTGTTTTCGTAAGGTTGTTAGCTTTCATATTCCTAATCAACCTATTATGCGAATTCAAACAACCAAACCATTAAAATCAATCACGGCTATCTCAAGCCATAAAGCTATTCGCTTATTGAAAAACGGATGTCAAGCTTTCTTAGCTCATGTTACTGATTTAAATAAAAATACGCCGCTTTTAAACGATATTCCTATTGTTAATAAATTTCTGACGTATTCTCAAGAACTTCTGGCCTACCCCGAGGCGTGAAATTGAATTTTGTATCGACCTTGAACCCGGTACAAAACCTATTTCCAAAGCCCCATATCGAATGGCTCCTATTGAACTTCAGGAGTTAAAGACCCAACTGCAGGAATTGTTAGACATTGGCTTTATTCGTCCTAGTACTTCTCCTTGGGGTGCTCTTGTTCTATTCGTGAAGAAGAAAGATGGGAGTATGCGACTTTGTATTGATTATCGGGAGTTGAATCATGTCACCATCAAAAATAGGTATCCATTGCCACGTATTGATGACCTGTTTGACCAGTTGCAAGGAGCCAAATTCTTTTCAAAGATTGATCTTAGATTCCGGATATCACCAATTGAAGATTAGAACCACGACATTCCAAAACGATTCGCTTTAACTCGATGACGGGCATTATGAATTCCTAGTCATGTCCTTTGGATTGACTAATGCTCCTCCGCCTTCATGGATATGATGAACCGAGTATTCAAGGAATATTTAGATCACTTTGTGGTCGTCTTTATTGATGACATCCTTATTTATTCCAAAAGCCGTGAAGATCATGAGCAACACTTGAGGCTGACACTCCAAAAGCTTCGTGAATATAAGCTTTATGCCAGTTGAAGAAATGTGAGTTCGGCTTGAAGAAGTAGCATTCCTTGGGCACGTGGTATCAAGTCATGGAATATCTGTTGACCCAAAGAAAGATTGAAGCTATTCAAAGCCGGGAACAACCTAAATCAATGGATCAAGCACGTAGCTTTCTCGGTTTAGTGGTTATTATCGGAGATTCGTGGAAGGATTTTCTCGAATCGCTACTCCATTGACTCAAATTGACTCGGAAGATACAAAGTTTGGTTGGAGCGAAGAATGTGAGAAGAGTTTTCAAGAACTCAAGAGGAGACTTATTTCAAAGACCTGCTCGACAATACCATCCGCTCGGAGGGATTTGTCATCTCTGATGCTTCGCAAAGGGTTGGGATGTGTTCTTATGCAACATGGAAAAGTTATAGCTTATGCCTCATGACAACTCAAAGAATATGAGAGGAATTATCCTACTCATGATCTAGAGTTGGCATTTGTCTTCTTGACTTAAAATTTGGAGGCATTACTTGTATGGGGAGAAAGTGGAGATCTTTACGGATCATAAAAGCCTCAAATATTTCTTCACTCAAAAGGAACTCAACATGCGATAATGACGTTGGCTTGAACTATTGAAAGATTATGATCATACCATCCAATACCATCCTGGAAAAGCGAACATGGTAGGCGACGATTGAGTAAAAAATCATATGCAAGCATCGAGTGCGATATTGTCAACGCAAAGGCCCATTTGTGTGACTTGCAAAGGATGGAGATAGAGTTAAAGACTCTGGGACGATGTGATGATAGCGAGTATAATGAGTAGAATCGACTTTAATCGATAAAGTTAAAGTCGCTTTCAAGCTACGGACACAGAGCCGATGCGTATGAGGAAGAAAGTGCAAGAAGGTGCTATCTTTGGGAAGCAAGAATCGATGAGGAAGGAATACTTGAGTCAACTCTGACTTTTAGTTCCTAACGACCACGATTTAAAGTATAATATCATGATGGAGGCGCATAACACACCATTTGTAATCCATCTCGGGAGTACCAAATGTATCATGATATTCGGCTATACATTTTGGTGGAGCAATATGAAGAGAGAGATAGCGTTGTTTATCTCAAGGTGTCTAACTTGTCAACGAGTTAAAGCGGAGCATCAATTACCAAAAGGTCCATTACAACCACTTGAAATTCCGGAATGGAAGTGGGAGCACATTACCATGGATTTCGCTACGGCCTTCCTAAGGTTTCTCAAGGCATTGATGCGATTTGGGTCATTGTTGATAGATTGACCAAGTCCGCTCATTTCTTACCGATACGAGAAACTTATACACTTGAACGTCTTGCTCAGTATGTACATAAACGAGATTGTAAGACCGCATGGTATCTTGCGGTATCCATAGTTTCGATCGAGACCCAAGATTCACTTCACGATTTTGGGTTAGTTTGCAAAAAGCTATGGTAGCACAGACTTACGATTTAGCTTGGCATATCATCCTCGACGGACGACCAGACAATCGAGAGGACTATTCAAACTCTTGAAGATCTATTAAGACTCTGTGTCCTTGATTTCAAGGGGAGTTGGGACAAGTTCTTACCATTGGTGGAGTTTTCCTACAACAACGCTTATCAAGCAAGTATTGGCATGGCTCCATTCAAGCGTTGTATGGAAGAAAGTGTCGTTCTCCAAAGATACTTGGGATGAGGTGGGTGAAGCAACGTTGTTGGGACCGGAGTTGAATGCGTATGACTACTAAAAGATTCAAACGATCCGACAACGTATAAAAACCTCACAAAATCGACAAAGAGTTATCTTTGATCTTCATCGAAAGGACGTGGAATTCGATATAGGAGATCATGTGTTGTTAAGAGTTGCTCCATGGAAAGGAGTTACAAGATTTGGAAAGAGAGGAAAACTTAATCCTCGATTCATCGGGTCCATTTTAATCCTCAATCGAGTAGGAACTGTGGCCTATAGACTCGCTTTCTGCTTGCCAAATATGTCTCGTGTTCATAACGCTTTTTCACATATCTATGTTACGTAAATATGTGAAAGACCGAACCATATTATTGAGTTAGAACCGGACGAGATAGCGGAAGATTTGACGTATGAAGAGGTTCTGTTCAAATTTTGGATAAGAAGGAACATATTCTACGCCTAAGGTTATACCTCAAGTCAAAGTTTTGTGGAGGAACCACGATGTTGAGGAAATGACTTGGGAGTTAGAATCAAATGAAATCAAGGTATCCTTACCTCTTCAACGTACAGTGCACGCATTCTAATTTCGAGGGCGAAATTTCATAAGAAGGGAGGTTGTAAGACCCTGACTTTTTATAAATAAAGATGAATTTTTCTATAAATATTATTTTTGAATATTATGGAATAAATTTGATATAATGTTATAGTTGTGGGTAATATTTATAAATTTTGCAAAAGTATGCAAGTTGTTATAAAATATTCGTTTGGTCTGGGAATATTCTTTTTGTTAGGAATATTCGCATAAATGGCTCAATCATTGGTGGACCCCACAATGTAATTATTATCCGGATTGAGAAAACGACAAAAATATTTTATAAAAATAAACCATGGAGGTGTTACCGTTAAAAAACTATTGAACTACCCTATTGGTAAATGTACGATGTCTGGCGTGAGTTGCATAAGAGCACACTCAGATTGATTATTGATGCTTACGCGAGAAGTCACTCACTATGCTCAATTATTACTACGATAATTCGTGCATCATATCTCTTATATTATTGATTCAATTATTGTCACACAAGATCATCCAGATAATATGTTATAGTATTAAATCAATAATTGAGACGACAAGTTATAAATGATTAATAATTGTTGAAAGATTAAATATGTGTTGATGAAAAAAAATGATTTATGGTAAGTTTGATTATTTTATGGGGGCTCTATATGTCATCATCTAAGAGTCTCTTCGTCAATAGTAATTACCTTCGTCAATAGTAATTACCCTTGTGAATAGTATTTACCTTCCGTCATGATAGTAATTACCTTCGTCAATAATAGTAATTACCCTTGTGAATAGTATTTACCTTCGTCAATTGTATTTACCTTCGTTAATAGTAATTACCTTTACCGTAGACGCCGAACCACTTGTCATTTCACATTACAGCGTCCAAACCACTTGTCGTTTCACATTACAAAGGCCAAACCAACCGTCGCCAAGCCACTTGCCTTTTCACACGGCGGGTTCTAAGCTAGAAATCTTCTATAAATAGAGGCCTAGGGCTTCATTATTTTTCACTTAATTCATTCAAGCTATAGAGAGAGAAAGTATAGAGAATAAGAGAGAAAGAAGAAGAGTATTTTGTTACTACACCGCCGCAAAGATTCAATCTCCTACCAAATGTAAGGGGTGTTATTTTTCTTATTCATGAAGAGAACTGCTATTGTTATTCCATTGCTTATTATTCATTGGAATAACTCAGATACGCTGCCAATTACCCTATACTTGGTGACATTCTTCTATTATTCTATTGGAACATCTTGTCTGTGTTTTTTACATGACACTGGTTTCGCTTTTTATTATTATTCTCGCTGGAATATCCTCATCATGTGTTTTACACCCACTGGTTCCGCTTTTTTATTATTATTCTCGCTGGAACATCCTATCATGTGTTTTTACACCGACACGGGTCCGCCTTTATCATTCCGTTGGAATATCTATCTCGTGTGTTTTACACCGGATCCAGTTCCATCTTTATTATTCTGTTGAACATCCAGCTTGTGTGAATTTCACCGACTGGTTCCGTTATTTATTATTTTGTTGGAATAACTCGTCTGCATGCGGTCTATCGCATGCATGGTGATTTCTTTTGTTATTCCATTCTTTATTATACCCAAATTGGTTAAAACTTTAACTTCTATACTCCATGAAATTAGTGGAATATCCTTGATATTTGCGTTTCATCCAAAGATCTTTTCATGAAAATATTCTTGATCATTCTTGAATTTTACTCTACAAAAACAAAGATCATGTTGATAATTTGGACGTTAATAATTCTGGATAAAATAATTCTTGAACTTGTTTTATTGAATTCTTATATCATTGTCATCATCCTCATGTTTATATTTTTTTTAAAGTCATCTCATGGCTTTGTAGTGCATAGATGGACTTGGTATGATTATGACCGAGAGACTATTCGGTGTAATCATGACCGTAATGTTACAAATGATGTGGTAAAAATCCTCGATGGTCGTAGTGCATTGATGGATGCTTATTGGCATGATCATGACCATTAATGAATACACAAATATTCTTGGCCCGTAGTGCATGAATAATTGTGGTCATGATACTAAAGAATATCCTCGGTCAGAAAAGGGGGGTGATTCGATGATGTGGAATATTTATTAAAGTGAGTCTCAAATATATAACGATGATGAAAAACCTTTAAAACCTAAAAGATAGTAGACTTTTATTTTCTACTTGACTCTTTTAATGGATCGCATATTCATCACTGCATTAAAACCGGTTTGTCTATTGTATTTTATCGCTTTAACATTGTTGAAGACTATTGATAATTTATTACGCTTTATCTTAGTCATAATATTACTTATCGGGCTAGTTGAGCTCACCCTTTCTTTCACCGTTTCTTCTTGAAATGAGAATATAGGCGGGACGAGTCTGGGAAACGAGTGATGGTCCTCGAAGATAGCATTAGTAGTCCTCACTATTCTGTGAAATAGTGTGATAATAATTGTAATGAGGACTCCTTTTTGAGTTTGTATAATATCTAGTAGACGCGATATTTGTATTTAAACTCACGCTTTATGTCAGATTGCATTATACGGCAGCTTATGTTAGTAAGTTGTATTTAAATTCTGTACCATGTAAGTGGCGACCCAAGATGGGTGATGTATACCTAATTTTGGGGGCGTCACAATTATTGTCACACTTTTTTACAAAATAGTGAGGACTACTATAAGAACCATCTTGGACCGTTACTCAACTTCCCGACTAGTCCCAACTACATTCTCGCTTCCTGAGAAGAACAATGGAACCAAAAGGAAAATGGTGAGCTCAACTAGTCCAGTAAAGAATATTATGAATAAGATAATGTAGAACAAATTATTCTTAGTCCTTAATAGGAAACAATCTGATAGAATACAATAGACAACAAGTTTTAGATCAACAACTGCAATGGAAATAATAATCTATTAGAAGGGTCAAGTAGAGAATGATGTTTACTATCTTCTATGATTTAAAAATCCATCATCAATATTTTTCCTTGTAATAACAATCAATAAAATTTCACATCATCGAATTATCCATGCACTACGGGCCAAGGATATTCGTTAGTATCGCAGCATCGAATTATCCATGCACTACGGGCCAACGATATTCATTAGTATCATATCATCGAATTATCCATGCACTACGGGCCAAGGATATTCGTTAGTATCACCAGTGGTCATGATCATGCCAAACAACTGTCCATCCATGGTTGTGTCGTCGTATGGATATTTCCCGACAAAACAAATATTTTATGACAACTTGCTTACTTTGCAAAATTTTCAAATATCACCCTTAAATTTAACATTTTATCAATTTAACCAATTACTGAATAATAATTATAAGAAAATTGAATAATTTTATTTCATAAAATTTGGGGTCTTACAATCTCCCCTCCTTATGAAATTTCGTCAAGTACTTTTCCGAGAGTATTCGTCACATGAAAGAAGTGGAGTTTATCAAATTGGAACAAAACAATATGACCGTGTCACAATACGAGGCTAAATTTGCAGAGTTATACCGGTTTGCATCCCATTTGGTCGATAATGAGCGAATGAAGCGAATGTTTTTAAGAGGTTTGAAACCGGAGATACGTCAATATCTTATTTCTCATAAACTGTGTTTGTACTCAGATGTTGTAAATAGGGCTCGATTATTGAGCGCCAGAACGAGTCAACGCAACCAAGAGAAAGAAGTGGCAAAGATGAAAATACCAAAGGGTATCACCATCAAAGCAAGACAACAAATGTGGAGGGAATCAACATGCCGAAATGATAACCACTTCGGTAATCATGGCCAAGACAAGAAAAATGGAAATTTCAAGAAAAGGAGATTCAACAATGATGGAAGGACGCCAAAGACCAAAGACCCATTGTTAAGGAAGGAGAACGACCACCTATCATATGCTTCAAATGCGAGGGGAGGGACACATCACCCAAACAAGCGCGATGCCATTCCAAAGCATGTTATAATTGTGGAAGAGAAGGTCACTTAGCCCGATTTTGTCGCTCACCAAGACAAGTTCAGCCAGGATGGAGGCACCAAAGGTCATCCCGTAAAAAGTCAAAGCCTGTAGAAGCAAGAGAGAGCGTTTGTAGTGACCTCCCGAGAAGCAAGGAACCCGAATGAGGTCATCACGGTAAGCTTATCATAAACTCTAGCGAAGTTTATTCCTTATTTGATACCGGTTCTACCCATTCTTTTATTTCTCCTACTTGCGCTCAACGTTTAAATTTGACTCCGGAGAAATTAGACTTTGACTTATCTGTTGAAACTCCGTTGGGAGAAACCTTCATTACATCCACGGTTTATAAGTCTTGTTTGGTTCAAGTTGGTACCCACACATTACATGTCGATCTTATTTCATTGAAAATACTTTCATTTGATGTAATTCTAGGGATTGGTTGGTTAACTACTCATCATGCAAAAATTGATTGTTTTCGTAAGGTTGTTAGCTTTCATATTCCTAATCAACCTATTATGCGAAATCAAGCGACCAAACCATTAAAATCAATCACGGTCATCTCAAGCCATAAAGCTATTCGTTTATTGAAATATGGATGTCAAGCTTTCTTAGCTCATGTCATAGATTTAAACAAAAATATGTCAGATTTGAATGATATTTCTATTGTTAATAAATTTCCTGACATATTCCCTGAAGAACTTCCTAGCCTACCCCTGGAGCGTGAAATCGAGTTTGGTATCGACCTTGAACCTGGTACAAAACCCATTTCCAAAGCCCCATATCGAATGGATCCTATTGAACTTCAGGAGTAAAAAACCCAAATGCAGGAATTGTTAGACATCGGTTTCATTCAACCTAGTACGTCTCCTTGGGGTGCTCCTATTTTATTCATTAAGAAGAAAGATGGAAGTATGCGACTTTATATTGATTATCGGGAGTTGAATCATGTCACCATCAAAAATAGGTACCCGTTACCTCGCATTGATGACCTGTTTGACCAGTTGCAAGGTGCCAAATTCTTTTCAAAGAACGATCTTCGTTCTGGATATCATCAGTTGAAGATTAAAACTGATGACATTCCAAAGACTGCTTTTAGAGCTCGGTACGGGCATTACGAATTCCTAGTCATGTCTTTTGGATTAACTTATGCTCCTGCTGCCTTCATGTATATGATGAATCGAGTATTCAAGGAATATTTGGATCACTTTGTGGTCGTCTTTATTGATGACATCCTCATTTACTCCAAAAGCCGTGAAGATCATGAGCAACACTTGAGGATGATACTCTAAAAGCTTCGTGAAAACAAGTTATATGCCAAGTTAAAGAAATACGAATTCTGGCTTGAGGAAGTAGCATTCCTTGGGCACGTGATATCAAATCATCGAATATCTGTTGACCCGACAAAGATTAAATCAATTTAAAGCTGGGAGCAACCTAAGTTAGTGATCGAAGTACGTAGCTTTCTCGGCTTAGCTGGTTATTATCGGAGATTCGTAGAAGGGTTTTCTCGAATCACTACTCCATTAACTCAGCTAACTCAGAATGATAAAAAATTAGGTTGGAGGGAGGAATGTGAGAAGAGTTTTCAAGAACTCAAAAGGAGACTCATTTTAGCACCTGTTCTGACAATACCATTTGGTTCGGAGGGATTTGTCATCTACAGTGATGCTTCGGGCAAAGGGTTAGGATGTGTTCTCATGTCATATGGAAAAGTCATAGCCTATGCCTCACGACAACTCAAAGAATATGAGAGGAATTATCCTACTCATGATCTAGAGTCAGCGGTTGTTGCTCTTCGCACTAAAGATTTGGAGGCATTACTTGTATGGGAGAAAGTGGAGATCTTTACGGATCATAAAAGCCTCAAATATTTCTTCACTCAAAAGGAACTCAATATGCGACAACAACGTTGGCTTGAACTGTTGAAAGACTATGATCATACCATCCAATACCATCCTAGAGAAGCGAACGTGGTAGCTAACGCATTGAGTAGAAGATCATATGCAAGTGTGAATGCGATATTGTCAACGCAAAGGCCCATTTTGTGTGACTTGCAAAGGATGGAGATAGAGTTAAAGACTCCAGGGACCCATGTGATGATGGCGAATATACGAGTAGAACCGACTTTAATCGATAAAGTTAAAGCTACTCAAGCTACAGACCTGGAGCTGATGCGTATGAGGAAGAAAGTGCAAGAAGGTGCTATGCCGGAAGCAAGAATAGATGAAGAAGGAATACTTCGAGTCAACTCCAGACTTTGTGTTCCTAACGACCCTGATTTAAAGTATAAAATAATAATAGAGGTGCATAACACACCGTTTGCAATCCATCCTGGGAGTACCAAAATGTATCATGATATTCATCATACATTTTGGTGGAGCAATATGAAGAGAGAGATAACGCTGTTTATCTCAAGGTGTCTAACGTGTCAACGTGTCAAAGCGGAGCATTAAGTACCAAAAGGTCCATTGCAACCATTTGAAATTCCAGAATGGAAGTGGGAGCACATTACCATGGATTTCAAGCACGGCCTTCCCAAAGTTTCTAAAGGCATAGATGCGATTTGGGTCATTGTTGATAGATTGACCAAGTCTGCTCATTTCTTACCGATACAAGAAACTTATACACTTGAACGTCTTGCTCGTTTGTACATAAACTAGATTGTAAGATTGCATGGTATGCCAGTATCCATAGTTTCTGATCGAGACCCAAGATTTACTTCACGATTAAAATCTAGGGATGATTGGTTAACTACTCATCATGCAAAAATTGATTGTTTTCGTAAGGTTGTTAGCTTTCATATTCCTAATCAACCTATTATGTGAATTCAAGCAACCAAACCATTAAAATCAATCACTGTCATCTCAAGCCATAAAGCTAATCGTTTATTGAAAAATGGATGTCAAGCTTTCTCAGCTCATGTCACGGATCTAAACAAAAATACGTCAGTTTTGAATGATATTTCTATTGTTAATGAATTTCCTGACTTATTCCCTGAAGAACTTCCTGGCCTACCCCCAGAGCGTGAAATTGAATTTTGTATCGACCTTGAACCTGGTACAAAACCTATTTCCAAAGCCCCATATCGAATGGCTCCTATTGAACTTCAGGAGTTAAAGACCCAACTACAGGAATTGTTAGACATCGGTTTCATTCATCCTAGTACTTCTCATTGGGGTGCTCTTGTTCTATTCGTGAAAAAGAAAGATGGGAGTATGCGACTTTGTATTGATTATCGGGAGTTGAATCATGTCACCATCAAAAATAGGTACCCATTGCCGTATTGATGACCCGTTTGACCCGGTTGCAAGGAGCCAAATTCTTTTCAAAGATTGATCTTCATTTCGGATATCACCAATTGAAGATTAGAACCATGACATTCCAAAGACGGCTTTTAGAACTCTCATGACGGCATTATGAATTCCTAGTCATGTCCTTTGGATTGACTAATGCTCCTGCTGCCTTTCATGGATATGATGAACCGAGTATTCAAGGAATATTTGGATCACTTTGTGGTCGTCTTTATTGATGACATCCTCATATATTCCAAAACCCATGAAGATCATGAGCAACACTTGAGGCTGATACTCCAAAAGCTTCGTGAATATAAGCTTTATGCCAAGTTAAAGAAATGCGAGTTTTGGCTTTAGGAAGTAGCATTCCTTGGGCACGTGGTATCAAGTCATGGAATATCCGCCGACCCAAAGAAAGATTGAAGATATTCAAAGTTTGGGAGCAACCTAAATCGAGGATCAAGTCGTAGCTTTCTCGGCTTAGCTGGTTATTATCGAAGATTCGTAGAAGGTTTTCTCGAATCGCTACTCCACTTACTCAAATTGAATCGAAAAGATACAAAGTTCGGTTGGAGTGAGGAATGTCGGAAGATTTTTCAAGAACTCAAGAGGAGACTCATTTCAAGACTGCTCGACAATACCATCCGTTCGGAGGGATTTGTCATCTACAAAGATGCTTCGCAAAAGGGTTAGGATGTGTTCTCATGTCATATGGAAAATTCATAGCCTATGCCTCACGACAAACTCAAAGAATATGAGAGGAATTATCCTACTCATGATCTAGAGTTAGCGGTTGTTGCCTTCGCACTAAAGATTTGGAGGCATTACTTGTATGGGGAGAAAGTGGAGATCTTTACGGATCATAAAAGCCTCAAATATTTCTTCACTCAAAAGGAACTCAATATGCATACAACGACGCTGGCTTGAATCATTGAAAGACTATGATCATACCATCCAATACCATCCTGTAGAAAGTTTAACGTGGCTAGCTAACGCATTGAGTAGAAGATCATATGCAAGTGTGAATGCGATATTGTCAACGCAGGCCCATTTTGTGTGATTTGCAAAGGATGGAGATAGAGTTAAAGACTCTGTGGACCCATGTGTGATGATGGCGAATATACGAGTAGATCCGACTTTAATTGATAAAGTTAAAGTCGCTCAAGCTACGGACACTGGAGCCGATGCGTATGAGGAAGAAAGTGCAAGAAGGTGCTATCTTAGGAAGCAAGAATCGATGAAGAAGGAATACTTCGAGTCAACTCCAGACTTTGTGTTCCTAACGACCCTTACTTAAAGTATAAAATCATGATGGAGGTGCATAACACACCGTTTGCAATCCATCCTGGGAGTACCAAAATGTATCATGATATTCATCATACATTTTGGTGGAGCAATATGAAGAGAGATAGATAGCTGCTTATCTCAAGGTGTCTAACGTGTCAACGAAGTCAAAGCGAGCATTAAGTACCAAAAGGTCCATTGCAACCACTTGAAATTCCAGAATGGAAGAGGGAGCACATTACCATGGATTTCGTTACCGGTCTTCCCAAAGTTTCTAAAGGCATAGATGCGATTTGGGTCATTGTTGATAGATTGACCAAGTCTGCTCATTTCTTACCGATACAAGAAACTTATACACTTGAACGTCTTGCTCGTTTGTACATAAACGAGATTGTAAGATTGCATGGTATGCCAGTATCCATAGTTTCTGATCGAGACCCAAGATTTACTTCACGATTAAAATCTAGGGATGATTGGTTAACTACTCATCATGCAAAAATTGATTGTTTTCGTAAGGTTGTTAGCTTTCATATTCCTAATCAACCTATTATGCGAATTCAAGCAACCAAACCATTAAAATCAATCACTGTCATCTCAAGCCATAAAGCTAATTGTTTATTAAAAAACGGATGTCAAGCTTTCTCAGCTCATGTCACGGATCTAAACAAAAATACGTCAGTTTTGAATGATATTTCTATTGTTAATGAATTTCCTGACTTATTCCCTGAAGAACTTCCCTGCCTACCCCGGAGCGTGAAATTGAATTTTGTATCGACCTTGAACCTGGTACAAAACCTATTTCCAAAGCCCCATATCGAATGGCTCCTATTGAACTTCAGGAGTTAAAGACCCAACTACAGGAATTGTTAGACATCGGTTTCATTCATCCTAGTACTTCTCCTTGGGGTGCTCTTGTTTTATTCGTTAAAAAGAAAGATGGGAGTATGCGACTTTATATTGATTATCGGGAGTCAATCATGTCACCATCAAAAATAGGTACCCATTACCACGTATTGATGACCTTTTTTGACCAACATTGCAAGGTGCCAAATTCTTTTCAAAGATTGATCTTCGTTTCGGATATCACCAATTGAAGATTAGAACCGATGACATTCCAAAGACTCGCTTTTAGAACTCGAAGACGGGCATTACGAATTCCTAGTCATGTCCTTTGGATTGACTAATGCTCTCGCCGCTTCATGGATATGATGAATCGAGTATTCAAGAATATTTGGATCACTTTGTGGTCGCGTCTTTATTGATGACATCCTCATATATTCCAAAACCCATGAAGATCATGAGCAACACTTGAGGTTGATACTCCAAAAGCTTCGTGAATATAAGCTTTATGCCAAGTTAAAGAAATGCGAAGTTCGCTTGAGGAAGTAGCATTCCTTGGGCACGTGATATCAAGTCATGGAATATCCGTTGACCCAAAGAAAGATTAAAGATATTCAAAGTCGGAGCAACCTAAATCGTGATCGAAGACGTAGCTTTCTCGGCTTAGCCGGTTATTATCGAAGATTCAGTAGAAGGGTTTTCTCTCGAATACTCCTCCACTTACTCACCTGACTCGAAAAGATACAAAAATTCGGTTGGAGCGAGGAATGTCGAAAGATTTTTCAAGAACTCAAGAGGAGACTCATTTCAAAGACTGCTCGACAATACCATCTAGTTTGGAGGGATTTGTCATCTACAGTGATGCTTCGGGCAAAGGGTTAGGATGTGTTCTCATGTCATATGGAAAAGTCATAGCCTGTGCCTCATGACAACTCAAAGAATATGAGAGGAATTATCCTACTCATGATCTAGAGTTGGCAGTTGTTGTCTTCGCACTAAAGATTTGGAGGCATTACTTGTATGGGGAGAAAGTGGAGATCTTTACGGATCATAAAAGCCTCAAATATTTCTTCACTCAAAAGGAACTCAACATGCGACAACGACGTTGGCTTGAACTATTGAAAGATTATGATCATACCATCCAATACCATCCTGGAAAAGCAAACGTGGTAGCTAACGCATTGAGTAGAAGATCATATGCAAGTGTGAATGCGATATTGTCAACGCAAAGGCCCATTTTATGTGATTTGCAAAGGATGGAGATAGAGTTAAAGACTCCAGGGACCCATGTGATGATGATGGCGAATATACGAGTAGATCCAACTTTAATCGATAAAGTTAAAGCTCCAAGCTACGCACTGGAGCCGATGCGTATGAGGAAGAAAGTCCAAGAAGGTGCTATTTGGAAGCAAGAATCGATGAAGAAGGAATACTTGAGTCAACTCCAAACTTTGTGTTCCTAACGATTCTTACTTAAAGTATAAAATCATGATGGAGGTGCATAACACACCGCTTGCAATCCATCTCAGGAGTACCAAAATGTATCATGATATTCATCATACATTTCGGTGGAACAATATGAAGAGAGATAGCCGCTTTATCTCAAGGTGTCTAACGTGTCAACGAGTCAAAGCGAGCATTAAGTACCAAAAGGTCCATTGAACCACTTGAAATTCCGAATGGAAGAGGAGCACATTACCATGGATTTCGTTACTAGGCCTTCCCAAAGTTTCTAAAGGCATAGATGCGATTTGGGTCATTGTTGATAGATTGACCAAGTCCGCTTCATTTCTTACCGATACAAGAAACTTATACACTTGAACGCCTTGCTCGTATGTACATAAACGAGATTGTAAGATTGCATGGTATGCCAAAGATCCATAGTTTCGATCGAGACCCAAGATTTACTTCACGATTAAAATCTAGGGATGATTGGTTAACTACTCATCATGCAAAAATTGATTGTTTTCATAAGGTTGTTAGCTTTCATATTCCTAATCAACCTATTATGCTAATTCAAGCAACCAAACCATTAAAATCAATCATCGTCATCTCAAGCCATAAAGCTAATTGTTTATTAAAAAATGGATGTCAAACTTTCTTAGCTCATGTCACGGATCTAAACAAAAATACGCCGGGTTTGAATGATATTTCTATTGTTAATGAATTTCCGACTTATTCCCCTCAAGAACTTCCCTGGCCTACCCCGGAGCGTGAAATTGAATTTTGTATCGACCTTGAACCTGGTACAAAACCTATTTCCAAAGCCCCATATCGAATGGCTCCTATTGAACTTCAGGAGTTAAAGACCCAACTACAGGAATTGTTAGACATCGATTTCATTCATCCTAGTACTTCTCCTTGGGGTGCTCTTGTTCTATTCGTGAAAAAGAAAGATGGGAGTATGCGACTTTGTATTGATTATCGGGAGTTGAATCATGTCACCATCAAAAATAGGTACCCATTGCCACGTATTGATGACCTGTTTGACCAGTTGCAAGGAGCCAAATTCTTTTCAAAGATTGATCTTCGTTTCGGATATCACCAATTGAAGATTAGAACTGATGACATTCCAAAGACGGCTTTTAGAACTCGGTACGGGCATTATGAATTCCTAGTCATGTCCTTTGGATTGACTAATGCTCCTGCTGCCTTCATGGATATGATGAACCGAGTATTCAAGGAATATTTGGATCACTTTGTGGTCGTCTTTATTGATGACATCCTCATATATTCCAAAACCCATGAAGATCATGAGCAACACTTGAGGTTGATACTCCAAAAGCTTCGTGAATATAAGCTTTATGCCAAGTTAAAGAAATGCGAGTTCTGGCTTGAGGAAGTAGCATTCCTTGGGCACGTGGTATCAAGTCATGGAATATCTGTTGACCCAGCAAAGATTGAAGATATTCAAAGCTGGGAGCAACCTAAATCAGTGACCGAAGTACGTAGCTTTCTCGGCTTAGCTGGTTATTATCGAAGATTCGTAGAAGGGTTTTCTCGAATCGCTACTCCACTTACTCAGCTGACTCGAAAAGATACAAAGTTCGGTTGGAGTGAGGAATGTCAGAAGATTTTTCAAGAACTCAAGAGGAGACTCATTTCAGCACCTGTTCTGACAATACCATCTGGTTTGGAGGGATTTGTCATCTACAGTGATGCTTCGGGCAAAGGGTTAGGATGTGTTCTCATGTCATATGGAAAATTCATAGCCTATGCCTCACGACAACTCAAAGAATATGAGAGGAATTATCCTACTCATGATCTAGAGTTGGCAGTTGTTGTCTTCGCACTAAAGATTTGGAGGCATTACTTGTATGGGGAGAAAGTGGAGATCTTTACGGATCATAAAAGCCTCAAATATTTCTTCACTTAAAAGGAACTCAATATGCGACAACGACGTTGGCTTGAACTGTTGAAAGACTATGATCATACCATCCAATACCATCCTAGAGAAGCGAACGTGGTAGCTAACGCATTGAGTAGAAGATCATATGCAAGTGTGAATGCGATATTGTCAACGCAAAGGCCCATTTTATGTGATTTGCAAAGGATGGAGATAGAGTTAAAGACTCCAGGGACCCATGTGATGATGGCGAATATACGAGTAGATCCGACTTTAATTGATAAAGTTAAAGCTGCTCAAGCTACAGACCTGGAGCTGATGCGTATGAGGAAGAAAGTGCAAGAAGGTGCTATGCCGGAAGCAAGAATCGATGAAGAAGGAATACTTGGAGTCAACTCCAGACTTTGTGTTCCTAACGACCCTGATTTAAAGTATAAAATCATGATGGAGGTGCATAACACACCGTTTGCAATCCATCCTGGGAGTACCAAAATGTATCATGATATTCATCATACATTTTGGTGGAGCAATATGAAGAGAGAGATAGTGTTGTTTATCTCAAGGTGTCTAACGTGTCAACGAGTCAAAGCGGAGCATTAAGTACCAAAAGGTCCATTGCAACCACTTGAAATTCCAGAATGGAAGTGGGAGCACATTACCATGGATTTCATTCACGGCCTTCCCAAAGTTTCTAAAGGCATAGATGCGATTTGGGTCATTGTTGATAGATTGACCAAGTCTCGCTCATTTCTTCACCGAATCAAGAAACTTATACACTTGAACGCCTTGCTTCGTATGTACATAAACGAGATTGTAAGATTGCATGGTATGCCAGTATCCATAGTTTCTGATCGAGACCCAAGATTTACTTCATGATTAAAATCTAGGAATGATTGGTTAACTACTCATCATGCAAAAATTGATTGTTTTAAATAAGGTTGTTTGCTTTCATATTCCTAATCAACCAATTATGCGAATTCAAGCAACCAAACCATTAAAATCAATCAATGTCATCTCAAGCCAAAAAGCTAATCGCTTATTGAAAAAGCGGATGTCAAGCTTTCTTAGCTCATGTCACGGATCTAAACAAAAATATATGGGTTTTGAATGATATTTCTATTGTTAATGAATTTCCGACTTATTCCTCAAGAACTTCGCCTACCCCGAGCGCGTGAAATTGAATTTTGTATCGACCTTGAACTCCGGTACAAAACCTATTTCCAAAGCCCCATATCAAATGGCTCCTATTAAACTTCGTGAGTTAAAGACCCAACTACGAGAATTGTTGTACATTATTTTCATTCATCCTAGTACTTCTCCTTGGGGTGCTCTTGTTCTATTCGTGAAAAGAAAGATGCGAGTATGCGACTTTGTATTGATTATCGGGAGTCAATCATGTTACCATCAAAAATAGGTACCCATTGCCACGTATTGATGACCTGCTTGACCAAATTGCAAGGAGCCAAATTCTTTTCAAAGATTGATCTTCATTTCTGGATATCACCAATTGAAGATTAGAACCGATGACATTCCAAAGACGGCTTTTAGAACTCTGAGACGGCATTATGAATTCCTACCATGTCCTTTGATTGACTAATGCTCCCGCTTTGCATTCATGGATATGATGAACCGAGTATTCAAGGAATATTTGGATCACTTTGTGGTCGCTTTATTGATGACATCCTCATATATTCCAAAACCCATGAAGATCATGAGCAACACTTGAGGTTGATACTCCAAAAGCTTCGTGAATATAAGCTTTATGCCAAGTTAAAGAAATGCGAGTTCGCTTTTGGAAATAGCATTCCTTGGGCACGTGGTATCAAGTCATGGAATATCTGCTGACCCAAAGAAAGATTGAAGCTATTCAAAGTCGAGCAACTTCTAAATCGATGATCGGCACGTAGCTTTCTTGGCTTAGTGGTTATTATCGAAGATTCGTAGAAGGGTTTTCTCGAATCGCTACTCCACTTACTCAAATTGACTCGAAAAGATACAAAGTTCTATTGGAGTGAGAAATGTGAGAAGAGTTTTCAAGAACTCAAGAAGAGACTCATTTCAGCACCTGTTCTAACAATACCATCTGGTTCGGAGGGATTTGTCATCTACAGTGATGCTTCGGGAAAAGGGTTAGGATGTGTTCTCATGCAACATGGGAAAGTCATAGCCTATGCCTCACGACAACTCAAAGAATATGAGAGGAATTATCCTAATCATGATCTAGAGTTGGCGCTTGTTGTCTTCGCATTAAAGATTTGGAGGCATTACTTGTATGGGGAGAAAGTGGAGATCTTTACTGATCATAAAAGCCTCAAATATTTCTTCACTCAAAAGGAACTCAGCGAAACTTAATAAAGAACTATGATCATACCATCCAATACCATCGAGAAGTTTTAACGTGCTAATGCGATTGAGTAGAAGATCATATGCAAGTGTGAATGCGATATTGTCATTTTGTGTGACTTGCAAAGGATGGAGATAGAGTTAAAGACTCAGGACCCATGTGATGATGGCGAATATAACGAGTAGATCCAAATTTAATTGATAAAGTTAAAGTCGCTCAAGCTTACGGACACTGGAGTCGATCGTATGAGGAAGAAAGTGCAAGAAGGTGCTATGCCGAAGCAAGAATCGATGAAGAAGGAATACTTGAGTCAACTCCGCACTTTGTGTTCCTAACGACCACGATTTAAAGTATAAAATCATGATGGAGGTGCATAACACACCGTTTGCAATCCATCCTGGGAGTACCAAAATGTATCATGATATTCATCATACATTTTGGTGGAGCAATATGAAGAGAGATATAGCACTATTAATCTCAAGGTGTCTAACGTGTCAACGAGTCAAGGCGGAGCATCAAGTACCAAAAGGTCCATTGCAACCACTTGAAATTCTAGAATTGAAGTGGGAGCACATTACCATGGATTTCGTTACCGGTCTTCCCAAAGTTTCTAAAGGCATAGATGCGATTTGGGTAATTGTTGATAGATTGACCAAGTCTGCTCATTTCTTACCGATACAAGAAACTTATACACTTGAACGTCTTGCTCGTATGTACATAAACGAGATTGTAAGATTGCATGGTATGCCAGTATCCATAGTTTCTGATCGAGACCCAAGATTTACTTCAAGATTAAAATCTAGGGATGATTGGTTAACTACTCATCATGCAAAACTTGATTGTTTTCGTAAGGTTGTTAGCTTTCATATTCCTAATCAACCTATTATGCGAATTCAAGCAACCAAACCATTAAAATCAATCACTGTCATCTCAAGCCATAAAGCTAATCGTTTATTGAAAAACGGATGTCAAGCTTTCTTAGCTCATGTCACGGATCTAAACAAAAATACGTTAGTTTTGAATGATATTTCTATTGTTAATGAATTTCCTGACTTATTCCCTGAAGAACTTCCTGGCCTACCCCAAAGCGTGAAATTGAATTTTGTATCGACCTTGAACCTGGTACAAAACCTATTTCCAAAGCCCCATATCGAATGGCTCCTATCAACTTCGTGAGTTAAAGACCCAACTACAGAATTATTAGACATCGGTTTCATTCGGCCCTAGTACTTCTCCTTGGGGTGCTCTTGTTCTCAATTCGTGAAAAGAAAGATGGGAGTATGCGACTTTGTATTGATTATCGGGAGTTGAATCAGGTCACCATCAAAAATAGGTACCCATTGCCACTTATTGATGACATGTTTGACCAGTTGCAAGGAGCCAAATTCTTTTCAAAGATTGATCTTTATTCCGGATGTCACCAATTGAAGATTAGAACTGATGACATTCCAAAGACGACTTTCAGAACAGGGTACGGGCATTATGAATTCCTAGTCATGTCCTTTGGATTGACTAATGCTCCTGCTACCTTCATGGATATGATGAACCGAGTATTCAAGGAATATTTGGATCACTTTGTGGTCGTCTTTATTGATGACATCCTCATATATTCCAAAACCCATGAAGATCATGAGCAACACTTGAGGTCGATACTCCAAAAGCTTCGTGAATATAAGCTTTATGCCAAGTTAAAGAAATCGCGAGTTCGGCTTTAGGAAGTAGCATTCCTTGGGCACGTGGTATCAAGTCATGGAATATCCGTTGACCCAAAGAAAGATTGAAGCTATTCAAAGCTCGAGCAACTTAAATCAATGGATCAAGTATCGTAGCTTTCTCGACTTAGTGGGTTATTATCGAAGATTCGTAGAAGGATTTTCTCGAATCGCTACTCCACTAACTCACCGACTCGGAAAAGATACAAAGTTCTATTGGAGCGAGGAATGTGAGAAGAGTTTTCAAGAACTCAAGAGGAGACTCATTTCAAAGACTTGCTCGACAATACCATCCGGTTTGGAGGATTTGTCATCTATGATGATGCTTCGCAAAGGGTTAGGATGTGTTCTCATGCAACATGGGAAAGTCATAGCCTATGCCTCACGACAACTCAAAGAATATGATAGAAAATATCCTACTCATGATCTAGAGTTGGCAGTTGTTGTCTTCGCACTAAAGATTTGGAGGCATTACTTGTATGGGGAGAAAGTGGAGATCTTTACGGATCATAAAAGCCTCAAATATTTCTTCACTCAAAAGGAACTCAATATGCGACAACGACGTTGGCTTGAACTGTTGAAAGACTATGATCATACCATCCAATACCATCCTGGAAAAGCGAACGTGGTAGCTAACGCATTGATTAGAAGATCATATGCAAGTGTGAATGCAATATTGTCAACGCAAAGGCCCATTTTGTGTGACTTGCAAAGGATGGAGATAGAGTTAAAGACTCCAGGGACCCATGTGATGATGGCGAATATACGAGTAGATCCGACTTTAATTGATAAAGTTAAAGCTACTCAAGCTACAGACCTGGAGCTGATGCGTATGAGGAAGAAAGTGCAAGAAGGTGCTATGCCAGAAGTAAGAATCGATGAAGAAGGAATACTTCGAGTCAACTCCAGACTTTGTGTTCCTAACGACCTTGATTTAAAGTATAAAATCATGATGGAGGTGCATAACACACCGTTTGCAATCCATCCTGGGAGTACCAAAATGTATCATGATATTTATCATACATTTTTGTGGAGCAATATAAAGAGAGAGATAGCACTATTAATCTCAAGGTGTCTAACGTGTCAACGAGTCAAGGCGGAGCATCAAGTACCAAAAGGTCCATTGCAACCACTTGAAATTCTAGAATGGAAGTGGGAGCACATTACCATGGATTTCAAGCACGGCCTTCCCAAAGTTTCTAAAGGCATAGATGCGATTTGGGTCATTGTTGATAGATTGACCAAGTCTGTTCCATTTCTTACCGATACAAAAACTTATACACTTGAACGTCTTGCTCGTATGTACATAAACGAGATTGTAAGATTGCATGGTATGCCAGTATCCATAGTTTCTAATCGAGACCCAAGATTCACTTCAAGATTTTGGGTTAGTTTGCAAAAAGCTATGGGCACGGATTTACGATTTAGCTCGGTATATCATCCTTAGACGGACGAGCAGTCGGAGAGAACGATTAAAACTCTTGAAGATCTATTAAGACTCTGTGTCCTTGACTTCAAGGGAAGTTGGGAAAAGTTCTTACCATTAGTGGAGTTTTCCTACAACAACAATTATCAAGCAAGTATTGGCATGGCTCCATTCGAAGCGTTGTATGGAAGAAAGTGTCGTTCTCCAGTATGTTGGGATGAGGTGGGTGAAGCAACGTTGTTGGGACCAGAGTTGGTACATATGACTACGAAAAAGATTCAAATGATCCAACAACGTATAAAAACCTCACAAGATCGACAAAAGAGTTATGCTGATCTTCATCGAAAGGACGTGGAATTCGTTATAGGAGATCATGTGTTGTTACTTGTTGCTCTATGGAAAGGAGTTACGAGATTTGGAAAGAGAGGAAAGCTCAATCCTCGATTCATCGGCCCATTTTTAATCATTGATCGAGTAGGAACTGTGGCCTATAGACTCGCTTTACCGCCAAGTATGTCTCATGTTCATAACATTTTTCACATATCCATGTTACGTAAATATGTGGAAGACCCGAACCACATTATTGAGTTAGAACCGGATGAAATAGCGGAAGATTTGACGTATGAAGAGGTTTCTGTTCAAATCTTGGATAAGAAGGAACATATTCTACGCTCCAAGGTTATACCTCAAGTCAAAGTTTTGTGTATAAACCACGATGTTGAGGAAATGACTTGGGAGTTAGAATCTGAAATGAAATCAAGGTATCCTTACCTCACTACAAGAAAAAGGCCTAACAGCGACCAATAGTATCAGCGACCGCATGTCCGGTCGCTGATAATACTAATAGCGACCAACATCAGCGACCAAAATATAATCTAGTCGCTAGTTAATATCAGCGACCGCATGCGGTCGCTGATCGGTCGCTAACATGAATTTCCCTCCCAAAAATTGGTGCCACAAGTTTGGTGCGTTGGTTTGTTGCGACCAATATATATCAGCAACTGCTAGCGGTCGCTAACTCATCCACGTCATTAAAAATCAGCGAACGCAAGTGGTCGCTGAAGGCGGTCGCTGATCGTCTAAAACTTATTCAGACTCAGGCATTCGTTCTTTCAGCAGACGAGAGAAGAAAACGAGGGAGAACAGAAAAGGGAGAAGGGGAGAGAGAGAAGGGAGGAGAAATTGAACGTCGCCGCCGCCGCCATATCCACCGCCATCGCCACCGCCATGTAACCCTAATTCTCTTTATTTCTCGAATTGGATATAGATTGGGTGTTATTGAACTTTTCCCCAATCGTATTTTTCTTCGAGTTTGGGTATTCTACCTTATTGGTAGTATGTAATTTATTTCATATACATGCCACATTGACATAATTGCTAACAATGTGGTCAAAAATTATGTAAGAAGCAATTTGGGTTTGGTCAAAAGTTCAATTAAATAAAATTAATTGAGTTAATTTGGTTGGTATGCTTTATACTCCACTTTTGATTGTTTAATTGAAAAGTTGTGAACCACTTCATAATCTTATTTATGGTATTGAATCTATGTATTTATTTATTATTGGAATTCTAGGTGTATGAATGTATATTTGCCATATTTTCATGCCAATATAAAAACAATAGTGGTGTAAATTTTGTGTTCTTTTAAAATTCAGCAACAATCTTTTCTCTTGTCTCTCCTCGACCTCTAATATTTATATGTACAAGAGAATTGATATATTTGGTAGGAATTGTCTCTTCATTGATATGTAAAATCAACATCCATCCATAGTCATACCACAAATCTTATTTAAACTATGATTGTTTGCAAGGATTATAATCCCAATACTATTAATCTTAGAATTATAATCCCTAAGATTATAATTAGAATGTCAAGAGTCTCAAGATTAAATTTGAAAATAAACAAGACACTTAGGATGTGTTTGTTTGCAAAGATTATAATCCCGAGATTATAATCTATGAGATTATAATTCCAAGATTATTAATCTTAGGATTATAATTTCGGGATTATAATTATAATCTTAAGATTATCAAGTCATTTTATAATTCCTAGACCAATAATCTAAAATCTAAATTTAAAAACAAACAAAATACATGAGATTAATAATCATATCCAAATATAAATACTTGTGGTGCGTGAGAAAATTAAAAGAAAAAACATTGTAGAATTGAGGGCAAATATAACAAAGCAAAGCTAAGTATTCCCTCTGTCTTGTACTTGAGGGCAAATATAACAACCAAAACCATGTTCATGTACTTGAGAACCATATCAAGTCTACACTATAGAATTTTGTACAAATGGTGGATTGATCCATTTATATTGGGAATTTGTATATTTCTCTTGGTTTGTGTCTTGGGTGCCTAGAAATGACCATATATACATGTCGTCGTGCATGTGGCTAGTCCATATTATAGGAGAGACTTTGGCAAAAAAATTTTGTTGGTCGAGTAGTTGCGGACATTTATAATATTAACAAGCTCAAGTCATATGCTTACTAGCTAGTATGCTTAAGTCATATGCTTATAAGTATGGCTTAAATGTTAATCATATACTTACAAGTATGCTCAAGTCATATGGTTACAAGTATATATGCTCAAGTCATATGCTTACAAGTATGCTTAAATGTTAATCATATGCTTACAAGTATGCTCAAGTCATATGGTTACAAGTATACTCAAGTCATATGCTTACAATCATGCTATACCTTAATAAGTTCATGTTGTCTGTAGTAGGTACCGTGGAATCATGGACCTCTATTCAGACCATAGTTGGATGGCACGACAAAAGTCAAGTGCCCAGATAGGTGCTACAACTGAATTTAGAGTTGGTTGCCAAGTGTTTTGGATTATGCAGATAGTCACCCTAATGTATGAATGGTAAAATCGCAGAATCGATGTCCATGTTTAAAGTGTAAGAATGTAAATTATATGGATGTAGATATGGTAAACTATCATTTACTTGTTTCGGGTTCATGAGAAATTACAACGAATCTTTGGTGGGCACATGGGCGAGAGAGAGGGGGTGGCATCACGTATACATAATTCAGCAAGAGAGTACTCATCGTATGAATGAAATGGTTCATGATATTGCAGGCCGATTTTGATTGAGAACAAGGCAAAGAGAAACCTATGAATTCTCGATGCCAAAGACTTCTTTAAGTTGTTAGATGAGGGTAATGAGCCATCAGGCATGGTTGCACCAAACACACTACATTGTCTGCGAGTGGCGACATTACTTAACATCAAGGTGATCACAACATGAGCCATGAGTGTTTTGAGTCACTCTTGAAGGCCATTAAGAGTATGTCATTTGCTGACGGTGAGAAATTGCCCGTAACTATTACTTTTGTAAAAAAATGGTGAAGAAGTCAGGTCTTGGATACCAAAAGATCGATGCATGTCCCAACGATTGCATGTTATTTTATAAGGAAAATGAACAGATGACAAGGTGCACGTTTTGAAGTCATGATCGGTTTATGTGAGACCCTAGATTTTATGAATAAAGATTTAATTTTCTCAAAATAATTTTTTTTTTAATATTATGGTGTTGATTTGATGTAATGTTATAGTTGTGGGTAATATTTACAAATTTTGCAAAGTAAGCAAGTGGTTGTATAATATTCGATTGATCGGGGAATATTCTTTTTGTCGGGGAATATCCGTACAAAGGTACAATCATTGGTGGACCCCACAACAGAATTATTGTCGAATTGAGAAAACGACAAAAATACTTTATGAAAATAACGGCGGAAGTTTTATCGTTAATCGTTGAAACATCCGGTGTTAAAAAATACAAGAATACGCGTGGTCGCATAAGTAGTACACAGTATTGATTATTGATGCTTACGTGAGAAGTCACTCGCTTATACTCAATTATTACTACAAAGAATTGCACGATCATATCTCTCATATTATTGATTCAATTATTGTTACAAAGATCATCTACATAATATGATATATTGTTCACTCTCAATTATTCGGACACTTTTCGTGTTTCAGAGTACTATTCATGAGTTACTATTCACAAGTTACTATTCATGAGTTACTATTTATAAGTTACTATTCATGAGTTACTATTCACGAGTTACTATTCACGAGTTACTATTCATGAGTTACTATTCATGAGTTACTATTCACGAGTTACTATTCACCCCATTATTCACTCTAGTATTGTGCATTCGGTATTTGGGTACAATATTATTCCATGAGGAGATGTGCTAATTTTTCAGACCGTTGGTTGAAGATATAATAGTAAGTCAATATGGGCCGCTGGTGGAGTTATAATAGTAAATCAATATGGATCGTTGGTTTAAAGTTTTAATAGTAAATCAGCATGGAAGGTTGTTTTAAGTTTTAATAGTAAACCAATATGGACCGTCCATTTAATAGTAAGTCAATCTGGACCGTTCATGAATTAATTACTATTCATTCCATTTTCCTATAAATAGAAGCTCATTCCTTCATTATTTTCTTACGAATTCACTGAAACTCTAGAGAGAGAATTACAAGAGAACCTATAGAAAAGTATTCTGCTACTTCCCTACACTTATATTCAGTTTCTTTTACGGTAAGGGATGTTATTTGTTGTACTCATGAAGAGAACTTATGTTATTCCATTATTTATTATTCTGTTGAATAACTCAGATACGCTGCTACCCTATACATGGTGACATTCTTCTAATATTTCGCTTCTTTATTATTCTCAGAGGAATATCCTCGTCTGTCTGCGCTTACGGGACTATTATTTATTATTCTCGCAAATATCCTCGTCATATGCTACGCTACGTTCCACCGGTTCCATTATTTATTATTCTGTTTAATATCCTCTGTCTGTTTGCTTTTACGCCGACCGGTTCCGTTATTTATTATTCTGTTGAATAACTCGCCTGTCAAGCGCCTATCGCATGCATGGTGATTTCTTTTGTTATTCCATTCTTTATTATACTCAATTGGTTAAAACTTTGACTTCTATACTCCATGAAATTAGTGGAATATCCTTGATATTTGCGCTTCATCCAAAGATTCTTTCATGGAAATATTCTTCCGAGCATTCTTGAATTTTACTCTACAAAGCAAAAGATCATGTTGACAATTTAAACGTTATCGGTTCCTCGGATAAATTAATTCTTGAACTTGTTTTATTGAATTCTTATATCATTGTCATCATCCTCATGTTTATATTATGTTGAAAGTCATCTCATGGCTCAGAGTGCATAGATGGACTTGGTATGATTATGACCAGGGATTATTCGGTATAATTATAACCGTAATGTTACAAATGATGTGGAAAAAGTCCTCATTGGCCCGTAGTGCATTGATGGACAGTTTTTGGTATGATTATGGCTATGGATTCTCTTTGGCCGTAGTGCAAAGATGAATTGTTTTATGGCATGATCAGGACCATTGATGAAAACATGATTATCTTAAGCCATAGTGCATGGATAATTCGTGGTCGTGATACTAAAGAATATCCTTGGCCGTAGTGCAGGGGTGATTCGATGATGTGGATTATTTATTGTCGAGTCCCAAATGATAAAAGTGATGAAAACCTTTTTGAATCATAGAAGATAGTAGATTTTATTCCCTACTGACTCTTTCTAATGGATTGCTTGTTCCGCTACAGCTTAAACTTGATAGTTATTATATTTTATCGCTTTAACACACATCAAGGCTAACGATAAATTATTTTGCATTATCTTAGTCATAATATTTCTTCGGGCTAGTTGAGCTCACCCTTTCTTTCACCGTTTCTCTGTGAAATGAGAACGTAAATGGGACTAGCTCGGGGAACAGAGTGATGGTCCTAGAGGTTGCATTAGTAGTCCTCACTATTATGTGAAATAATAGTGATAATAATTGTAATGAGGACTCCTTTTGAGTTTGTATAATCTCTAGTAGACAATATTTGTATTCAAACTCACGCTTTATGTTTAGTCGTATTGTACACAACAATTGTATTATTAAGTTATATTTGAATTACGTACTCATGTATCCGGCGACTCAAGATGGGTGATGTATACCTAATTTTGGGGCGTCCACAACTTGTATCAAAGCTTAGGGATATGATCCCCGCTAGATGTGAGAATAGAACTAGGAGGGGAGAGACGGGAAATTCCTTCGCTAGTATAACCTACCTAAGTTTTTTTTTGTATTTAATTGGTCGATCAGAGTATAGAGATAATATCTGATATGTTAATTAACCTTTGTTTTGTGGCAGTATCTAAAAATGACATCCGAGAATGTTGAGAAAAGTAATGGAGCACAGGAGACCGTTGATTCTCCATAGATCAATAATCAGGACAATGTGCAACAGGATGGTGATAATCCTCCTGTAAACAACAACACCGATCAATTGATGAATGACGCAGACGCTTAGGAGCTTTTAAAATTCATGCAACATCAAAGTGAGGCGGCCCCGCTCATAATGCAGAGGAAACAATGGCAACCCACGGTTGGTCACCGCTAAGCAATTCAAGGAGCTGGGACCACCGGAGTTTTTGGGAAAGCCATAACCACTTAAGGCGGAGACGTGGTTAAAGCAGATCACCAAGATATTTGATGTCTTGGGATGCTCCGAGGAGCAAAAGGTTCCCTTTGCCACCTTTATGTTGCGTGAAGAGGCAGATCACTGGTGGGAATCAGAAAAGCGTACTCCACTGACGACTTTTCAAGATGTCTTGGGAGAAGTTCCAAGAGTCGCTCAATGACAAGTACTTTCCGAAAGCATTCATCACATGAAGGAGGTGGAATTTATCAAGTTGGAGCAAAACAACATGACTGTGTCGCAGTACGAAGCCAAGTTTACCGAGTTGTCCCGATTTGCGTCCCACTTGGTTGATAATGAAGAGAGAATGACGCGGATTTTTTTAAGAGGTTTGAAGCCGGAGATACGTCAATATCTTATTTCTCATAAACTGTGTTTGTATTCAGATGTTGTAAATAGGGCTCAGTTAGTGGATCACGATAACGAGTCAAAACAACCAAAAGAGAGCAGCCAGAAAAATTATAATACCGGTGATAACAGTCATCAAAGCGGTGACAATAAGCATGGAGGGAATCAACATGCCAGAAATGGTAACCACTTCGGTGGTAATCATGGTCAAAACAATACGAATGGACATTTCAAGAAGAGGAGATTCAACAATGATGGAAAGACGTCAGCACCAACACCCGTTGTTAAGGAAGGAGAACGACCACCTATCATATGCTTCAAATGCGGAGGGGAGGGACACATCAGTCCAAACTACGCGATGCCATCCAAAGCATGCTATAATTATGGAAGAGAATGTCACTTAGTCGATTTTATCGTTCACCGAAGACAAGTTCAGCTAGGATGGAGGCACCAAAGGATGTCCCAAACAAGCCAAAGCCAGTAGTTTAAGAGAGAGCATTTTTTTTCGTGACGAGGAACCTAAATAAAATTATCACGGGTATGTTAGTCATAAACTCTTGTGAAGTCTATACCGTGTTAGATACCGGTTCTACTCACTCTTTTATTGCACCTAGTTGTGTTCAATGTTTGAAGTTAACTCCGGAGAAGTTAGACTTTGATATATCTGTTTAAACTCAGTTGAGAGAAACCTTCGTTACCTCCACTATTTATAAATCTTGTTCAAATCAACATTTTCACGTTACCTGTCGATCTTATCTCTTTGAATATACTTGCCTTTGATGTGATTTTTGGAAACGATTGGTTAACTATTCATCATGCTTTTTGTAAGGTTGTTAGTTTTCATACTCCTAACCAACCTGTTATGTGAATTCAAAGTAACCAAACCACTAAAGTCAATCATTATCATATCAAGCCATAAATAAAGAGCCCCGATCCTTTCGTTGTTGACTTTCTTGTGTGGAATGCACCGAATCCAAACTTTCTATAGGCAACGTCGTGAATGACGATGGCAAGTTGATAGGTATCAATGTGACGTGTTATCCAAGTCTTGGATGAGAGTCACAGTTTTGAATGGTATTTCTATTGTTAATAAATTTCCTGAGGTATTCTTGAAGACTTTTAGCCTACCCTAGAGCGTGAAATCAAATTTTGTATCGACCTTGAATCTAGTACAAAACCCATTTCTAAAAACCCTTAAATATTTATTCAACTAAAGCGAACGTAACATGCGCCAAAGACGTTGGCTCGAGCTGTTAAAAATTATGATCGTACCATACCATCGTGGAAAAACGAACGTGGTAGCTGACACGTTGAGTAGAAGATCGTATGCGTTTACGAGTGTGATGTTGTTAACACAAAGACCCATTTCGTATAACTTACAAATGATGGAGATAGAGTTAAAGACTCTAGGGACCCATGTGAAGATAACGAATATACAATTAGAATAGACTTGAATCGATAAAGTTAAAGCTGCTCAAGCTACATACTTAGAGATGATGAATGTGAAGAAGAAGGTTCAAGAGGGCATTATTCTAGAAGCAAGAATCGATGAAGAGAGGAAATCTCAACCCTCGATTTTATTGGCCCATTTGAAATCTTTGATCGAGTAGGAACTATGGCCTATAGACTCGTTTTACCGCCAAGTATGTCGCGTGTTCATAACGTTTTTTTCACGTATCGATGTTACGTAAATATGTGGACGACCCGAACCACATTATTGAATTAAAACTAGACGAGATAGCAGAAGATTTAACGTATGAGGAGATACGTGTTAACATCTTAGATAAGAAGGATTATATTCGACGCTCAAAGGTTATACCTCAAGAGTTAGAATTTAAAGTGAAGTCAAGGTATCCTCACCGTTCTAAGATACTGTGTACGTCGTAAATTTTGAGGGCAAAATTTCATAAGGAGGGAGATTGTGAGACCCCATTTTTATGAATAAAGATTTAATTTTCTCAAAATAATTTTTTTTTTTAATATTATGGTGTTGATTTGATGTAATGTTATAGTTGTGGGTAATATTTACAAATTTTGCAAAGTAAGCAAGTGGTTGTATAATATTCGATTGGTCGGGGAATATTCTTTTTGTTGGGGAATATTCGTACGACGGTACAATCATTGGTGGACCCCACAATAGTAATTATTGTCGAATTGAGAAAACGACAAAAATACTTTTTATGAAAATAATGGCGGAAGTTTTACGCTTAATCTGTTGAAACACCCTTGGTGTTAAAAGTATAATAATGCTGGCGGTTTACATAGTAGTACACTAGATTGATTATTGATGCTTACGTGAGAAGTCACTCGCTTATACTAAATTAATGTTACAATAATTGTTGCATCATATCTCTCATATTATTGATTCAATTATTATTACAAAGATCATCTCGCATAATATGATATATTGTTCAATCGGGTATTCGGGACACTTTTCGGTATTGAAAGTACTATTTATGAGTTACTATTCATTTACTATTCATACTATTCATTACTATTCATGAGTTATTATTCATGAGTTACTATTCACGAATTACTATTCATGAGTTACTATTCACTCTAAGTATTATTCACTCTAGTATTATGTATTCTAGTATTTTGGGTATAATATTATTCCATGAGGAGATGTGCTAATTTTTCGCATCAATTAGTTGAAGATATAATAATAAGTCAATATGGGCATTGTGGAGTTATAATAGTAAATCAATATGGATCATTGGGTTTAAAGTTTTAATAGTAAATCAAGATGGATTAGTTGTTTTAAGTTTTAATAGTAAACCAAAATGGACCGTACGTTTAATAGTAAATCAATCTGGACTGTTCATGAATTAGTTACTATTCATTCCATTTTCCTATAAATAGAAGATCATTCCTTCATTATTTTCTTACGAATTCACTGAAACTCTAGAGAGAGAATTACAAGAGAACCTATAGAAAAGTATTCTGCTACTTCCCTACACTTATATTCAATTTCTTTTACGGTAAGGGATGTTATTCGTTGTACTCATGAAGAGAACTTCTGTTATTCCATTATTTATTATTCTTTTGGAATAACTCAGATACACTGCTACCCTATACATGGTGACATTCTTATAATATTCCGCTCTTTATTATTCGCTTTAATATCCTCGTCTGCATGCATTTATGCCGACTCGTTCCATTATTTATTATTCTCGCGTAATATCCCGTCTGCATGCGCTTCTGCCGGACCGGTTCCATTATTTATTATTCTCGTTTGGAATATCCATGCATGCGTTTTACGCGACACTGTTCCGTTATTTATTATTCTTTTGGAATAACTCGCATGTATGCGATCTATCGCATGCATGGTGATTTCTTTTGTTATTCCATTCTTTATTATACTCAAATGGTTAAAACTTTGACTTCTATACTCCATGAAATTAGTGGAATATCCTTGATATTTGCGCTTCATCCAATATCTTTTTCATGGAAATATTCTTCCGAGCATTCTTGAATTTTACTCTACAAAGCAAAGATCGTGTTGACAATTTGAACGTTATTAGTTCCTGGATAAATTAATTCTTGAACTTATTTTATCAATTCTTATATCATTGTCATCATCCTCATGTTTATATTATATAGAAAGTCATCTGTGGCACAGAGTGCATAGATGGACTTGGTATGATTATGACCGTGGATTATTCGGGTATAATCATAACCATAATGTTACAAATGATGTGAAAAAAGTCCTCATTAGCCCGTGAGTGCATTGATGGACGCTTTTTGATATGATTATGGCTATGGATTCTCTTTGGTCAGTAGTGCAAAGATGAATTGTTTTATGGCATGATCGTGACCGTTGATGAAAAAAACATGATTATCTTAAGCCAGTAGTGCATGGATAATTCGTGGTCGTGATACTAAAGAATATCCTCGGTAGTAGTGTGTGGGTGATTCGATGATGTGGATTATTTATTAAGTGAGTCCCAAATGATAAAAGTGATGAAAACCTTTTAAATCATAGAAGATAGTAGATTTTATTCCCTACTTGACTCTTCTAATGGATTGCTTGTTCCACTGCAGCTTAAACTTGATAGTTATTATATTTTATCGCTTAAACTCGTTGAAGGCTAACAATAAATTATTTTGCATTATCTTAGTCATAATATTTCTTACTGGGCTAGTTGAGCTCACCCTTTCTTTCACTGTTCTCTTTAGGAAATGGGAACGTAGCTGGGACTAGTCGGGGAACAGAGTGATGGTCCTAGAGGTTGCATTAGTAGTCCTCACTATTCTGTGAAATAGTGTGATAATAATTGTAATGAGGACTCCTTTTGAGTTTGTATAATCTCTAGTAGACAATATTTGTATTCAAACTCACAGTTTATGTTTTGTCGTATTGTACACGACAGTTGTATTATTAATTTGTATTTGAATTCTGTACCATGTATCTGGCGACTCAAGATGGGTGATGTATACCTAATTTTGGGGGCATCACAGTCTAGGCCTAATAAAGAGGGTGTGACTACAAAAAAAATCAAATATACCGTTTAAGATTCTAAGGTATTTTCCAATAACATATCGGCTAAAAAGATTGTACATGTCTTCAAGAACAACTGAACATATGAGTTGGCATGCGAAATCTCCAGCTAAAGATGGAGAACTAAATCATCCCGCAGATGGGCAGGCTTGGAAAGATTTCAACTTAGCACATCTTGGGTTTGCATTGGAACCTAGAAATGCGAGGCTTGGATTTTCCACCGATGGTTTCAATCCGTTTGGCCACTCATTGTTCCGCACTCATGTTGGCTTCGTGATTGTTACTCCGCATAACTTGCCTCCTCGATGTGTGTGTAAACAACCCATACTTGTTTCTTTCACTCGTGGTTCTTGGGTCCTAAGAGTCCCGGAAAGAACTTAGATGTTTACGTGAGACCTCTTATAGATTTGAGTTGAAGGTATTGTGGGAGGATGGAGTATGACTTGGGATGTTGTAACGAAAACAAATTTCAACCTTAGGCGCCGGTTATGTGGACTATAAGTGACTTCTCAACTTATGGTATGTTAGCCGGGATGGAGTACACACGGGAAGTTGGCTTGTCCATATTGTATGGAGCATACAAAGTCTTTTAATCTATCAAAAGGTCGAAAGCCTTGTTGGTTTGACTCGTAATCGCTCTGTTTCTTCTTAGGTAGATCACCCGTTTCAAGAAATAGAGAACACTTCAGAAAGGGAAAGTAGACAATGATATGCCCGCATCATGATTGTCGGAAACGGAGATGCGAGATCGTGAGATGAGATTGCTTGTTATCCCATTTGGTAAGATTGATGCCATAAACATAATCAATGGGTTTAGCGAATCTCATAACCGGGTTCGAGAAGCATCTTTTGGGAACCGCCTTTATTGGTCTACAAATTTGATTCGTCATAATCTAGATGTGATGCATATTGAGAAGAATGTGTTTGACAATGTGTTTAATATTGTGATGAATGTTACGGGAAGACAAAAGATAACGATAAGGCACGTTTGGACATAAAAGATATTTAGAAGCGTCCCGGATTAGAACTTTATGAATCTCCTAATGGTAAGATTGTCAAACCGCATACAAGGTACACATTGTCCAAAAAGCAAGTTGAAGATATGTGCACATGGGTTAAGTCCTCAAACTACCAGATGGATATGCGCCAAACATTGCAAGGTGTGTTACGGGTGGAAATTGCAAGGATGAAGAGTCATGGATCGCATGTGTTCATGGAGAGACTCATGCCTATATAGATTTCGTGGATCCGCTGATAAACCAATATGGGATGCTTTGACGGATCTTAGTCGCTTTCTTCAAAGACTTATGTTCAAAATCATTAAATGAGAAGGACATATGTCTCAGTACTTGAGAAGAACATCATAGAGATCACGTAAAACCGGAAAAATATTCCCACCGGGTTTTTTTCGACTCCATAAAGCATTTGCAAATCCATCTTCCCAATGAAGCTCGTGTTTGGGGGATCCAATTCAATATAGATGGATGTACCCTTTCGAGAGGGGTGATGGTAAACCTTAAGAGGAAGGTGAAGAATAGAGCTTTATGTCGAGGGATCGATATGTGAGGCATACAGCTTTCGATGAGATATCTACGTTTGTCTCGCATATTTTCTCGGACGAAAGTCTCTGACAAAGGCCAATCGAGTATCGAGACATGATGATGGGGGAAATGTTGAATTAAATGGTTGGCTCTCTGTATTTGGTCTATCGGGCCGCGCTTATGGAAAAGGGAAGCGCATATTCCTCTCTGAGCAAGAATTACATGCTACACATACTTACATTCTTCTCAATTGTGAGGAGATTGATGAATTTGTGAGGTACACATGTAAACGTGATAATTTATCTTTTAAGTTGAAAATTTATTCCAATATGTTAATGTTTATAACATGGTATAGATTGCACGATGACGAGTTAAAAGTGAGGCATCCCGGCATAACTAATAAAGATATTCAAATCAATCATGATAAAAAATTTGCACTTTGGCTAAAGGACAAAGTAAGTTCAATTTTTAAGCACGTAGAATATATATACTCCATGTTAACTACGACTTCATTTAATAAGATGGAGTTTTTGTAGGCTTTGATCGAGGGATCAATGATTCTGCTAATGTACAAGTCCTAGCTATGGGACCGCATAGGACCAAGTCACCGCAATGGTTACAAAATAAATGGTTGTGAATTTCACACAAAGGCATATAGGCGCCAGAAAAAGAACAACGAACTCGAGTGTGTGTGTCCAAGGAGATTGTTACAATGAGCTTGGTCGTGGCCTTTTATGGGGAGTTTGAGGAAATCGTAGAGTTATCGTGACAAGGGCACGCGTGACGGGGTCATATTCATTGTTCAAGTGTCGTTGGTTTGATTCGTAAAAGGGATACGTGTTGACGCATATGGAATCGCTGATATCGACCTCCATAGTCTCACATCTCAACGAACCATTTGTTTTACCAACTCAAATAGTACAAGTATACTACACTCCTAGTCCCGTTAGGAAAAGGGATGAGACCGCCACAAATTGGCAAGTTGTAATTCATACTCCCGCCGTAGTCGTGGTAAAAGTAGTTGATGGGGAGATTTACCAAGAGCGTATGCTTCATAGTCAAACTATAATAAATATGGAGGACGACAATGAAGTAATCCATTTAAATGGTGGAGATGAACCACATGAATTAGATCCTGAGTCAATACTTGTGTCAGATGACATTGATAATGAGGAGGAAGAGTTATTGATCAAATCGACATCTGAATCAAGCGTATGATGGTTATAAATCTGAAACACGATACAAGATGATTCTCGAATCGACATCGACAATTGAACAAATGAAATGTATGTTTAGCATTACATGTTTTTTATATCATTGTCGTGTTTATGTACTAAACTATTTAAATGCAACTTTTGTTTATTATCATTTTATATTCATATACATGTATATATCACTATCATGTTTATTGTCATATATACATCTTGAAATTTGTAATATACAGATGGCTTCTGAAGTAGCGCAGAAAAAGCGCGGCATGGGTAGGGGGCCTAATCATGTGCCCAAGGTCCCTACTAATCCGAATGATCGATTCTTATTCAGATTCGCCCTCCTCCGAATAGCACGTACGTCCCGCATATATATATCATTTATATATTAGCATTTAAGATTCCATTTATACAAGATATATAGAACTTAGATGTAAATTGCTTTAATATATCTACTTATCGCTGACGTAAATTATTGTATATTATAGTGATTTTTCAGATAATAAGATCGTAAAGTGCATATCACAGCTGTGTTTACAGAATTGGCCTACACCTGTGATTACGTTGGCGAGCACACCTATCGCCCACAAGGATGCTGTTTGGGCTGAATTTCAGGCATGTTTTTTTAAATTATGACATATAATATAAAATTCAAAGGATAATTGTTTAGTAATGTTATTATTGTTGTTTTATTTGCGTAAATGATATAGATGGGAGGACGCTGCAGTTTTCAAAGATACGTATATTATTCTCGAGTATTGCGCTATCCGCACTAAAGACAATTTAAATAAAGAAAGACAAAAAGCCCTTCATAATGCCGAGATCGACCATCCAGGCCAGGGAGAGGATCATATGCACGAGCATAGCCCCTGGTGGTGCACCCAGTCTATATGGGCTAAGATGTGTCCCCAATGGAGAGCTAGGTGAAAAGACGAAAGACTGCCTCCACCAACAGATCCTCGGGTGTACCCAATGGCAAAAAGGATAAAGGGACATACAAGGCGGCGCAAGATTTCATAGTTGCAAAGATATCAACGCTGTGGTAACGATTTACAAGTTTTAATATGTTTACAATCATGAATTCTAGAAAATATATCACATTTTTACTTAGTAATATTGTGTTATTTTTTGTATAGGAGTCTCAGTCTCAAGGTACTGAAAGTAGTATGCATACAAGCCAATCATGTTTGATGATAAAGCATATACTTTGTAACAATCTTATTTATTTATTAATAAAAAGTATTAATTTATTAAAGGCTTTTATTATCTACATGATGTTTGTTTTATAATATGTGATAAACCCATAGTTTTAAGCAATGCTTTTAGAATAATGATGATGATCATTCTAATGAGATCTAAATTCTTTGAAAGCTTAAAACTAAAATAGTTCCCAATCATTGGATTACTAAATTGGGGATTAGTGAATCCGGATAGATTGGTACATACGTTAACTTGCTTCATTGGATGAGGATGATTGATCTCATGATCATTTGTGTGGAGACACTAAAGCAAGTATGTAGGTGCTTATTAGAGAATAAGTTCATTTGAACGTGGCTCGCTAAGGAATACCTAATGGAGTTTTATTTGCACTGTCAATAGGAATTCTGTAGTGATAGTAAAGACAAGTGATCCTTGGACTTGAGATCATCATAGTATCTTGTGTATGATGAGTTATACTTTGACTTATTCCTTAAGACCCTTAGGGTATATCAAAGGGTATGCTTGGGTATAATAAATTGTACATGGAGATAATGTATGATCAATAAAGAATCTACCACTTCTAATAAAAGAAGAGAAATGTCCCATGTGATTCGATAAATGACAACCCAAAGAGTCCTTGGCCAAAGGCGTAATGAAATTAGAAAGGAGTTTCTAATTTGCATTATTTGGAGTTGTGCATTTAAGGATCGAAATACATATAATTAAATAAAATAAGACTTGACGGAAATTCCACGCCTTATATTTAATTGGGACATTGTATGGTGGAAGGATTGAATTGTATTGAACTATTTACTCAAAGGTTCTTTAATGATTAATGTTGAAATCTATATTATCCGGAAAGTCGCCGATCGATAGCTGAGGAGGCTTATCCCTATTGTAGAATAAATATTATTTAAATAAATTAATTGTTTAATTTATTTATTTAAATAAGATTAGAATTGTTCTAATTGATTTATTTACAACCTATTTAATATGGAGAACCTAAAGGGTCACACCATAAAAGGAAGAATAATTAATTAAGAAGTTAATGGCATAATCGTAATAATATAGTTAAGTATATTTAATTTAATCTATGGTGATAGAATAAATTAAATAGCTTAATATTATTATTTAATATTTTAGAAATATTAAATATAAATTAATAAGAGAGAGTCTTATTAATATTATTACAATTATTATTATTTTAATTTCTAAAAGAGTTTAGAAATTAATTTAATATAAGTACTCTCATTTATTCCTAATTGGATTAGGAAGGAAAATTAATTAAAGGAGTTTAATTAATTATCCCTAATAAGATTAGGGAGCTTAATTAATTAAAAGAATTAATTAATTAAAACCCAATTCCTTAATTGTTAAGGAGGGTTGCCCACATCAATAAATAAGAGGAGTCTTATTATGGGTGGATGGGTTGTTGACTTTAACAACATACGTAATTCCAATAGTTGGGAGAGTATGCCTTTTTCTATAGAGATAGAAAAACTAGGGTTTAGCCATAACACCCATCTTCTTGAATTTTATTCTTCCTTGGTGGATCACCTCTAGAGGCCAAACATTTGGGTGGCTAACGTTGATCAAAGGAAGGAACCAAACCCGGTGGATTCAAGATTGAACGCGAAAGGATTTGGAGGTGAACTTGTACCTGAGGAAGCTCGATCTTCAAGGGTATGATTTATTCTTTATCTTTTCGTTTAATTAATAATTATGCATAAAGGATGATCCGGGTATATGGTTTGTAAATTTTTAAACTCGATTTTTACACGCTCAGCACTTTTTATGCAATTTGATCACGTTATGAATATTACAAACCTAACAAAGGGCATCGAGCCAAACCTTTATGCAAATTATTAATTGTTCGATTTGATATGTATATTGATATGTGTTTAGAACAATTTATTTGGGCATGATTTTATCAGATAAAATATATTTAAAAAAAAAAAAAAAAAAAATCGCGAATTGTCACGGAAATTTACGTTAGAGGCAGAAGCATGAAATTTAGTATATTCTAAATTTAATGTTATCAAAGTTGCCATGTTAATAACCTGCACGTGCTTCCTTCAAAAAAAAATTAAAAATAAAAAAGAAGAAGGCATAACATGCTTGAATATCAACTTCGGCAGATACCTTACACAAGCAGGTCACGGAAATCTTGTTGTTTTAATAGAAAGGGTGTACGGTATATATATATTATATATATATATACGGTTAATATATATATATATATAATTATTTTAATCTTAAAATAAAAGTTTATTTTAATTTTAAAATAAAAGGTTTATTTTAATCTTAAAATAAAAGGGTTTATTTTAATTTTAAAATTAGAATTTCATGCTAATTAATTAGAGTTGGAATTGGATTCCATGATAACTAATTGGAGTTGAAATTGTATTCCATCTTTCCTTAAATAAAGGAGTTTATTTAGATATGAAATAGATTTCATATTATTCAAAATAAAAGAGTTTATTTGTGAATAGGAAAGAAATCCTAATTTCCTTAAATAAAAGAGTTTATTTAGATATGAAATAGATTTCATATTATTCAAAATAAAAGAGTTTATTTGTGAATAGGAAATATAATCCGTGTTTCCTTTAATATTTTTTTTTTACATGGAATTGGATTCCATAATTAATTAAAATAAAAGAGTTTATTTTAATTAGAGATTTTTTTTTTTATTACATGGAATTGGATTCCATAATTAATTAAAATAAAGGAGTTTATTTTGATTAAAATTTTGATTAAAATAAAATAGTTTATTTTATTCAAAATTGGATAAATTAAAATAAAATAGTTTTATTTTGATTTAAATTTGGATTAAAATAAAGGAGTTTATTTTGATTCAAAATTAGATTTTATACTAATTAAATTTGCCCATTAAATGATATCAATATATATATTAAATGTTTATTATTCATAGGATGAATGTTATTTATCGATGCATATGATGATGTGTATGATAATAAATGGGATTGATTATGGACTATCGACCAATGTGATTGGATTTTATTTTAGTTGGATGCATGAATGTATGGGTTTTATTAAATGGGGTCTGCAGACTCGCCTTCTCTAATTTTTCTTAATGTAAATTCTATTCCCTCCTATGTACTTTCCCTCGATCACGATCAAGGTTTCTATTTATTTTAAATAGTATTGTAATAGGAATAGTTAGAATTAATTTTAGAAGAATTAGAGATCAAGGAGCAAGGAGGCTATGAAGACCCGCTTGTAATGGAGCCCTAGTTTTAAATGTAATAGTTATATTTAAATATTAATTCTTGCACCCTCTAGGTTTGACCTTTTGGTTCACTTGGTGGCTCTAGTAGACCAAACTAGAATAAAAGTCCATAATCAATCCCGTAGAATATAGTATTCTATATGTGCATGCTTATATTATATATATTATATATTATGCAAACATGCTTCGCATGTTCATTAATATGACGCGTATTTTATATATATATGTGTATGCGCGCTAACAAGATGAGACAAATTACTAACAAACCCCTCAATTTTTATATTAAGTCCTAAGCGCTCAAAGATATTTGGAATATCGAACGTCGCCTTCTAGCATGATAAAATTAATAGAGTATTAAATATTTAATATGAGTTTGTTGTGTCACCACAAGGCAAGTATTAAGTATTTAAGATGTTGATTTATCACATTTGATGCTTATAAAGAAAATTGAACAATATTATTTTGTTGTGTCACCACAAGGATGATATTTTTCTTTTTGAATATATGGAGTGCTAGGTCGGACTTAACTTGGATAATTTTGATTCGGATGTGCCACCACTTGATCAAAATAATCTAAGAGGCAAAATACAAGGAGTTGCATAGTTGATGTAATTGACAAAAGTTGTCTACCTATTTATTTATATATAGTTTGTTGTGTCACCACAAGGCTATATACATTTGAAATGGGATCCTTATTCTCACTAGCAAATTTTTAATTAGATTTTGCCGAACTATATAAGTGAGGGTAATATAGTTTGAAGAAAATAGTGGGAGATACCAATTTAAAACAAGACCTAATTTATTTTGGTAATTAATAAAAGAATGTATGTTAAAATGTTGTTAATTACAAATTCATTTACGAAATTTTACAATGTCTAAAATTACTATCACCGCGGCATATTAGATGCTAAATTAATCGGAATCAATTAAACGGATTGGTTAAGGAATTTGAGAATAGTTCTCATCATGTCGAAAAGCTATCTTATGTCCTTAATACGCCTATCCTCGCAATGGTTGCATAATGCCTCGAGGAAGACATTGCTACTTTTAGAAAGTGGCAAGATGATGCACATTGGCTCAATGCATCATGCTCAGATCCATGAGTAACAAGCTTCAACACACCAAAACTATGGATACTTCTACTATATTCCTACACATCAAGTAGTTGATGGTGAGGAAAGTAGGGCCGATAGATATCGAGATCTAAGGAGCTCTTCCGATCTAGAATGGCCAATGGCACTATAGTACGCATAAAAAGTTCTTAACATAATCAATTTGATTGATCAATTAGACAACTGGTTTTGTCATGGATGGAGAGTTGAGCCAAGATTTGATCTTGCACTCACTCCCTGACTTCTTTTCACAATTGTTGTGAATTTTTCATATGAACAAGCTAGATATCGCCTTCATTGATTTGCTTAACATGTTGAAAAATGTTGAGAGTCATTTTCCAACCAAGAAAGACCAAGTCTTACTGGTAGGGGCCAAAGGATCTTCTGAAAAGAAGAAGGATTCAAAGAAGGTAAATAGAAAGGCGTAAACAAAGGATAATAAGAGCAAAACTGATACGGATAGCAAAGGAGTTTGCTTCCCTTGCAATAAGCCCGGACACCGGAAAGAAAATCATGAGAAGCGTCTTGCGAGGCTAACCAAAGAAGCTTAGTGAAGTTTCTATTTATAATACGCTTTTTGTTCATGATTGAAATAAATTTTTTTAAGTCAAGGTTCTACTTGGGTATTGGATACCGACTTTGGTTATCATAAATATAGATTTATGAAGGGACCAAGCAGAAGTAGAAAGCTAAACAAATATAAGTAATCCTATGTGCGGAAAATGAAGCAAAGGTTGCTTGCATTAGCTATAGAAACTTATAGTTTAGCAGACGCCACGGCAAATCTATTAAGTCAATAAGTTGTTATTGTATTCCAATTCTTGTTAGAAATATTATTTCCGTTTTATTGTTGGACAATAAAATTTTTGGTATTATAATTAAGAACAATTGTTGTTCTATTTATAATAATAATGTTTTGTATAGAACAGGAATATTACTTAATAAATTTTGTATACTTGACTTACATGAAAATAATTTTTGCATATTGAACAAATTAGTATAAGAAAAGGAGATGATCATTCAAAGAGTTGAATGTGTGTATTTGTTTTGAATACAAGTGTGAATTATTTGAAAGGTTCAAAGAATTCAAGTGAAACAAATTTGCAAAGTATTAAGGCTCTTTGATTAGATCAAGGAATAAATACTTGTGCAATAAGTTTCTAGATCATCTCAAATAGTTTTCTCATAATGGACACATCCTGATATGCAATAATTGATTGATGTATCTGAATGAAAAATCGTACCTTGTTGGACATGGTGCGGTCCATAATGATTTTACCGACATTTCAGTATCCTTCTGGGATAATGTCCTAGAAATGGTTGCATATCTACGAAAATGGTAACCTCAAAATCCTGCCCCAAGACTCCATAAAAGTTATGGATAGGGAGGATTCCTAATCTTAAGTATGTTAAGATAAGGGGTTGTCCAACTTATGTGAAAAGGTTTCAAAGGATAAGCTTGGGACAAGATTTTATAAGTGTCGATTTGTGGGACATCCTAAAGTAAGTTTAGGGTATATGTTCTATAATTCTACTTAGCAAAAGGTGTTTTTTTACGAAACACGCTGCCTTCTAAGATAAAGGTGTTTATCATTAAAGGGGCTAGTGGGAGGATAATAGATCTTGAAAAGTTCAAGAACCACAAAATACTATAAGTCAAATAAGAGGAACAGAGATAGATGAACTGTTGTACCAAACCTAATCGTAAATCCTGAATAAGATCAAAGATACCTAGGAGGTATGGATTCATCATGGATGATGATGATGAGGTACGCATCATAGAAGATGATGATCCAGAGTTACATACGATGAGGTAAGAGTTCTAGTGTGTACAAAAGGGTCAGTGGGAGCATCGTGACATTCCTAGTACTACATGTTGATATACTACGGATGAGGAATAACATACCAATGCTACAATCAGTAAAGATAAAGTTGTCTAAACATTCCTCCATGAATGATTTGGGAAGAGTATCTTAGTTGGGGATATAAATCTATATAGATAGATTTAAGAGAATGCTCGACTTAACCCAAGGAACGTATATTCATTTGATGCTAAAGTCGTTTAGCATGGCAAACTCCAAGAGATGTCTCATGTTGATGAGCCATGGAGTGTATCTCTCTTAATAGTCCCCATAGACTCCAAAAAAGAGAGATCACATGAGTAACTATCATGTATGCAATGAAATATACGAGACCTGATGTTGATCAGTCATATTCTGGAGAAGTTCATTGTGAGTCAGTGAAAAACGTCTTAAAGTGCTTAACCGGCACTAAGGATGTGATCATATTCATAGTGGGTCTAAATTAAAACTAGAGGGCTTAATGCACTTAAGTTTTTCGTAGACGCACTAAGATGATGTAAAAAATCCACTTTAAGGTAAAGCATTATCTTGAAATGGTGCAGTGAAATTGAAAGGTTCCAAACAAAGAAAGAGTTGCCGGTTTAGTAATAAAGACAAAGTATATAGCTATAAATGAAGCTACAAGTTGATTGTTTGGATTAAAAGTTCATTACTGTAACTAGAATAGTTCCTAAGTCTCATCTTGGATCTAAACATGTGTTGTGGCACTTTCATTTGATTATTAGAATCATTGAAAGATGGGAAATCACTATAGAGATAGTGGACTCTCATGAACAACATTACATATCCATTAACTAAAGCTTATCCAACAAAGGGGATAATCGTCACTTAGAGAAGAAGAGTATGAGATACCATGACGATTGGCTTTAGTGCAAGTGGGAGATTGAAAGTAGTATGCATACAAGCCAATCATGTTTGATGATAAAGCATATACTTTGTAACAATCTTATTCATTTATTAATAAAAAGTATTAATTTATTAAAGGCTTTTATTATCTACATGATGTCATTTTATAATATGTGATAAACCCATAGTTTTAAGCAATGCTTTTAGAATAATGATGATGATCATTCTAATGAGATCTAAATTCTTTGAAAGCTTAAAACTAAAATAGTTCCCAATCATTGGATTACTAAATTGGGGATTAGTGAATCCGGATAGATTGGTACATACGTTGCTTGCTCATTGGATGAGGATGATTGATCTCATGATCATTTGTGTGGAGACACTAAAGCAAGTATGTAGGTGCTTATTAGAGAATAAGTTCACTGAACGTGGCTCGCTAAGGAATACCTAATGGAGTTTTATTTGCTGCAATCATAGGAATTCTCAGTATAGATAGTAGACAAGTGATCCTCGGACTTGAGATCATCATAGTATCTTGTGTATGATGAGTTATACTTTGACTTATTCCTTAAGACCCTTAGGGTATATCAAAGGGTATGCTTGGGTATAATAAATTGTACATGGAGATAATGTATGATCAATAAAGAATCTACCACTTCTAATAAAAGAAGAGAATGTCCTATGTGATTCGATAAATGACAACCCAAAGAGTCCTTGGCGAATAAAGGTAATGAAATTAGAAAGGAGTTTCTAATTTGCATTATTTGAGTTGTGCATTTAAGGATCGAAATACATATAATTAAATAAAATAAGACTTGATGTAAATTCCATGTCTTATATTTAATTGGGACATCAGATGGTGGAAGGATTGAATTGTGACTTAGAATTATTTACTCAAAGGTTCTTTAATGATTAATGTTGAAATCTATATTATCCGGAAAGTCGCCGATCGCTAGGGAGGCTTATCCCTATTGAGAATAAATATTATTTAAATAAATTAATTGTTTAATTTATTTATTTAAATAAGATTAGAATTGTTCTAATTGATTTATTTACAACCGGTTTAATATGGAGAACCTAAAGGGTCACACCATAAAAGGAAGAATAATTAATTAAGAAGTTAATGGCATAATCGTAATAATATAGTTAAGTATATTTAATTTAATCTATGGTGATAGAATAAATTAAATAGCTTAATATTTATTATTTAATATTTTAGAAATATTAAATATAAATTAATAAGAGGAGTCTTATTAATATTATTACAATTATTATTATTTTAATTTCTAAAGAGTTTAGAAATTAATTTAATATAAGTACTCTCATTTATTCCTAATTGATTAGGGGAAAATTAATTAAAGGAGTTTAATTAATTATCCCTAATAAGATTAGGAGCTTAATTAATTAAAAGAATTAATTAATTAAAACCCAATTCCTTAATTGTTAAGGAGGGTTGCCCACATCAATAAATAAGAGGAGTCTTATTATGGGTGGATGGGTTGTTGACTTTTAACAACATACGTAATTCCAATAGTTGGGAGAGTATGCCTTTTCTATAGAGATAGAAAACTAGGGTTTAGCCATAACACCCATCTTCTTGAATTTTATTCTTCCTCGGTGGATCACCCTCTAGAGGCCAAACATTTGGGTGGCTAACGCCGATCAAAGGAAGGAACCAAACCCGGTGGATTCAAGATTGAACGCGAAAAGGATTTGGAGGTGAACTTGTACACGAGGAAGCTCGATCTTCAAGGGTATGATTTATTCTTTATCTTTTCGTTTAATTAATAATTATGCATAAAGGATGATCCGGTATATGGTTTGTAAATTTTTTAAACTCGATTTTTACACGCTCAGCTTTTTTTATGCAATTTGATTGCGTTATGAATATTACAAACCTAACAGTACACCTATCCATTGGTCGGATGTGTGCGTACAACCCGTGATGGTCTTCCGATGCTATCCGGATAAGCGGTAATAAGTTTTAACAACTTGATCTTGTTTATCAATGCTTACAGAATTTATTTTTAACTATTTAATTGTTAACATGATGACATGATACTTATAAACATTTATTGAATGAGCGCTATCCTGAAGGCACTCCATGTTTGACTATTGATCAAGAGTTGTGGGAGAGGGCGTCTGTTGTGAAGAAGAACTACATTAAAGGTCAAGGACAACGATGGCGCCCATCCTTCAGTGGCTCAGGCAGCTCTGCTACCTAGTCTTCACAGTCCTCGAGTCATCCAGCTGTTCATACTCCGGCTGACTGTGTGAGAGCTATATGTCGAGATCGAAATCTTTTGAAGATACTAGGCGGGCATCTGGGGGCTCTCGATCCTGAGGAGTTAGCTGAAGCAGTAGCGACAGCAGCAGCAGGACAGTATGGGGATGGCGATGAGGTATAAAATCACTTTGTTGTATATATTATCATAATATATATCAGTATCAACATAGTTACTATATTTGTAACTTGTTTTATTATTTTGTTAATTACAGGGTGATCAAGGAGGCGATGATGCTTGATGTACCTACTTTAGATCAGTTTTGTAGTTATAGTATAAGCTTGTACTTGTATATTCATTCTTTGGATGTTTGTATGTTACTTATACAAGTTTTGAAATGTTATTATATTTATTCAATTCATATTGGGTTCTAAATGTTTAAATACTAGTTTGGTGTATGTTGGTGGACGATGGATGTTTATATTGTTGTGAATATTGTTTATATTGTTGTGATTGTGTGTTGGGATAAAGCAGGTACAAAACAGGTACAGGTTTTTGGGAATTCTACAAAACAACAAAAATCTGGTTTGCATTCTGTTCATATCAGCAACCGCATGCGGTCGCTGATAGTTAATAGCGACGGCTTAATATTTGAGGGTATCAACGACCGAATTCGGTCGCTGATAGCTGTCGCTGCCACGTGGACCACGTCAGATTTGGTCATGGACTATGCTGACTCAGTTTAGAGACCGACTTTATCATTTCAGTCGCTCACATCGGTCGCGGATACGGTGGTCACTAATAGTGGTCGCTAATGTACATCCCAGCAACTAGATTTTATGCGACGACTACCAGCGACCGGAGTCGATCGCGGATGCCTATCTGCGACCGGACGCGGTCGCAGAAAGGCGATCGCTGATAAACCTTTTTCTTGTAGTGCCTCTTTAATATACCAGGTACGTACCCAAATTTTGAGGGCGAAATTTCATAAGAAGGGGAGATTGTAAAACCCCAACTTTTTGAATAAAGATAAATTTTCTATAAATATTATTTTTGAATATTATGGAGTGAAATTGATATAATATTATAGTTGTGGGTAATATTTATAAATTTTGCAAAGTACGCAAGTTGTTATATAATATTCGATTGGTCGGAGAATATTCCTTTTAACAGGGAATATTAGTACAATGGCACAATCATTGGTGGACCCCACAATGGAATTATTGTCGGATTGAGAAAACGACAAAAGTACTTTATGAAAATAATGGCGGAAGTTTTACCGTTAACTGTTGAAACACCCGGTGTTAAAAAGTATAGTAATAATGGCATGGTTGCATAGTAGCACACGGTATTAATTATTGATGCTTACGTGATAAGTCACTCCGCTTTTGTTGGTATTATTAATGTAATAATATAGAAAATCTTTTATATAAAATGTAATACTTTTATAAAGTTATTCTATAAATAGAATATATTATATTCTATTATGCATAGTGTTCGCGTAAAATTAATACATGCGATTGTTTTGCATAGTAAAATCTTATTATATAAAAAGTAATACTTTTTATAAAGTTATCTGCTTTTATTAGACAATAATTAGAATATATTATATTTTATTATGCATAGTATTTGCATAGTGTTTGCATAGTAAAATCTTTTATAAAGTTATTCGCTTTTATTAGATTATAAATAGAATATATTATATTTTATTAAAAAGATTTTGCTTTAAATATGGACCGTCGATTAAAGTAAATCAATCTGGACCGCTCATGAGTTAGTTACTATGCAATCCATTTTTCTATAAATAGAAGCTCATTCCTTCATTATTTTCTTTTAATTCACCGAAACTCTGTGAGAGATAAATTATAGAGAGAAAGAAGAAAGTATTCTCGCTACTTCACTACTTATATATCCAAAGATTCTTCTTCTTAAGGTAGGGAATATTATTTGTTGTACTGTAAGGGGTGTTATTCTTTTGTATTCATGAAGAGAACTTATGTTATTTCATTCTTTATTATTCATTGGAATAACTCAGATATCGCTGGCTACCCTATACTTGGTGACATTCTTCTATTATTTCGTATTTATTATTCATTGGAATATCCTGTTTATGCATTTTACGCTCAGGACTGATTCCGCTTTATTATTCATTGGAATATCCTGCATGCGCTTTACTGTGGGACCGGTTCCGCTTTTTATTATTATTCTCATTGAATATCCTCGTCATGTCGCTTTTACGCCGGACCGATTCCGCCCTCCTTATTAGTATTCTCGTTGAATAACATGTCTACATGCTGGTACCGCATGCATGGTGATTTCTGTTATTATTCCATTCTTTATTATTTTATTGGAACATCCTCGCTTGCATCTGCAATTTTGCCTCGACTCGTTCCATTATTTAGTATTCTGTTGGAATAATCTGTCTATGTGAAGTACCGCATGCATGGTGTTTTCTTTTGTTATTCCATTCTTTATTATACTCAGTTGGTTAAAGTTTTGACTTCTATACTCCATGAAATTAGTGGAATATCCTTGATATTTGCGCTTCATCCAATATCTTTTCATGGAAATATTCTTCTGAGCATTCTTGAATTTTACTCTACAAAGCAGTATCCTGTTGACAATTTGGACATTATTAGTTCCTGGATAAATTAATTCTTGAACTTGTTTTATTGAATGCTTATATCATTGTCATCATCCTCATGTTTATATATTTTTTTAAAAGTCATATATGGCCCAGGTGTGTATAGATGAACTTGGTATGATTATGACATCAGGATTATTCGGTTGTAATCATGACCGTAATGTTACAAATGATGTGGTATAAGTCCTCATTGGCACGTAGTGCATTGATGGACGATTGTTGGCATGATCATGACCATTAATGAATACACAAATATTCTTGGCCCAGAAAGTGCATGGATAATTGTGGTCGTGATACTAAAGAATATCCTCGTCCGTAGTGCGGGGGTGATTCGATGATGTGGATTATTTATTAAGTCGAGTCACAAATGATAAAAGTGATGAAAAACCTTTTAAATCATAAAAGATAGTAGATTTTATTCTCCACTGACTCTTTTAATGGATTGTTTGTTCACCGTAGTTAAACTTGATGTTTGTTATATAATATCGGTTTAACATTTTTAAGGCTAATGATAATTTATTCTCGCATTATCTTAGTCATAATATTTCTTATTGGGCTAGTTGAGCTCACCCTTTCTTTCATTGTTCTCTTGGTGAAATGAGAATATAAATTGAACGAGTCCTGGGAACTGAGTGATGGTCCTAGATGGTGCATTAGTAGTCCTCACTATTCAAAGGAAATAGTGTGATAATAATTGTAATGAGGACTCCTTTTGAGTTTGTATACTCTCTAGTAGACAATATTTGTATTCAAACTCACGCTTTATGTTTTGTCGTATTGTATACCTACAAATGTATTATTAAGTTGTATTTGATTTCTGTACCATGTATCTGACGACTCAAGATGGGTGATGTATACCTAATTTTGGGGGCGTCACATCAAAGGTGAGAGAAGTTGCATGCAGAGGTGTAAAGGGGGCAGATGTGTCCAAGTCAGAATCGATCTTCGTTGTATAGAGAGTTTTTTGTAATCTTTTGAATATTAAGTTTTAATAAAAAACTGTCTCCAATACTAGTTGGTATTGGACGTGGATTATGCCACTAGATTAGAGGATAAAGGATGAACCACGTAAAAATCTTGGTGTGATTTCTATTTTGTTTTTCTTCTTCATCTGTACTTTATTCTGCATATTTAGTTATAACCCGTGTTCTTGAAGATACACTAAAATCGACATGTATTAGCTGTCTGATTATAACTGACGAAGAACATATACTAAAACAGACAGGGTTTACCTGTCTAATTATAACTAACAAAGAACATATACTAAAACAGACAGTTGTAAACTTTAAAAAATTTCCACTATTAATCACTTGTTGGTTTGTACACCTATTCACCCCCTTTAGGTGTGCTTATTTACATAATTACAATAATTTCAAGATAAATAAGATATAATTATTATTTACATAATATAATTTTAGAAGGAATAATTTCCTTATGGGGATTATCTTACATAATATTAAGTTGCTACTATTAATAAAAAATAAATAAAATATACTGACCGACTATATGATTCAATTAGTACATAAAAAAATTAATTACTCTATCCAATAAAAAAAATAAAACTAAAACTAAAATTAAAAATATCAATATTATTATAATTTTACAAAAAAAACCTTCGTTCAATTCAACATAGTCAAAAATAAGAATTAGGATCATCTTATCTAACATTAATTTATTACTATTATTAAATAATAATAGTTTATTACAATTTAGATAATATAATTTAAGAATGAAACTATTTTCTTATAATTTTAATATTAAATTTATATAAAATACAATAAAATATCAATAATTCATAATTTAAAATAAGACCGGGGCATAATGCTATTTATCTAATAATAACAGAAGACGGGGACCAAATTAAATTCCCATTCCCCAACTTCAATTGTTTGAGCCATTTATTAGTAAGTTACGCAAGTGAGTGGCTTTGAATTTGTATGCATGGACACGCAATACATTTTAAAGGAAAGTAGGGGGAATTGTCAACGAAATAAAGAACATTAATTCTTCAAAAAGTTAAGCTATCAAACTTTAAACTTAATTTCCACTTTCGTTCATCTTTTTCAAGTCTCTTTAAATTTTAATTGTGCTATATTTTAATTAGTTTCTCTAATTTTTTAATTCATTAATGTCTTATTCAAAGTTTATTGTTATAAGTACTATCTTGTGTAGTCTTCTAGATCATTAAAGCATATGGTCATGCTTTTAGAAAGAAGAGTATATTCTCAAAAAAATTAGTGCATTGTATGCAGATTTTAGGGCATATTCAATGTAAACTCAACAGGCAAGAGTCACAGTTGAAAACAATATCTAGTTTTAAGTGTAGGAATATTAGAAACTTTATCACCTTCATCACATGCATTGTCATTTTCATGTCTAATCACTTCGAAAAAATCAAAGATTTAACTTTAAATAATTTGTTAAGGAATATAAATATATATATAGGGTACCTATCATATAGCTACGTTGTCAATTTAAAAGTCTTTTTGGGACGATATTGTTTTTGCGATATTCTAGCAACATTTTTTTTTGCTTTGGTTTTTTTTAGTAATTCAAAAAATATATAATATTTATTCCAATTGAAATACACTGTACGTACTCTATTTTTTATATGTATTCAAATCACACTTAAAATACTATTTTTTATAAAAATTTTAGTTAGAATAAATACTATACATTTTTTTAGAGTTACTAAAAAAAAATATCACTAGAATGTCACAAAACCAATGCCCCCTAGACTTATTGTCAATTTAAAGATAGTCTTATAATGCATCCTGATAGTTTAATAGAGGTCCCGTCCGCAATTTAATTTTCAGTATTTCGTAATTTAATATTGCGGACGGGACAAATGTCCAAAATATTCTTATTGTAAAAGTCTTCGTCCGCAGTATTAAACTGCGGATGCTAAGTATTTTTGGCCAATTGAAAAACAGCGTCATTTTTTAATAAGTATTGTCCGTAGTATTAAACGGCGAACGCTATTTATGCTAAGTTTAATACTGTGAACGAGAGACTTTTACGAGTGTATTTTAGACATTTATCTCGATCGCAGTATTAAATTACGGAAATACTGAAAAATAAATTACGGACGGGAGTCATATTAAACGTTAGATATTCGGATGGACAATCAGAATTTATTGTAAAACTAGACTCTTTTTTATAACTTTAGCTATGAATCCGTATCCATATATATATATATATATATATATATATATATATATATATATATATTTCAAGAAACAATTTGATGGAGGTTATTTTACACCAAATTAATGTCTAAAAGTGTTAGGGAAATTAATTAGAGAAAATTTAGGAAAAAATTACCTTATTATGTAATGTCGTTTGTGTTGATTTTCATTTTACTGATGAATAGATTTAAACCTGCGGTCTTATGTAGCATTGTTTTGATACCCGATCCGTTTAATCGGTTGAATCAAGAACCGATTCTATATTCGATCCGATTTTTGATTAAAATTCGGATTGAAAAGATTGATTACTAGTCGAATCGGTGGTTCATCAGGTAAAATCGGTTAAGTTGACTCAGTAAATTGATTTTTAATTATTTTTCAATATTTTTTTATATCAATTTTTTAAATATTAAAATTAGTCACTCTTAATAATTTTGTAACTTAACTTTATTATATTTTAATTTATAAAAATTCAAATTTTCTAAAATTTTATTAATTATTAATAATATATAAATTTATATATTTATATCGTTTCCATAATTATTCTTGAATCAATGACCTATTTATCATATAATTTTTTTAATTCGATGATAGGTCCTCTGAAAATATTGTTATGCAATTAAAAAAAAAGTGTGTTATTAGTAAGCCTATAGCGACCGGCTTCTTTCGATCGGAGTAGTGACCGGCTAAAATATTTTTTATTATATTTTTTTTGCTTTTGATTACCAAATAATTAATGTCATTTATTGGAATTAAAATTTTTACAAAATACAGTGATTGAGGTGTCATTTGGATACATGTAAAAAATAGGAGTGCACATGTATCCAAATGACACCTAAATCACTGCATTTTATAAAAATTTCAGTTCCTATAAATGACATTAATTATTTGGTAGTCAAAAACAAAAAATAAAATTCCAACCAGTCACTACCCCCGGTTGGAAGACGCCGGTCCCCGTAAAAGGATTCTAATTGATACAATAAGTCTACAGCGACCGGCTTCTTCCGAAACAGGTTAGTGACCAGTCGGAATTTTTCTTTTTTAATTTTTTTTTTTTGCTTTTGACAATCAAATAATTAATGTGATTTATTAAAATTAAAATTTTTACAAATTATAGTGATTTAAGTGTCATTTGAATGGAAGTAGTTAGTATGAAGTTTATTTTGAGGTAAGTTGGTCAATTTGATCAATAGAATACAAACACGCAGGCGAGATTATATATGTGTCAATATTTTATTGATCAATTAACCAACTTATTAAAAAAATAACTGCATACTAACCTGATCCCATTTGAATATATGTAAAAAAAGGATTGCATAGTCTTTCCCCGTAGAAGGATTCTTATTGATATTGTCTTATTGTAGGCAGTCAACTTTGACTTATCGGTTGTACTGAGAGAGCTTGATGTATGGGTGTGTGCGCATTATGGACAACAGTAAAGCCCACTAATTTCAACTTGTAATAAATGTTTTGATTAGAGTGAAAACCTCTAGCAATGAGAGGACTTATTGTTCTCCGCTTTTAATATAAGTGTCGTTTTATGGTTGTGCATTAATCTCACTTTTTATTTTTTTGTAAACAACTACAACTTTATTATTACAACAAGAAAAAATGAGTTTATAATACAAATATTATCTTCTGCAAAATAATATCTATACTCAAATAAATCACTCATCACATTTATCGATACATTATTTTACAAAATTATGGTGAGGACTACTAAACAACTCTTATCTAAACCTTCATTCCATACCCTCACACATTTATTGACACATTATTTTACAAAAATGCTATATTCTCGCCTCCATTCCATACCCCGAGAAAAAAAGAAAAATGGAACAAAAGGAAAAGGGTGAGCTCAACTAGCTTTCAAGAAAGAATATTATGACTAAGATAATATACAACAAATTATCGTTAGTCTTCAACAGGAAAAATCTAATAGAATACAATAGACAACAAATTTTAAATCAATATTCGCAATGAAATAATAATTCATTAGAAGAGTTAAGTAGAGAATGCAAACTACTATCTTCTATGTATGAATTTAAAAGTTCATCGCTCATCTTTTATCCCCAGAACATCAATCAATATACATCCGAAATCAAATATTCATCTTTGCACTACAAAAGCCAAAGATATTCATCACCTAAGTCATGTTCATTTAAACACTGCTCATCTTTGCACTACATGCCCAAAGATATTCTTCAGAATCATTCATCTTTGCACTACAGCCAAAGATATTCAATAATATCATCATTTAAGACCGAGGATGATGAAAAATATTTTTTTTTAAGAAACGAATCCAAAGGAAACAAAATGACAAGGATTAAGGATTAAGGATTCGTATTTTATTTTATCCACGTTCAAAAATACCTCAAAAATAATCACAAAGGTGTAAAATTCAAGAATGATCAAAACATGGATACAATCAAAGCTAGTATCCGTATTAGATATTTTGACAAAAAAGAAGAAGAAATTTTATTTTTCTATGAATAAAGGTCAGATATCGTGAATAAAGGCCAGATACGTGAATAAAGGTCGATACGCGAATAAGAATTCCGACACCAAAAGATAGAAATTCCACAAAAACATCTTCACGCTTCATTTAATAGTACTCGTGAATAAGAATCTCGCTGAATAAGAATCTCATGAATAAGAACTCGTGAATAAGAACTCATGAATAAGAACCCCGATATGAAAAAAGTTCCAAATTTGATAAAAAGTTCCAACCAATATTTCAAAGATAATGATATCAAGAAGAAATATCATTCGAGAAGAAAATAACATCCTTACCTCAAAATAACCGCATTTCCTCGATCAAATTTCTGATATAGTATCGATGTAAAACTTGCACCGAATATAAGAACTCTCAAAATATCAAAATACTCACAAAATACGCCAATAATCTGTAGAGAGAAGAAAACTTGCCGGTGTGATTTTCAATTCTAACCTAAGCTACTTATTTATAGAAAATGCTAGAACGCCAAAGAGACTAAATAATAAAATATTATTATTATTATTTCTCACCTTCTACGCATGCCACCAACCAACTTTGAAAGCCATCACCATCTTTAAAATAAATTGGCAAATTTCACATGTAATGTAAAACAAACCAAAAGTGTCCCCACCCATAATTTAATAAAATCATTTTATTTTCCTAAACTTCAACAATTCATAGAAAATAAACCGGCTATCGTAAAAATACGAATTCTATACCCATTCTCGCCTCAAAAATCAATTCTCTACAACTTTACGTAAGAAATTTTTTCCAAATTCCAAACGAAAAATGACCAAAATCTACATACTGATAAGTTTTCTAATTTCCTTCTCTTCCTTTCTCTTTCTTCCTTTCCCATAATTCTCCACTAACTCTCTCTCTTCCCCACTTTCTTCTCTTACCCCCACCACTTCTTCCACACACACACACAAATACGCATATATATATATATATATATATATATATATATACATTAAAATATTTACAATTATTAAATAATTCCAATTCTATCTTCTCTTCCACCTCATCTATTTATAAACCATGAATTTATTGTAAAATATCACCATCAATATATTATTAAAATAATATATTTAAATGAATTATTTTATCGTAAAAAGATAAAATATTAATTTTCAACAATTGTCATTTTAAAATTTTTCTCCATCTATATCCATATAAAATCAATATTTTCCTCATCATATGAATCAATAATTAATTATTCACAAATAATATTACAGATAATCACAATATCGACAACCGTGCAGCTCCTGAAAGAGGGGGCTTTCCAATAAGGATCTCTCTTCATCAACGCCAAGCAATTAGGTGACCAAACCTCTCCTTAGTATGTAACTTTCTAGACATCGCTAATAATGTTTTCTAATAATATTATTCAGATAATATGAATTATTGTCTGATAATGGAAAATACTGTAAATGACAATTATCAAAACAACAAAGAATATAAAATATCAACGCAACAATTATTGAATCAATAAAATAAAATATCGAATAAGAATTATCGTAATAATTATCGAGTAGTGCCTTCACGTAAGAATCAATAATCGGTGCAATACCGCACCACCATCGCTCAACAACGCCAGACAAGTGTTTTTAACCACCGGTATTCCAACAAGATAATCTGTGAATAACTACGCCTGCTATTTTTAAACAACTTATATTTGTCGCTTTCTTCATCCAATCGCTCACATGGGCCCACACATGGTCATACTGTCAGCATTTAATATTCCCCGACAAAGATTTAATATTCCACCACCAAACGAATATTCCCCGACAACAATGAATATTTTATAACCACTTGCTTATTTTGAAATATTTTATGATTTAACCCCTAACTATCCACATTAATCAAATCAACCCTTACTATTTCAAAATAATAAATAGAGAAAATTAAATTTCATTAATAATAAGTTGGGGTCTTACAACCTCCCTCCTTATGAAATTTCGTCCTCGAAATCGACGACGACGACTCGTGTTTCAAAAGGTGAGGATACCTCGCTTTCATTTCCGCTTCCAATTCCTGTGTCATTTCCTCTATAAAGATGATTCCTCCACAAAACTTTAACTCAGGGTATGACCTTTCATACAGTAGGGACATGCCCCTCCTATCCAAAATCTTGACAGTACCTCCTCACACGCTAAGTCTTCTATTATCTCGTCCTGCTCTAACTCTATAACGTGGTTCGGTCTTTCACATATTTACGGCACCGATATGTGAAACACATTATGAACACGAGACATACTTGAGGTAACGCAAGTCTATAGGCTACATTTCCTACTCTGGCCAAGAATTTGAAATGGACCAATAAATCGTGGATCGAGCTTTCCTCTTCCCAAATCTTGTAACTCCTTCCATGGAGCAACTCGCAATAATACATGATCCCCTCACACTAAATTCCACGCCCTTTCGATGAAGATCCGCATAACTCTTTTGTCGATCTTGTGCCTTTGTATACGCTGTCGAATCATTTGATCTTTTCTAGTAGTCATACGTATTAACTCGGTCCCAACAATGTTGCTTCACCCACCTCATCCCAACATATCGAGAACGACATTTTCGGCCCATATAATGCTTCAATGGAGCCACACCTATACTTGCTTCGATAACTGTTGTTGTAGGAGAATTCCACCAATGGTAAATACTTATCCTAACCGCCTCAAGTCTAGGACACAGTAGTCTTAATAAATCTTCAAGAGTTTGAATAGTCCTCTCTCGATCGTCCGTCTGCTTGGGGATGGTATGCCAAACTAAATCGCAAACTGCGCTCCATAGCTTTTTGCAAGCTAACCCAAAATCTTGAAGTGAATCTTGGGTCACGATCCAAACTATGGATACAGTATGCCATGCAACCTCACAATCTCATTTACGCATATACTAGCAAGACGCTCAAGGAATAAGTCTCCCGATTTCCAAGAAGAAATGAGCAGACTTGGTTAATCTATCAACAATAACCCAAATAAAGATTGATGCCTTGAGAAACCGTAGGAAGACCCGTAACGAAATCCATGGTAATGTGTTCCCACTTCCATTTCTAATCTCAAGTGGTTGCAACGGACCTTAGGTACTAGATGCTCCGCCTTTACACGCCGACAAGTTAAACACATCGAGATAAACTTTGCAATCTCTCTCTCATATTGTTCCACCAAAATGTATGTCAAGATCACGATACATTTTAGTACTTCCAGATGGATTGCAAATGGTGTATCAGGTGCCTCCATCATAATCTTGTACTTCAAATCGTAGTCGTTAGAACACAAAGTCTAGAGTGGACTCAAGTATTCCTTCTTCATCAATTCTCGCCCCTAATAGCTCCTTCTTGTACTTTCTTCTTCATACGCATCACCCTGCCCTGCGGCTCGAGCAACCTTAACTTTTTTCTATTAAAGTCGGCTCTACGCGCGATATACTGACATCATCGCACTCGCTCCTCGTGATACGATCTTCTACTCAACGCCACCCACCACGCTCGCTTTTCCAGATGGTATCAATAGTGTGGTCGTAGTCTTCAATAGTTCGAGCCAACGTCACCGCCACGATGTCGAGTTCTTTTTTGAGTGAAGAAATATTTAAGGCTTTTATGGTCCAATATATCTCCACTTTCTCCCCATATAGATAGTGGCTCCATATCTTTAACAAGAAAACGATCACCGCTAACTCTAGATCATGAGTAGGATAATTCCTCTCATACTCTTTAAGTTGTCGCGAGGCATAGGCTATGACTTTCCCACGCTGCATGAGAACACATCCTAACCCTTTGCTCAAGATCATCAGAGATAACAAATCCATCCGAACCAGATGGTATTGTTAAACAAAATAAATAAGTCTCCTCTAAGCTCTTGGAAACTCTTCTCGATTCTTCACTCCAAACGAATTTTGTATCCTTCCGAAGTTAGCCGAAGAATGGAGTAAGCGATTCGAGAAAACCCTTCCACGAATCTCCGATAATAACCAAATAAGCCCAAAAGCTACGATTTTCAACACCGACTTCTGCTGTTCCCAACTTCAGATTGCTTCAATCTTCACGGATCAACAGATACTCCATGTTTCGACACCATCGCGCTCAAGGAATGCTACTTCCTCAAGCCGTAACTCGATTTCTTCAATTTGGCATATAGTTTGTTTTCACGGCCTTTCGAGTACCAAATTTTCAAATGGTGCTCATGATCTTCACGACTTTTGAATATATAAGGATGTCATCAATAAAGACAACAACAAATCGATCCAAATATTCCTTGAATACTCTGGCTCATCATATCCATGAAAGTCAGCAGGAGCATTAGTCAAGTCCGAAAGACATACGACTAAGAATTCATAATGCCCATACCGAAGTTCTAAAGGCGCTTTGAATATCCTCGCCTAATCTTCACCGATGATATCCGTAATCTAAGATCGATTTTTGAAAAGAATTGTGCCCTCAAATCGGTCAAACAAGTCATCAATACGAGGTAGAGGATACCTATTCTCGATGGTGACATGGTTCAATTCCCCGATAATCAATACAAAGTCGCATACTCCCGCCTTTTCTTTCTTTACAAATAAAACAGAGCACCCCAAGGAGATGTACTAGATTTAATGAAACCGATGTCCAACAATTCCTCGTAGTTGGACCTTTAACTCCTCAAGTTCAATAGAGCCATTCGATATGGGTTTTAGAAATGGGCTTTGTACTGTGTTCAAGATCAATAAAGAATTCAACTTCACGCTCGGGGTAGACCGGAAGTTCTTCAGAAATACGCCAGAAAGTCAATAACAACAGAATATTATTCAAATTTGACGTGTCTTTATTCAAATCCATAACATGGGCTAAGAAAGCTTGACATCCGCTTTTCAATAAACGAATAGCTTTATGATTAGATATGACAAAAGATTGATTTTAATGGTTTAGTTGTTGAATTGCATAACAAAGTCAAGTTAGAATATGAAAACTAACAACCTTACGAAAACAATCAATTTTGGTATGATGAGTAGTTAACCAATCAATCCCTAAAATCACATCAAAAGCAAGTATCTTTAAAGAGATAAGGTCAATGTGTAAGGTGATGGTGCCAACTTGAATCAAACAAGATTTATAAACAAAGGATGTGATGAAAGTTTCTCCTAACTGAGTTTCCACAGATAGTCAAAGTCTAATTTCTCCTGAGTCAAGTTTAAACGCTGAGCACACGCAGAGAGATAAATGAATGGGTAAAGACCGTAGATCAAGTAAGGTATAAACTTCGCAAGAATTTATAAATAGCTTACCCGTGATAACCTCGCTTGGGTTCCTCGATTATTACGACCAAATACAACAAACGCCTTCCCTAAATCGCTGACTTTGACTTTTCTCGGGATACTTCGAGTCACCGTCTCCCTCACTAACTAGGTTTCGCCATCGCATAATCTCGAGCGATATGTCCTTCCTTTCCACAATTATAGCATACCTTGAACTGCTAGGACAGCTTGACCGATATGTCCTCTTTTCCGTGATTTATAATATACGACCGGTGGTCGCTTCTCCTCCTTTAGAACCGCTTGTCACGCAAGACTCGCTGCCTTCATATGGTCATTGTTAAATCTCCTTTTTAAAATCTCCTCCCGACTCGCTTTTTCTATTTTCACGGCTATGATTACCACCAGAGTGGTTACCATTTTTGTCCGTCCGTTCTTTTCTTTTCTCCGCCGGTTATCATTATTCTGTTGATCGCTATCTCCGGTACGATCCTCGTTGTGGTCCTCAACGACCGTACTCAAGTATCTCGCCTAATAATTGAGCCCTGCTTACAACATCCGAATAGAGAGAAAAATTTATGAGAATGAGATACCGACGACGCCGTTTCAAACCTCTAAGAAACATCCGCTACCATACGCTCTCATTCTCCACCAAATGAGGTGCAAACTCGATAACTCGCAAACTTTGCCTCGCATCGAGACACCGCCACGTTGTTCTCGCTTCCAGCCTAATAAACTCCACTTCCTTCATACGACGAACACTTTCGTGAAAGTATTTGTCATTAAATAGTTTCAAACGCTCCCAAGATATGCCGAAAAGTACCGGATGGGTACGCTTACGCACTCCCACCAAGAGTCCGCCGCCACTAACATAAAAGGTGGCGAATGGAACCTTCGTTTTCCGCATCCCAAGACATCGAATATCTTGTAATTTGTTTGACCCATGTTTCCGCCATGATCGGATCCGCTTTCCTTAAATTCGTGGTCCCAACTTTTGAATCGCTCATCGTGACAACCCGTGAATTGCTATCATTTCCTCCTCAGATTTTGAACACGAAGTCTCCTCGTCTGATTTTGCATGAACCGCAAAAACTTCTAAACATCCCCTCGCTCATCATCTCGCTTCAATGGTGTTGTTCACAGAGGAACATCACCACTGCTCAGACGCTTCTCCTCGCTGGTGAGTACAAAGCGCCTCCACTCTCCTCATTTCCATTGTTAATATTCTCAATGACATTCTCAAATACCGCCATAAAACAAGGGTTAATTAAGGAAATCAATATATCACATAATATCCCTATATACCGACTTAACTAACAAATAAGCTTAGTAGGACACACTAGCTAAGGATTTACTCGCCTCTCCCTCCTAGTTCTATTCCCCGATCTCCGCCAGAGATCATATCCCTAAGCTCGATACCAACCGCGACGCCCCCAAAATAGTATACATCACCCATTCTCGAGTTGTCAATACACGGTACGTAAACAACTACAACTTTATTATTACAACAAGAAACTGTGAGTTTTAATACAAATATTATCTTCTGTATAATATCTATACTCAAATAAATCCTCATCACATTTATCGATACATTATTTTACAAAATGGGTGAGGACTACTAAACAACTCTCTAAAACCTTCATTCCATACCCCACTGCATTTCGCTATATTCTCGCCCCCGAGAAAAATGGAACAAAAGGAAAAGGGTGAGCTCAACTAGCTCAAGAAAGAATATTACGACTAAGATAATATACAACAAATTATCGTTAGTCTTCAACAGGAAAAATCTAATAGAATACAATAGACAACAAATTTTAAATCAATATTCGCAATGAAATAATAATTCATTAGAAGAGTTAAGTAGAGAATGCAAACTACTATCTTCTATGTATGAAATTTAAAAGTTCATCGCTCATCTTTTATCCCCGTAACATCAATCAATATACATCCGAATCAAATATTCATCTTTGCACTACAGCCAAAGATATTCATCACCAATCATGTTCATCTAAACACTGCTCATCTTTGCACTACTACCAAAGATATTCTTCAGAATCATTCATCTTTGCACTACTACATGCCAAAGATATTCAATAATATCATCATTTAAGACCGAGGATGATGAAAATATTTTTTTAAAGAAACGAATCCAAAGGAAACAAAATGACAAGGATTAAGGATTAAGGATTCAGACTTTATTTTATCCATGTTCAAAAATACCTCAAAAATAATCATAGTGGTGTAAAATTCAAGAATGATCAAAACACGGATACAATCAAAGCTAGTATCCGTATAGATATTTTGACAAAAAGAAGAAATTTTATTTTTTTCATGAATAAAGGTCAGATAAAGTCAGATATGCGTGAATAGGCCGATACGTGAATAAGAATCTCCACACCAAAAGATAGAAATTCCACAAAAAACATCTTCACGCTTCACTTAATAGTACTCTCGTGAATAAGAATCGTGTGAATAAGAAACTCATGAATAAGAACTCGTGAATAAGAACTCATGAATAAGAACCCCATACGAAAAAAGTTCCAAATTTGATAAAAAGTTCCAACCAATATTTCAAAGATAATGATATCAAGAAATAATATCATTCGAGAAGAAAATAACATCCCTTACCTCAAAATAACCGCATTTCGAATCGAATTTTGATATAGTATCGATGTAAACTCAGACCGAATAAAGAACTCTCAAAATATCAAAATACTCACAAAAATACGCCAATAATCTAGAGAGAGAAAACTTGTTCTCGTGTGATTTTCAATTCTAACCTAAGCACCTATTTATAGAAAATGCTAGAACGCCAAAGCGAGACTAAATAATAAAATATTATTATTATTCATATTTTCTACGCATGCATGCCACCAACCAACTTTTTGAAAGCCATCAGCCATCTTTAAATAAATTGAATTACATGTTGTAAAAAAAAAAGTGGGTCCCAAACCATAATTTAATAAAAAATCATTTTATTTTCAAAACTTCAACAATTCATAGAAAATAAACCCAATCGTAAAAATACAAATTCTATACCCATTCTCGCCTCAAATCAATTTCTACAACTTTACGTAAGAAATTTTTTCCAAATTCCAAACGAAAAATGACCAAAATCAAAGATACTTGATAAGTTTTCTAATTTCCTTCTCTTCCTTTCTTTTTCTTCCTTCCCCATAATTCTCCACTAACTCTCTCTCTTCCCCCACTTTCTTCTCTTACCCCACCACACTTCTTCCACACACACAAAATACGTATATATATATATATATATATATATATATATATATATATAAACATTTACAATTATTAAATAATTCCAATTCTATCTTCTCTCTCCACCTCATCTATTTATAAACCATGAATTTATTGTAAAATATCACCATCAATATATTATTAAAATAATATATTTAAATGAATTATTTTATCGTAAAAAGATAAAATATTAATTTTCAACAATTGTCATTTTAAAATTTTTCTCCATCTATATCCATATAAAATCAATATTTTCCTCATCATATGAATCAATAATTAATTATTCACAAATAATATTACAGAATCACAATATCGACAACCAGCAGCTTCCTGAAAAGAGGGGGCTTCCAATAAGGATCTCTCCTCATCGCCGCAATTAGGTGACCAAACCTCTCCTGTATGTAACTTTCTCTAGACATCGCCAATAATGTTTTCTAATAATATTATTCAGATAATATGAATTATCGTCTGATAATGGAAAATACCGCGTGTAATGACAATGACAATTATCAAACAACAAAGAATATAAAATATCAACGCAACAATTATTAATCAATAAATAAAATAATCGAATAAAGAATTATCGTAATAATTATCGAAAAGGCTTCTTCACGTAAGAATCAATAATCGTGCAATACCGTACTATCGCTCAACAACGCCAGACAGGTGTTTTTTTAACCACCGTATTCCAACAAGATAATTCAGAATAACTACGCCGTTATTTTTAAACAACTTATATTTGTCGCTTTCTTCATCCAATCGCTTCCATGGGGGCCCACACACGGTCAAATACCGTCGCATTTAATATTCCCCGACAAAAAAGATTTAATATTCCACGACCAAAAAACTAATATTCCCCGACAACAATGAATATTTTATAACCACTTGCTTATTTTTGAAATATTTCATGATTTTAACCCCTAACTATCCACATTAATCAAATCAACCCTTACTATTTCAAAATAATAAATAGAGAAAATTAAATTTCATTAATAATAAGTTGGGGTCTTACAATGTCTATAATTATTTGTAAAAATTATATACAAAATAATATGTTATGGAGGTATAAAGTTACGTGTTTTATTTATGGGATAAATAATATTTCGTTAATGTTATCGCGGTTTCATTTTGATAAAAATTTTAAATAATAATTATAATATCATTAATTTTTTTTCGAAAATAAGACGAATAAATTAGTGTACTGTTATGGCGTGATGATACCGTAAACGTTGGCCCATTTTTGCTACGTGGAGCACAAAAATGCAAGGAGACATTATTATAGTACAAACTATCAAAATTATTAACTATTTCACCTCAATAATTCTAAAACTAATAATAATAATAATAATAATAATAATAATAATAATAATAATTTTTAAAATAATAATAATTTCAAAATAATTATAAAATAATAATAATAATATTAATTTTGAAATAGTTAACTACTTCACCTCAATAATTCTATTTTTTTTAAAAAGTCTGCTTTTTTTAAAAAATCTTAAATTTAAAAACGTTAATTTTTTATAAAATAGAATTTTTAATTTTTTAAAAACGTTAATTTTTTTAAAACTAAACTAATATTTTTTAAAAAGTCTGCTTTTTTAAAAATTTTAAACTTAAAAAACGTTAATTTTAAAAATTTAAAAAACGTTAATTTTCTAAAAAAATTTAAAAACGTTAAGTTTATCAAAAATTTAAAAGCGTTAATTTTCTAAAAAAATTTAAATTTTACTTTTTTAAAAAAATTAAAATTAACGTTTTAAAAAAAATGAACTTTTTAAAATAGAATTTTAAAAAATGCAATTTTTTAAAAAACGACTTTTTAGAAAAAAGACTTTTTAAATTAATAATTTCAAAATAATAATAATAATAATAATAATAATAATAATAATAAAATACTATTAATAGTAATAATTTTAAAATTACATTTTTAAAAAAATTTTAAAAAAATTTGTTAATTTTAAAAAGTCTTTTTTCTAAAAAGTTGTTTTTAAAAAAAATTACATTTTTTAAATTCAATTTTTTAAAAAGTCTGTTTTTTTTAAAAAAAACGTTAATTTTTATAAAAACCAAAAATATTAATTTTTTTAGAAAATTAACGCTTTTAAATTTTTTAGAAACTTAACGTTTTTTAATTTTTTTTTTAGAAAATTAACGCTTTTTAAATTTTTAAAAATTAACGTTTTTAAATTTTTTAAAATTAACATTTTAAAGTTTAAGAATTTTTAAAAAAAGCAGACTTTTTAAAAAAATATTAGTTTAGTTTAAAAAATTAACGTTTTTATAAAATTAAAAATTTCGCTTTTTATAAAAATTAACGCTTTTTAAATTTAAAATTTTTAAAAAAAATGCAGACTTTTAAAAAAAAATAGAATTATTGAGGTGAAGTAGTTAACTATTTCAAAATTATTATTATTATTATTTTGAAATTATTATTATTTTAAAATTATTATTATTATTATTATTATTAGTTTTAGAATTATTGAGGTGAACTAGTTAATAATTTTGGTAGTTTGTACTATATAATAATATGTCTCCTTGCATTTCAGGTGTGCTCCATGAAGTTAAAAAAATGGGCCAAATATACCATCATGCCATAGAAATTTCGCTTGACTTTTGACTGAAAGTAAAATTAATGACTATTTTGTAATACGCGAAAGACAAAGAATTGATCAGAACTTTAAAAGTTGTTGGATATATATATATATATAGAAATGAATGAAATAAAACCAATAGGTGTGACCTTTGGTTCATACCTTTTCAAAGAGATGATTTTTTCAAAGGATGTAACCTTTCAAAAGGTGTAACCTTTCAAAGGATGACAACCTATCAAAAGGTGTAACCTTTCAAAAGGATGCAACATTTTGAAAGGATGTATATCTTCAAAAGGGTATTTGAAAACCTATAAATAGGTTCCAAATCTACCCAAATCAATTACTTCATCTTCACCATTAATCCTTCTCAAGTTCTTAAAATTAATTCATTTTCATTCAATAAGAGTCATAGAGAGTATACAATATTTTGTTGGTTCACTAACTCTTCCATCAAGTCTTCTTTCAGAGAGTTGAAGGCCATTTTATCCCTGAAGTAGACGTCCATTGTTTTTCATCCAGTAAAGACCGATAATGGACGAAATCGCTTTAAGAAGAGACCGTCCCAACAGCTTAACTTGGTTTAAAAAGTTTGTCAATTACATCTTGTAAGTCATTATTATAATTGTTTATTTTCTAATTTCTATTTATATAATTCAGTATATATAATAATACTAAGGTATAAAAATCTTAAAGCAGATTTCATTTGTTCTTCCTTAGTATTATACTAATTTATTAAACAGATTTTCCTAAAAAAAATTTTTTTTTCCGTAAATTGATACAAAGGTGTCTAAAAATTATAATTGCATCTTGAACGTGATATACTGATATTCATGCAAAAGGGGGAAAAAAAATAAAAAACATATAAAACAGAAGGGACAACAATCTGGTGGCCTCTGCAGGTTCACTAAGTTATTAATATAGAACAGAATATAGTTCACTAAGTTAATATAGTTCATGATTGCATATATATATTAGTAAAACAGAATCTTTCTATATTAGTATATTCAGAATCAATAAGATTCGGTTTTATAGTGCATCAGTTTGATTTAAATATCCGGGAAGAGATATTATATACGCATATATCAATTTATTTATTTTTAGTTTTCGGTGGTCATTTGGGTGCTCTGTTTTTTTGATTGGTTTACTGTTTTACCAGTTTAACTTATTTTTTTAGATAATTACTAATAATGATTTAATTTATCGTTATGCAATACATGTGTGTAGATCATGATTTATTGGTCTTAAAATATTGATGTATTATATATACATATCTATAAATATACTCCATATATAGTTTGATCTTATTTACTGTGCATGTACATCATACAAAAGGACGTCTCCTGCATTATTTCTATGCCTTCCCATTTACATAAACAAATAAATAAAAACTAATCAATCTGTTTCATATATATAAAGAATTAGTTGAGTGGAATCTAAATAATAATATTAAATATAGATTTATTTTATTGTATTTACAAATTTAATTTTATTTAACAAAATTATGGAATTATCGAATTCAATTATGCCTAATTCTATTACAATCAATATTCCTATCAATGTTCCTACCCATGTTAGTCATGGTGAGAAACCTGAAAAATTCAGTGGGATTGATTTTAAAAGATGGCAATGTAAAATGTTGTTTTATCTTACTACATTGAATCTTTCAAGGTTTTAAATGAGGATGCCCCCATGGTAAACGATAATGAAACCGATAGATCACATTGGTCATTGGATGCATGGAAGCATTCTGATTTTCTTTGTAAAATTTATATCCTCAATGGATTGGACAATACATTGTATAATGTGTATAGTCCAATCAAAACTGCTAAGTTGTTATGGAAGTCTTTGGATAAAAAATATAAAACTAAGATGCTTAAGATGAAGAAATTCGTTGTTGGTAGATTCTTGGATTTTAAAATGGTTGATACAAAGACTGTCATAAATCAAGTCCAAGAGCTTCAATTGATAATCCATGAGATTCATGCTGAAAAAATGGTTTTAAGTGAATCTTTTCAAGTGGTCGCAGTAATTGAAAAATTACTTTCTTCTTGGAAAGATTTTAAAAATTATTTAAAGCATAAACGTAAAGAAATGGGGCTCGAGGACTTGATAGTTAGGTTGAGGATTGAAGAAGATAATCGGATGTCTGAAAAGAAAGTTGAAAAACTTTCAATTACATCCAATGCTAATGTAATAGAAAGTGGTAACAAAACTAAGAAAAGGAAACACAACTATGAAGACCCAAGTCAAGGAAGCGGTCCTTCAAAGAAGTTCAAAGGGAAATGCTATAATTGCAACAAGATAGGGCATCTTGCGAAGGATTGTCGCAAAACCCAAAAAGCAAGAGAATTTCAAAGGAAAACGCCTACAAACATAGCGAAATAGATGAAATATCTACTAAAATTTCGATATGTATCTTTCTTAGCAGATTGTCTCTGAAGCCAATTTGGTGGGAAATCCTAAAGAATGGTGGGTTGATACTGGCGCTACACGCCACATATGCTCAGACAATAAACTGTTTACAACATATCAACCAATAGAAAATGGTGAGCAACTATTCATGGGTAATTCATCCACTTCTCTGGATCTGTATTGAGCAAGAAAGGGTTTAAACTAGTGTTTCATGCTGATAAATTTGTACTTACTAAAGATGGAATGTATGTTGGAAAAGGTTATGTGTGATGGGATGTTCAAAATGAACGTCATGACTATTGTACCAAATGTTATTATTAATAATAAAAACACATCTTCTGTTTATATGCTTGTGTAAGACCCCAACTTTTAAAAATAAAGATGAATTTTTCTATAAATATTATTTTTGAATATTATGGAATAAATTTGATATAATGTTATAGTTATGGGTAATATTTATAAATTTTGCAAAGTATGCAAGTTGTTATAAAATATTCGTTTGGTCTGGGAATATTCTTTTTAGGAATATTCGTCACAACTACTCAATCATTGGTGGACCTCATAAATGTAATTATTATTTGATTGAGAAAACGACAAAAATATTTTATAAAAATAATCTATGAGGTGTTACCGTTAAAACCGCTTGAACTACCCGGTGGTAAAAGTACAAGAATACGCTGTGGTCGCATAGTAGAGACACAGATTTGATTATCGATGCTTACGTGAGAAGTCACTCACCTATGCTCAATTATTACTACAAAGAATTGCTTGATCATATCTCTTATATTATCGATTCAATTATTGTCACAAAGATCATCCGTATAATATGTTATAGTATTAAATCAATAATTGAGACGACAAGTTATAAATGATTAATAATTGTTGAAAGATTAAATATGTGTTGATGAAAAAAAAAAATGATTTGTGGTAAGTTTGATTATTTTATGGGGGGGCTCATATGTCATCATCTAAGAGTCTCTTCGTCAATAGTAATTACCTTCGTCAATAGTAATTACCCTTGTGAATAGTATTTACCTTCGTCAATAGTAATTACCTTTGTCAATAGTAATTACCCTTGTGAATATTATTTACCTTCGTCAATAGTATTTACCTTCGTTAATTGTAATTACCTTTACCAGACGTCGAACCACTTGTCGTTTCACATTACAGGCGTCAAACCACTTTTCTTTTCACATCATTAGTCGTCAAGCCACTTGCCTTTTCACATCTAAGTGCTAAGCTAGAAATCTTCTATAAATAGAGGCCTAGGGGCTTCATTATTTTCACGAATTCATTCAAGCTATAGAGAGAAAAGTATAGAGAATAAGAGAAGAAAGAAGAAGAGTATTTTTACTACTACACCGTCCGTTATTCAATCTCCTACCAAATGTAAGGGTGTTATTCTTCTTATTCATAAAGAGAACTGTTGTTTTCCATTGCTTATTATTCTCATTGGAATAACTCAGTATAAGTGGTTTACCCTATACTTGGTGACATTCTTCTATTATTCTGCTGGAACATCCATGCTCATGTGTTTTACACCGACTGGTTCCGCTTTTTATTATTATTCTCATTGGAACATCCTCGTCATGTGTTTTACACCGGACCGGTTCCGCTTTTTATTATTCTCGTTGGAACATCCATCGTCTGTGTTTTACACCGGACCGGTTCCGCCTTTTTATTATTACATTGGAATATCCTATCCGTGTGTTTTACACCTGATCCGGTTCCATCTTTATTATTCTGTTGGAACATCCTATCGCGTGAATTTCACCGACCGTTCCGTTCTTTATTATTCCGTTGAATAACTTTTATGCGCATGGGCCTATCGCATGCATGGTGATTTCTTTTGTTATTCCATTCTTTATTATACCCAAATGGTTAAAACTTTGACTTCTATACTCCATGAAATTAGTGGAATATCCTTGATATTTGCGTTTCATCCAAAGATCTTTTCATGAAAATATTCTTCCGATCATTCTTGAATTTTACTCTACAAAACAAGATCATGTTGATAATTTGGACGTTAATAATTCCCGGATAAAATAATTCTTGAACTTGTTTTATTGAATTCTTATATCATTGTCATCATCCTCATGTTTATATTTTTTTAAAGTCATCTCGTGGCTTTGAAGATGCATAGATGGACTTGGTATGATTATGACCGAGAGACTATTCGGTGTAATCATGACCGTAATGTTACAAATGATGTGGTAAAAATCCTCAAAGGGTCGTAGTGCATTGATGGACGATTGTTGGCATGATCACGACCATTAATGAATACACAAATATTCTCGCCCGTAAAGTATGAATAATTGTGGTCGTGATACTAAAGAATATCCTCGGCCGCAAGCGTAAGTGATTCGATGATGTGGAATATTTATTAAAGTCGAGTCTCAAATATAATGTTGATGAAAAACCTTTTAAAACCTAAAAGATAGTAGACTTTATTTTCTACTTGACTTTTTAATGGATTGCGTATTCCACCGCAGCTTAAACTGGTTGTCTATTGTATTTTATCGCTTTAACATTGTTGAAGACTATTGATAATTTATTCGCATTATCTTAGTCATAATATTTTTTATGGGCTAGTTGAGCTCACCCTTTCTTTCACCGTTTCTCTGTGAAATGAGAATATAGCCGGGACGAGTCCTGGGAAACGAGTGATGGTCCTGAAGATAAGATTAGTAGTTCTCACTATTCGTGAAAATAAAGGTGATAATAATTGTAATGAGGACTCCTTTTTGAGTTTGTATAATATCTAGTAGACGATATTTGTATTTAAACTCACGCTTTATGTCGATTGTACACGGCAGCTTATGTTAGTAAGTTGTATTTAAATTTCAGCACCATGTAAGTGGCGACCCAAGATGGGTGATGTATACCTAATTTTGGGGCGCCACGGTTAATATCGTAGCTTTGGGATATGATCCTCAGCTAAGATGTGAGAATAGTACTAGGAGGGAGAGACGGGGAATACCTTCGCTAGTATGACCTACCTAAGTTTATGTGTTATTTTATTGGTTGGTCGTAAGATAGGGATAATTTGTTACATGTCAATTAACCTTTTGTTTTGTGGCGATTCTGAAAATGACATCCGAGAATGTTGAGAATAGAATGGAGCGCAGCGATCGTTGATTCACCACATATCAATAATCGTGATAATGTGCATCGAAGGCGACAATCCTCATGCAAACAACAACACCGACCAAATGATGAATGATCAAATGTTCGAGGCTTTATGCAATTTATGCAACAAAGAAAGCGAGAACGACTCTGTCAAAACATAGGTGGAAACACGGAAAACTCTCAAGGGTCACCGCTAAACAATTCAAGGAGCCGGGACCACCGAGTTTAAGGGAGAGCCAAAACCACTTCCGCTAAGCGTGGATAAAGCAGATTACCAAGATATTTGATGTCTTGGGATGCTCCGAGGAGCAAAAGTTCCCTTCACGCCTTTTATGTTGCGCGAGAGAGGCGGATTATCGGTGGGAATCGGTAAAACGTACTCAACTCATTGCATCAAGATATCTTGGGAGAAGTTCCAGAGTCGTTCAACGACAAATACTTTCCCGAAAGTATTCGCCATACGAAGGAGGTGGAATTTATCAAGTTGGAACAAAATAATACGACCGTGTCGCAATACAAGGCAAAATTTGGGAGTTATCACGGTTTGGGCCCCACTGTGGATAATGAAGAGAGAATGGCGCCAATGTTTTTAAGAGGTTTGAAGTCGAGATACGCCAACATCTTATTTCTCATAAACCGTGTTTGTATTCGGATGTTGTAAATAGGGCTCGCTTAGTGGAATGCGATAATGAGTCAACACAACTAAAAGAGAGCAAACAAGAAAAATTATAATACCAATGAGAGTAGTCATCAAGCGGTGACAACAAGCGAGGGAATCAATGTGCCGAGATATGGTAACCACTTCGGTGGTAATCGTACCAAAACAATAAGAATGGACATTTCAAGAAAAGGAGATTCAACAATGGTGGAAAGACGTCAAAGACCAAAGACCCATTGTTAAGGAAGGAGAAAGACCACCTATCATATGCTTCAAATGCGGAGGAGAGGGACACATCACCCAAATCACGTCATGCCATCCAAAGCATGTTATAATTGTGGAAGAGAAGGTCACTTAGCTCGATTTTGTCGCTTCATCAAGACAAATTCACTAGGATGGAGGCACCAAAGGCCATCCCGTAAAATTCAAAACCCAGAAGTCAAGGGAGAGCGTTTGTTGTGACCTCCCAAGAGCAAGGAACCGAATGAGGTCATCACGGTAAGCTTATCATAAACTCTAATGAAGTCTATACTTTATTTGATACCGGTTTACCCATTCTTTATTTCTCCTACTTGCGCCATCATCGATTAAATTTGACTCGGAGAAATTAGACTTTGACTTATCTCGTGGAAACTCCGCTGGGAGAAACCTTCATTACATCCACTATTTATAAGTCTTGTTTAGTTCAAATCGGTACCCTCACATTACCTTTCGATCTTATTTCATTAAAAATACTTGCATTTGACGTGATTCTAGGGATTGATTGTTAACTACTTATCATGCAAAAATTGATTGTTTTCGTAAGGTTGTTAGCTTTCATATTCCTAATCAACCAATTATGCGAATTCAAATGACCAAACCATTAAAATCAATCACGGCCATCTCAAGCCATAAAGCTATTCGCTTATTAAAAAACGGATGTCAAGCTTTCTTAGCTCATGTCACGATTTAAATAAAAATACGCCGCTTTTAAACGATATTCCTATTGTTAATAAATTTCCGACGATTCTCAAGAACTTCCTCGCCTACCCCCAGAGCGTGAAATTGAATTTTGTATCGACTTTGAACCCAGACAAAACCTATTTCCAAAGCCCCATATCGAATGGCTCCTATCAACTTCGTGAGTTAAAGACCCAACCGCAGAATTGTTAGACATCGGGTTTATTCGTCCCAGTACTTCTCCTCGGGGTGCTCCTGCTCTATTCGTGAAGAAAGAAAGATGGGAGTATGCGATTTTGTATTGATTATCGGAGTCAATCATGTCACCATCAAAATAGGTATCCATTGCCACGTATTGATGACCTGTTTGACCAGCGCAGCAAGGAGCCAAATTCTTTTCAAAGATTTATCTTCGTTCCGGATATCACCAATTGAAGATTAGAACCACCGACATTCCAAAGACGGCTTTTCGAACTCCTAGACGGGCATTATGAATTCCTAGTCCATGTCCTTTGATCGACTAATGCTCCCGCCGCCTTCATGGATATGATGAATCGAGTATTCAAGGAATATTTAGATCACTTTGTGGTCGCCTTTATTGATGACATCCTTATTTATTCCAAAAGCCGTGAAGATCATGAGCAACACTTGAGGTCGACACTCCAAAAGCTTCGTGAATATAAGCTTTATGCCAAGTTGAAGAAATGTGAGTTCGCTTGAAGAAGTAGCATTCCTTGGGCACGTGGTATCAAGTCATGGAATATCCGCTGACCTAAAGAAAGATCAAGCTATTCAAAGTCGGAACAACCTAAATCAATGATCAAGCACGTAGCTTTCTCGGTTTAATTGGTTATTATCGGAGATTCGTGGAAGGATTTTCTCTAATCGCTACTCCATCGACTCACCGACTTTGGAAAGATACAAAGTTCTATTGGAGCGAAAGAATGTGAGAAGAGTTTTCAAGAACTCAAGAGGAGACTTATTTCAAACCCGCTCGCTCGACAATACCATCCGCCTCGAGGGATTTGTCATCTACAAAGTGATGTCTTCAGCAAAGGGTTGGGATGTGTTCTTATGCAACATGGAAAAGTTATAGCCTATGCCTCATGACAACTCAAAGAATATGAGAGGAATTATCCTACTCATGATCTAGAGTTGGCAAATTGTTGTCTTTGCACTTAAAATTTGGAGGCATTACTTGTATGGGGAGAAAGTGGAGATCTTTACTGATCATAAAAGCCTCAAATATTTCTTCACTCAAAAGGAACTCAACATGCGACAACGACGTTGGCTTGAATCATTGAAAGATTATGATCATACCATCCAATACCATCCTCGAAAAGCGAACGCGTAGTAGACGATTGAGTAGAAAATCATATGCAAGTACGAAAAGCGATATTGTCAACGTAAAGGCCCATTTTGTGACTTGCAAAGGATGGAGATAGAGTTAAAGACTCTGTGGACGCATGTGATGATAGCGAGTATACGAAAGTAGAACCGACTTTTAATCGATAAAGTTAAAGCTGCTCAAGCTACAGACCTGGAGCTGATGCGTATGAGGAAGAAAGTGCAAGAAGGTGCTACGCTGGAAGCAAGAATCGATAAAGAAGGAATACTTCGAGTCAACTCCAGACTTTGTGTTCTTAACGACCTTGATTTAAAGTATAAAATCATGATGAAGGAGCATAACACGCCGTTTGCAATCCATCATGGGAGTACCAAAATGTATCATGATATTCGGCCATACATTTTGGTGGAGCAATATGAAGAGAGAGAGATAGCGCTGCTTATCTCAAGGTGTCTAACTTGTCAACGAAGTTAAAGCGAGCATCAAGTACCAAAAGGTCCATTGCAACCACTTGAAATTCCGTAATGGAAGTGGGAGCACATTACCATGGATTTCGCACGGCCTTCCTAAGGTTTCTCAAGGCATTGATGCGATTTGGGTCATTGTTGATAGATCGACCAAGTCCGCTCATTTTTTACCGATACGAGAAACTTATACACTTGAACGCCTTGCTCAGATGTACATAAACGAGATTGTAAGATCGCATGGTATGCCTAAGATCCATAGTTTCCGATCGAGACCCAAGATTCACTTCACGATTTTGGGTTAGTTTGCAAAAAGCTATGGGCACAGACTTACGATTTAGCTCTCTAAGATATCATCCTCGGGCCGACGGACAAATGGAGAGGACTATTCAAACTCTTGAAGATCTATTAAGACTCGTGGTCCTTGATTTCAAGGGAGTTGGGACAAGTTCTTACCATTGGTGGAGTTTTCCTACAACAACAGCTTATCAAGCAAGTATCGGCATGGCTCCATTCAAGCGTCAGTATGAAAGAAAGTGTCGTTCTCCAAATGCCGGGATGAGGTGGGTGAAGCAACGTTGTTGGGACCGAGTTGTTGGTACGTATGACTACTTTTAAAAGATTCAAACGATCCGACAACGATAAAAACCTCACAAAATCGATAAAAGAGTTATCTTGATCTTCATCGAAAGGACGTGGAATTCGATATAGGAGATCATGTGTTGTTAAGAGTCGCTCCATGGAAAGGAGTTACAAGATTTGGAAAGAGAGGAAAACTTAATCCTCGATTCATCGGTCCATTTTTTAATCCTCGATCGAGTAGGAACGTGGCCTATAGACTCGCTTTTACCGCCAAATATGTCTCGTGTTCATAACGCTTTTCACATATCCATGTTACGTAAATATGTGAAAGACCCAAACCACATTATTGAGTTAGAACCGACGAAATAGCGGAAGATTTGACGATGAAGAGGTTCCCGCTCAAATCTTGATAAGAAGGAACATATTCTACGCCCAAGGTTATACCTCAAGTCAAAGTTTTGTGGAGGAACCACGATGTTGAGGAAATGACTTGGGAGTTAGAATCAAATGAAATCAAGGTATCCTTACCTCTTCGACATACCAGTATCGTACTTAATTTCGAGGGCTAAATTTCATAAGAAGGGAGGTTGTAAGACCCCAACTTTTATAAATAAAGATGAATTTTTCTATAAATATTATTTTTGAATATTATGGAATAAATTTGATATAATGTTATAGTTGTGGGTAATATTTATAAATTTTGCAAAGTATGCAAGTTGTTATAAAATATTCGTTTGGTCGGGGAATATTCTTTTTAGGAATATTCGCATAACTACTCAATCATTGGTGGACCCCTAAATGTAATTATTGCCGATTGAGAAAACGACAAAAATATTTTATAAAAATAACGGCGGAGGTGTTACCGTTAAAACCGCTGAACTACCCGGTGGTAAAGTACAATGAATACGCTGTGGTTGCATAGTAGCACACTCAGATTGATTATTGATGCTTACGTGAGAAGTCACTCAAATATATGCTCAATTATTGCTACAAATAATTGCCGCATCATATCTCTTATATTATTGATTCAATTATTGTCACAAAGATTATCATCAGATAATATGTTATAGTATTAAATCAATAATTGAGACGACAAGTTATAAATGATTAATAATTGTTGAAAGATTAAATATGTGTTGATGAAAAAAAAATGATTTGTGGTAAGTTTGATTATTTTATGGGGGCTATATGTCATCATCTAAGAGTCTCTTCACAATAAGAATTACCTTCACAATAGTAATTACCCTTGTGAATAGTATTTACCTTCGCCAATAGTAATTACCTTTGTCAATAGTAATTACCCTTGTGAATATTATTTACCTTCACAATAGTATTTACCTTCGTTAATTGTAATTACCTTTACCATCGCGAAACCACTTGTCGCTTCACATTACAAAAGCGCCAAACCACTTTTCTTTTCACATCATTAGTCGTCAAGCCACTTGCCTTTTCACATCTAAGAAAAGTAAGCTAGAAATCTTCTATAAATAGAGGCCTAGGGCTTCATTATTTTCACTTAATTCATTCAAGCTATAGAGAGAGAAAGTAGAGAGAAATAAGAGAGAAAGAAGAAGAGTATTTTTCTTACTACACCGCCGCAGTATTCAATCTCCTACCAAATGTAAGGGGTGTTATTCTTTCTTATTCATAAAGAGAACTCGTTGTTTTTCCATTGCTTATTATTCTCTGGAATAAATAACTCCTTATAAGTGGTTTCTTCTATACTTGGTGACATTCTTATTATTATTTTACACCTGACATCCGCTTTATTATTATTCTTTTACATCCTTTAACACGGTTTTTACACCTTAATTCGGTTTTTTCCGCTATTATTCTGCTGGAACATCCTGTCTCTCGTGTGTTTTACACCGACTGGTTCCGCCTTTTTATTATTCTCGTTGGAATATCCTATTCATGTGTTTTACACCGGATCGGTCGGTTCCATCTTAATTATTCTCGTTGAACATCCTATCGGTGTGAATTTCACCCGACCGTTCCGCTTCTTTATTATTCTCATTGAATAACCTGCTGCATATTATCGCATGCATGGTGATTTCTTTTGTTATTCCATTCTTTATTATACCCAAATAAGTTAAAACTTTGACTTCTATACTCCATGAAATTAGTGGAATATCCTCGATATTTGCGCTTCATCCAAAGATTTTCATGAAAATATTCTTCCGATCATTCTTGAATTTTACTCTACAAAACAATATCATGTTGATAATTTGACGTTAATAATTCTCGGATAAAATAATTCTTGAACTTGTTTTATTGAATTCTTATATCATTGTCATCATCCTCATGTTTATATTTTTTTAAAGTCATCCGTACGGCCCGTAGTGCATGATGGACTTGGTATGATTATGACCAGAGACTATTCGGTGTAATCATGGACCGTAATGTTACAAATGATGTGGTAAAAATCCTCAAATTCAGTAGTAGTGCATTGATGGACAATTGTTGGCATGATCATGACCATTAATGAATACACAAATATTCTCGGCCCGTGAAGTATGAATAATTGTGGTCGCGATACTAAAGAATATCCTCGGCCGTAGTGTGGGGTGATTCGATGATGTGGAATATTTATTAAAGTCGAGTCTCAAATATAACAAAGATGAAAAAACCTTTAAAACCTAAAAGATAGTAGACTTTTATTTTCTACTTGACTTTTTAATGGATCAGCATATTCACCGTAGTTAAACCGGTTGTCTATTGTATTTTTTCGCTTTAACATTGTTGAAGACTATTGATAATTTATTCGCATTATCTTAGTCATAATATTTCTTCTTTGGGCTAGTTGAGCTCACCCTTTCTTTCACCGTTCTCTTCAGAAATGAGAATATAGCCGGGACGAGCCTGGAAACGAGTGATGGTCCCGAAGATAGCATTAGTAGTCCTCACTATTCTGTGAAATAGTGTGATAATAATTGTAATGAGGACTCCTTTTTGAGTTTGTATAATATCTAGTAGATTTATATTTGTATTTAAACTCACAGCTTTATATCGTATTGTACACCTATGCTTATGTTAGTAAGTTGTATTTAAATTCTGTACCATGTAAGTGGCGACCCAAGATGGGTGATGTATACCTAATTTTGGGGGCGTCACAGCTTGAGTCTATGAATGTGTGGCATGGTAGATTAGGACATGTGAATTATGGTAATTTAAGTAAATTAATTAATTTAGAATTAATTCCAAAATTTAGTATTGACTAAAGTCATAAATGTGAAACATGTGTAGAGGCTAAATTAACTAGAACATCTTTTCATTATGTTGAAAGAAGTTCAGAACCTCTAGATTTAATTCACACTGATATATGTGATTTAAAATTTGTACAAACTAGAGGTGGTAAAAAGTATTGTGAGACCCCAGATTTTATCAATAAAGATTTAAATTTTGTCGAAATAATTTTTAATATTATGGTGTGAATTTGAGATAATATTATAGTTGTGGGTAGTATTTATAAATTTTGCAAAAGTATGCAAGTGGTTATATTATATTCGAATTGGTCTGGGAATATTCTGGTTTAGCAGGAATATTCGTATAACTACTAATCATCATGTGGACCCTACAATGTAATTATTGTTTGATTGAGAAAACGACAAAAATATTTTATTGAAATAATCTACGAAGTTTTACCGCTGATAATCGTTGAACTACTTTCGTAGTAAAAGTACAATAATACGTGTGGTTACAATAATACCACCAAAATTATTATCGATGCTTATGTGAGAAGTCACTCATTTTGATTCCATTATCACGATTAATAATATGAATTATTATAATGATAATGACGCTTTTGTTTTATTCAGATTATTAACGTAATAAAATGTAAACATCTTTTATATAAAATGTAATACTTTATTAAAGTTATTCTATAAATAGAATATATTATATTTTATTACGCATAAGGTTGCATATGGTGTTTTGCATAGTGTTTTGCATAGTGTTGCATAAAGGTTTGCATAGTAAAATGTTTTTATATAAATAGAATATATGATATTTTATTTAAAAGATTTTGCTTTAAATATGGACCGTCAGATTAAAGTAAATCAATCTGACCGCTCATGGATTAATTACTATGCATACTATTTTCCTATAAATAAGCTCATTCCTTCATTATTTTCTTACGAATTCACCGAAACTCTAGAGAGAGAAAATTATAGAGAGAAGCTATAGAGAGAAAATCTATAGAGAGAAAAGAAGAAGAGTATTCTCGCACTTCACTACTTTGATATCCAAATTGTCTTTTTACTAGTAGGGATATTATTTGTTGTACCGTAAGTGTGTTATTCTTTCTTATTCATGAAGAGAACTTCATTATTCCATTCTTTATTATTTTGTTGAATAACTCAGATAATGCCAGGTATACCCTATACTTGGTGAAATCCTCCGTTATTCCATTCTTTATTATTCTCGTTGAATAACTCAGATACGCCTGCATACCCTATACATACATAACTCAGATAATGCGGTTTACCCTATACTTGGTGACATTCTTCTATTATTCTCATTGAACATCCTCGTTCATGTGTTTTACACCTTACCTTGTTCCGCCTTTTTATTATTATTCTGCTGAACATCCTCGCTCTCATGTGTTTTACACCCATTTTCGGTTCCGCTTTATCATTCTCGTTGAATATCCTATCTCGTGTGTTTTACACCTGATCCGGGTTCCATCTTTATTATTCTGTTGAACATCCTCGCTTGCAGTAAATTTCACCCCGACCGTTCCGTTATTATTATTCTGTTGAATAACTCCATGCATGCGCAGTATCGCATGCACGGTGATTTCCTTTGTTATTCCATTCTTTATTATACCCAAATTGGTTAAAACTTTGACTTCTATACTCCATGAAATTAGTAGAATATCCTCGATATTTATGCTTCATCCAAAGATCTTTTCATGAAAATATTCTTTTGATCATTCTTGAATTTTACTCTATAAAACAAAGATCTTGTCGACAATTTGACGTTATTAATTCCTCGGATAAAATAATTCTTGAACTTGTTTTATTGAATTATTATGTCATCATCATCATCCCTCATGTTATATTATGTTATCTTTGCTTACGTGCATAGATGAACTTAGTATGATTATGACCAGGATCATTCTAAGATAATCATGGCTTGTTATAAATGATGTGATAAAAGTCCTCAAAGGGCTGTAATGCAAGTTGATGGATAGTTTTTGGTACGATTATGACCGTGGGTGATTCTATATAGTCATGACCATTGATAATTTGATGAAAATCCTCGACCGTGGTACATGGGATGATTTGATATTGTGGTTTATTCATTAAACCGAGTCTTAGTGATAAAAATTTATGAAAACCTTTTAAAACCTAAAAGATAGTAGACTTTATTTTCTACTTGACTTTTTTAATGGATCAGATATTCATCAAGCAGCTTAAACCGTCATCTATTGTATTTTATCGCTTAACATTGTTGAAGGCTAATGATAATTTATTCTGCATTATCTTAGTCATAATATTTCATCTTGGGATAGTTGAGCTCACCTTTTCTTTCAATGTTCTCTTCGTGAAATGAGAACATAGCCGGGACGAGCCTCGGGAATGGAGTAATGGTCCGAGAGGATAGCATTAGTAGTCCTCACTATTCTCGTGAAATAGTGTGATAATAGTTGTAATGAGGACTCCTTTTGAGTTTGTATAATATCTAGTAGACAATATTTGTATTCAAACTCACGCTTTATGTCGTATTGTACACGGCGCTTATGTTAAGTAAGTTGTATTTGAATTTATGTACCATGTAAGTGGCGACCCAAGATGGGTGACGATACCTAATTTTGGGGGCGCCACAACTGGTATCGTAGCTTAGGATATGATCCTCGGCTAAGATGTTTGATAAGAACTAGGAGGGGAGAAACGGAAAATTCCTTCGCTAGCAGTATGACCTACCTAAGTTTATTTGGTATTTAATTGGTCTTCACGTGTATAGGGATAATATGTGATATGTTAATTAACCATTGTTTTGTGACAAAAGTTTGAGAATGACATCCGAAAATGCCGAGATAAGCAATGAAGCACATGAGAGTGTTGATTCAAATTTCAAACAAAAGGTAACGACCAACAATACGATAATAATCATATCGGTGGCAACGGCCATCGTAACAATGATAACCATCGGGGAAAAATTATCATGCTAAGAATGGTAACCACTTCGGTGGTAATCATGGCAAAGATAATAGAAGTGGAAATTGCAAGAAGAGAAAGTAATTTAGCTCAATTTTGTTGTGCACCAAAGTCAAGTCTAGTTGGATGGTGGCACCAAAGGTGGATATGGACAAAACAAAGTCGTTGGTTTTAGGAAGTGCATTTTCATGACTTCTCAAAAAAGCAAGTAAACCGAACGGGTTAGCACGGTTAGTTAATTATAAATCATAAGTCTATACCTTATAAGATACCGGTTCTACCCATTATTTTATCTCTCTTGCTTATGCTCAACATTTAAATTTGACTCAGAGAAGTTAGACTTTGACTTATTGGTCAAAACTTCGTAAGAGGAGCCTTCGTTACATCGCTACTATTTTTAAATCTTGTTTGATTCAAATAAACACTTTCACGCTACTTCGTCGATCTTATCTTTTGAAAACACTTGCCTTTGATGTGATTTTAGGAATCAATTGGTTAACTACTCATCATGCTTTTCGTAAGGTTGTTAGCTTTTATATTCATAACCAACCTGTTATACGAATTCAAGTAACCAAACTACTAAAGTCAATTATTGTCATATCAAGCCATAAGTAAAGATCCCCGAACCTTTCGTTGTGGACTTCCTTGTGTGGAATGCACCGAGGCCAGACTTTCTCTAGGCGACATCATGAAAGAAGATGGCGAGTTGATAGGCATCATTATGAGGTGCTATCTAGGTTAAAGGATAGAAGTCACAGGTTGGTATCAATGTGACGATTATCCAAGTTTTGATTGAGAGTCACAGCTTTGAATGATATTTCTATCATTAATAAATTTCTTGACGATTCTTGAAGACTTTCTAGCCTACCCTAGAGCGTGAGATCGAATTTTGTATTGAATTTCAAAGAAAAAACCCATTTCTTAAACCCTCAAATATTTCTTCAACTAAAAGGATCTGCTTACGTGGATTATGATGAAAGTCATAAAAAAGCATTGGACTAATGAAAATCATGGGTATACGTGGTATTAGTAAGTGTTATAAAGAGTTATGTTGGTTATTATGAGAAAACATGAAAGTTTCTTAGAAATCACAAAGAGTTGAAAATCAGATTTTGTGAAAAACGTAATATGAAATTCAATTGACCATATCTCCTAATATATTTTGAATTTTTAAGTGTGGTCAAGTCCTAGAGTTAGATCTATGAGTTACCTAACTAATCCAAGTGGAATTACTGGAAAAGGTGTTGTAGATTTTTGTGTGGACTGATTTTAGCAAAGGAGTGCAAAGCTGCAAAAACCGAAAAAGCTGCTGCCATGATTTTAGAGGGGCTGTTTCGGCCACTAAATTTATGTGAAAAATTCTGGCCTTTTGGGACATGAAAATATATGGTATAAAGTACCTCCTGTCCAAAAATGAGCTCATTCTGACTTAAAATGAGCAAGTTATGACCATTTCAATATTTAGGGTTTTTTAACGAAAAATGATATAACCGGAGTTCTACAACTCCGATGACTATGAAATTTAAACTGGAGGCTCACATTAACATGTGTAAGGTCCTACCAAGATTTGGGAATTTCTGGAGTTAACCTTGAGGTAGCTAATTTCTTAAGAAATTAATTAGAAATTGATTTTTGAAAAATAGTAAATGAATTTTAAAAATTCCGAGAAAAATGTATGTTCATTATGGGACTATATTATGCTAAATCCCGAAAAAGAAATATATTTGGGACTGATTTTGTATTTTCATGAAAATAGTTTAGTTACTGAACATATGAGTTAAATATGTTATGTGAAGTAACAAAGTTGAAAATAGGATTTTATGGCTGAGAATCCTATATAGAGTATATACATATTTTTTTGATGAGAGATTTGATCATTGGTGATGATATCTTATGAGTATGGCATTTTTGAATGATTAAATGCATTATATGGTAAAAGCGTAAACAATTGAGATAAATTGTTTATAAATTTAAGAAGTGATTAAAATATTGTTATAATATTAATGATATTAGATTATGAGATTATTAAGTGATTGATAACATGGGGATATTCTTGAATCATGGATAAATTATATTATAAATGTTTAATATTTATCCTTTATCTCATTTGATTGATTCTTTATATCATTATCCTCATGCTTTATATTATGTTGAAAGTCATCTCAGGCTCATGGTGCATAGATAGATGGACTTGGTATGATTATGACCGAGTGATTGTTCGTATAATCATTACCGTAATTGAAAACACGAATATCCTCGGCCGTAGTAATCATGGATAATTTGTGGTCGTGATACTAATGAATACACGATTATCTTTGGTCAGTAGTGCATGGATAATTTGTGGTCGTGATACTAATGAATACACGATTATCTTTGGTAGTAGTGCATGGATAATTTGTGGTCGCGATACTAATGAATACACGATTATCTTTGGCCGTAGTAGGTGCATGGATAATTTGTGGTCGTGATACTAATGAATACACACGATTATCTTTGGCCATAGTGCATGGATAATTTGTGGTCGTGATACTAATACACGTATTATCTTTGTACGTAGTGCATGGATAATTTGTGGTCGTGATACTAATTAATACACGATTATCTTTGGTCGTAGTGCATGGATAATTTGTGGTCGTGATACTAATGAATACACGATTATCTTCGCCGTAGTGCATGGATAATTTGTGGTCATGATACTAATGAATACACGATTATCTTTGGTAGTAGTGCATGGATAATTTGTGGTCGTGATACTAATGAATACACGATTATCTTTGGTCAGTAGTGCATGGATAATTCGTGGTCGTGATACTAATGAATATCCTCGGCCCGTAGTGCGTGGGATGATTCGATGATATGGATTAATTATTGAAATGAGTCTCAAAGAATGAAATATTAATTCATGGATGTGGTAAAAGTCATCATCGTCAGTAGTGCATCGATAGACTTGGTATGATTATGACCAAGGATTATTCGGTATAATCATGATCAGATTGAAAACACACGAATATCCTTGGCCAAAGGGTGCATGGATAATTCGTGGTCGTGATACTATTAAGTCGAGTCTCAAAGATTATTGGTTTTACAAATTGTATATCTTTGGCCCAGAGTGCAAAGATGAATTGTTAATGAATATCTTTAATGGATTGCAAAATGAATTTAATATTTTCAACGATAAAGGTATTCAAGGTATCCTCATCTCTTTATCATACCAGTATCGCACTCCTAATTTCGAGGGCGAAATTCCATAAGGAGGGAGATTGTGAGACCCCAGATTTTATCAATAAAGATTTAAATTTTGTCAAAATAATTTTTAATATTATGGTGTGAATTTGAGATAATATTATAGTTGTGGGTAGTATTTATAAATTTTGCAAAGTATGCAAGTGGTTATATTATATTCGAATTGGCTCAGAATATTCATTTAGCAGGAATATTCGTATAACTACTAATCATCGGTGGACCGAATTCTACAATGTAATTATTATTATTTGATTGAGAAAACGACAAAAATATTTTATTGAAATAACTACGGAAGTTTTACCGTTGATATTGTTGAACTACTCTTGTAGTAAAAACGTACAAAGAATACGTGTGGTTGCATAAGAAGCACACCATATTGATTATCGATGCTTATGTGAGAAGTCACTCGGTTTGATTCCATTATCATTTATTAATAATATGAATTATTATAATGATAATGACGCTTTTGTTTTATTCAGATTATTAACGTAATAAAACGTAAACATCTTTTTATATAAAATGTATTACTTTATTAAAGTTATTCTATAAATAGAATATATTATATTTTATTATACATAGTGTTGCATAGTGTTTTGCATAGTATTTTTGATAAGAGTGTTGCATAGTGTTTGCATAGTAAAATATTTTTATATAAATAGAATATATGATATTTTATTTAAAAGATTTTGCTTTAAATAAGGACCGTCGATTAAAGTGAATCAATCTGGACCGCTTCATGGATTAATTACTATGCATTCTATTTTCCTATAAATAGAAGCTCATTCCTTCATTATTTTCTTACGAATTCATCTTTGAAACTCTAGAGAGAGAAATTATAGAGAGAAGCTATAGAGAGAAAATCTATAGAGAGAAAGAAGAAGAGTATTCGGTACTTCACTACTTTGATATCCAAAGTGTCTTTTTACACTAGTAAGGGATATTATTTGTTGTTACCCGTAAGGGGTGTTATTCTTTCTTATTCATGAAGAGAACTTCATTATTCCATTCTTTATTATTACATTGAATAACTCAGATATCTGTGACACCCTATACTTATACTTGGTGAAATCCTCTGTTATTCCATTCTTTATTATTCTGTTGGAATAACTCATATACGCTGATACCCTATACATAATCAGATATACATGGTTTACCCTATACTTGGTGACATTCTTCTATTATTCATTTGGAACATCCTCGTTTATGTGTTTTACACCCGACCGGTTCCGCTTTATTATTATTACTCTGCTGGAACATCCTGCATACATGTGTGTTTTACACCGACCGGTTCCGCTCTTTATCATTCTCGCTGGAATATCCTATCTGTGTTTTTACACCGGATCCCGTTCCATCTTTATTATTCTGTTGAACATCCCGCTTGCGGTGTGAATTTCACCGACCGTTCCGTTATTATTATTCATTTGAATAACTCCGCTCTGCAAAGTACCGCATGCATGGTGATTTCCTTTGTTATTCCATTCTTTATTATACCCAAATGGTTAAAACTTTGACTTCTATACTCCATGAAATTAGTAGAATATCCTCGATATTTGCTTTTCATCCAAAGATCTTTTCATGGAAATATTCTTCCGATCATTCTTGAATTTTACTCTACAAAAAGAGATTATCTTGTTGACAATTTGGACATTACTAATTCTCGGATAAAATAATTCTTGAACTTGTTTTATTGAATTATTATGTCATTGTCATCATCCTCATGTTATATTATGTTATCTCCGCTTTACGTGCATAGATGAACTTAGTATGATTATGACCTGGGATCATTCTAAGATAATCATGGCTTGTTATAAATGATGTGATAAAAGTCCTCAAAGGCTGTAAATGCAAATGATGGATAGTTTTTGGTATGATTATGACCGGGGTGATTCTAGATAGTCATGACCATTGATAATTTGATGAAAATCCTTGACCGTGGTACGTGGATGATTTGATATTGTGGTTTATTCATTAAACCGAGTCTTAGTGATAAAAATTAATGAAAACCTTTTAAAACCTAAAAGATAGTAGACTTTATTTTCTACTTGACTCTTTTAATGGATTGCATATTCCGCCGCAGCTTAAACCGGTTGTCTATTGTATTTTATCGGTTTAACATCATTGAAGGCTAATGATAATTTATTCGCATTATCTTAGTCATAATATTTCTTCTTTGGGATAGTTGAGCTCACCTTTCTTTCAATGTTCTCTTCAGAAATGAGAACATAGCCGGGACGAGCTCGGGAACGGAGTAATGGTCCGGAGGATAGCATTAGTAGTCCTCACTATTCTCGTGAAATAGTGTGATAATAGTTGTAATGAGGACTCCTTTTGAGTTTGTATAATATCTAGTAGACAATATTTGTATTCAAACTCACAGCTTATGTCGATTATTACCTACAGCAGATTATGTTTAGTAAGTTGTATTTGAATTTATGTACCATGTAAGTGGCGACCCAAGATGGGTGACGTATACCTAATTTTGGGGGCGTCACAAGTATTTTATTACTTTTGTAGATGATTGCACAAGATATTGTTATGTCTATCTTTTAAGGACAAAAGATGAAGCAATTGAAATGTTTAAACATTATAAGAATGAAGTTGAGAATCAACTTAATAAAAGGATTAAGGCTATAAGAAGTGACAGAGGTGGTGAATATGAATCACCATTTATAGATTTTTGTTCAGAAAATGGTATTATTCACCAAACTACAGCTCCTTATTCACCTCAAACAAATGGTGTTGCTGAACGCAAAAACCGAACTTTAAAAGAAATGATGAATGCTATGTTAATAAGTTCTGGGTTACCTCATAACATGTGGGGGGGGGGGGGGGAAGCGTTGATATCTTCAAATTTTATTCTCAACCGTTTAATTCATAAGAAAACAAACAAGATACCTTATGAATTATGGAAAGGTCGAAAACCTTCCTATAAATATCTTCGAGTGTGGGGGTGTCTTGCGAAAGTAATTGTTCCTGATCCTAAGAGGGTTAAGATAGGTCCTAAAACAATTGATTACATATTCATAGGTTATGAAAATAATAGTAGTGCATATCGGTTTCTTGTGCATAAATTGGACATTCCTGATATTCATGTCAATACATTTATAGAATCAAGGAATGCATCTTTCTTTGAAGATATTTTTCCATATAAAAATACACAAGAAACAAGTTCTCGTAAAAGACCTTATAATACTACGACTAGTAATCATCAAACTATAATAGACCAAGAGTCTAATGAACATGGAGATGAAGATGAACCTAGACGTAGTAAAAGGGTTAAGATCTCCAAGTCTTTTGGTCCTGAATTTCTAAGTTACATGCTAGAAAGTGAACCTCAAAGTGTGAAGGAAGCGTTGTCTACTCCAGAAGCTTCATATTGGCAAGAAGCGATCAATAGTGAAATTGAATCCATTATGCAAAATCACACTTGGGAATTGGTGGATCTTCCACCAGGAACCAAACCATTAGGATGTAAATGGATCTTCAAAAGGAAAATGAAGGCCGATGGATCTATTGATAAATACAAAGCAAGACTTGTAGCCAAAGGTTATAGGCAAAAGGAGGACTTGATTATTTTGACACTTATTCACCACTTACAAGGATAACATCCATTCGAATGTTAATTGCTATAGCTGCAATACACAATTTAGAAATACATCAAATGGATGTTAAAACTGCTTTTCTTAATGGTGAATTAGAGGAAGAAATTTATATGGACCAACCAGAAGGTTTTATTGCTCCTGGAAAAGAAAAGAAAGTTTGCAAGCTTGTTAAATCATTATATGGTTTGAAACAAGCACCAAAGCAATGGCATGACAAATTTGATAATGTTATGATGTCAAATAATTTCAAAATAAATGAGTGACAAATGTGTATATGTCAAAAACACTCAAACGGGATATGTAATAGTTAGTCTATACGTGGATGATATGCTAATCATTGGTGGTAATAATGATGTTATTAATGCCACCAAACAAATGTTAATTAGCAAATTTGAAATGAAAAACATGGGCCTAGCAGATGTTATTCTAGGAATCAAGATTTCCAGAATATCTAATGGACTTATTATGTCTCAATCTCATTATATTGAGAAAATACTTGCAAAGTATAATAAATATAAGAAAAGTGAAAGTAGTATGCACACAAGCCAATCATGTTTGATGATAAAGCATATACTTTGTAACAATCTTATTCATTTATTAATAAAAAGTATTAATTTATTAAAGGCTTTTAATTATCTACATGATCTTTGTTTTATAATATGTGATAAACCCATAGTTTTAAGCAATGCTTTTAGAATAATGATGATGATCATTCTAATGAGATCTAAATTCTTAGAAAGCTTAAAACTAAAATAGTTCCCAATCGTTGGATTACTAAATTGGGGATTAGTAAATCCGGATAGATTGATACATACGTTAACTTGCTCATTGGATGAGGATGATTGATCTCATGATCATTTGTGTGGAGATACTAAAGCAAGCATGTAGGTGCTTATTAGAGAATAAGTTCAACGAGCGTTGGCTCGCTAAGGAATACCTAATGGAGTTTTACTTGCATCGTCAATAGGAATTCCTATATGATAGTAGTCTGATGATCCTTGGACTTGAGATCATCATAGTATCTTGTGTATGATGAGTTATACTTTGACTTATTCCTTAAGACCCTTAGGGTATATCAAAGGGTATGCTTGGGTATAATAAGTTGTACATGAAGATAATGTATGATCAATAAAGAATCTACCACTTCTATTAAAGAAGAGAAATGTCCTATGTGATTCGATAAATGACAACCCAAGAGTCCTTGGCAAAGGCGAAATGAAATTAGAAAGAGTTTCTAATTTGCATTATTTGAGTTGTGCATTTAAGAGTCGAAATACATATAATTAAATAAAATAAGACTTGACAATAATTCCATGTCTTATATTTAATTGGGACATTGTATGGTGGAAGGATTGAATTGTCACGGTAACTATTTACTCAAAGGTTCTTTTATGATTAATGTTGAAATCTATATTATCCGGAAAGTCGTTGATCGCTGGGAGAGCTTATCCTATTGTAGAATAAATATTATTTATTTAAATAAATTAATTATTTAATTTATTTATTTAAATAAGATTAAATTGTTCTAATTGATTTACTCACAACCTAGGTTTAATATGGAGAACCTAAAGGGTCACACCATAAAAGGAAGAATAATTATTTAAGAAGTTAATGGCATAATCGTAATAATATATTTATGTATATTTAATTTAATCTATGGTGATAGAATAAATTAAATAGCTTAATATTTATTATTTAATATTTTAGAAATATTAAATATAAATTAATAAGAGGAGTCTTATTAATATTATTACAATTATTATTATTATTTTAATTTCTAAAAGAGTTTAGAAATTAATTTAATATAAGTACTCTCATTTATTCCTAATAGGATTAGGAGGAAAATTAGTTAAAGGAGTTTAATTAATTATCCTAATAAGATTAGGGAGCCCATTTAATTAAAAGAGTTTAATTAAATAATACCTTATTTTATTAAATAAGGTTACGATATCTTTATAAGAGGAGTCTTATATCGATATCAAATGATCTGTAATTCCAAATGTTGGAGAGTACGCTCCTTTTCTATAGAGATAGAAAACTAGGGTTTAGCCAACCACCCATCTTCTTGAATCCTTCTTCTTCCTTGGTGGATCACCTCTAGAGGCCAAACACTTGGGTGGCTAACGTTGATCAAAGGAAGGAACCAAACCCGGTGGATTCAAGTTGAACGCGAAAAGAATTGGAGGTGAACTTGTACCTGAGGAAGCTCGGATCTTCAAGGGTATGATTCTTGTTCTTTAATTTTTCGTTTAATTAATAATTGTGCATAAAGGGTAATCCGGGTATATGGTTTGTAAAAATTTTAAACTCTGATTTTTACACGTTTCCGCTTATTTTTGCAATTTGATTGCATTCTTGAATATTACAAACCTAACAAAAAGTCCAATAAGAACACCTGTTGATCCAACACTTCATCTCACTACTAATCGTGGTGAAAGTATATCCCAATTGGAATATTCTCGTATAATAGGCAGTTTAATGTATTTATTAAATCACTTTCGACCGAACATAGCATACTCAATAAGTAAGCTAAGTCGATATACGAGTAATCCTGAAAAGAACATTAGAAGGCTTTAGTAAGGGTACTTAGATATCTAAGATACACTTTAACTGACGGATTGCATTATACAAAATATCCAGCTGTATTTGAAGGATACAGTAATGCAAATTGGATATCTGACTCCCATGATACTAAATCCACAAGTAGATATGTGTTTACTCTGGGAGGTGCAGCTGTATCATGGAAATCCTCTAAGCAAACATGTATTGCAAGATCCACTGTGGAATCTGAATTTATTGCTTTAGATAAAGCAGGAGAAGAAGCAGAATGACTTCGTAATTTTTTAGAGGATATTCCAATTTGGCCTAAACCAGTGCCACCAATCATTATTCATTGTGATAGTCAATCAGCGATTGGTAGGGCACAAAATAGTAATTATAACGGTAAGTCTAGACATATACGTCGACGACATGAAACTGTTAAACAATTACTCTCAAATGGTATAATATCTATTAACTATGTGAAGTCAAAGGATAATATTGCGGATCCACTAACGAAAGGTATACCAAGAGAACAAGTGAAAAGTTCATCAAGGGGAATGGGTTTAAAGCCTATAAAATCCTAAAGAGTCGCCATAATGGAAACCCAACCTAAATGATTGGAGATCCCAAGAAATAGGTTCAAAGGGACAACCTAATTATGTGTGATCTAGTAAGCACTAAGAAGATAAATACTTCTTTCAATTCCTAAGATGATACAGTGCACAAACTGCCGAGTGAAACAGGATAAACTTTATTTTTAATAATTTCTATAGCTTGAATATAAAAAAGGTCAAGTGGGGTATTAGCAGGATACTCTTTATAGAAATTACCTATGTGAGTGAGAAGGGGGCCACTTCTATGAGAATGACGAAGGCTAAATTCTCTAGTACACTCATGAAACCAGGAGGTGTCCAAGGCCAAAATGGACACAATAATGAGAACCAATAAAATAAATTAAAAAATACTGTGTGAATTCTATTGTCTTGGTTTACACTAAAAGGTTGAACAGTTCAAGACATCACGTTCAATCGATTGGCGAAGAACTCAGATAGTCTTTCACTAGGAAAGGTTCAAGGCCACAAGCTACCTTCACCGATTCAGTATTTTTTGTTCACTGATACTCTCTCTAAGTCTGTCTGCATATTCATTTGCATTAATTTACCCAAATTTCATTCATGTGGGGGATTGTTGGATATATATATATATATAGAAATGAATGAAATAAAACCAATAGGTGTGACCTTTGGTTCATATCTTTTCAAAGAGATGCATTTTTTCAAAAGGATGTAACCTTTCAAAAGGGTGTAACCTTTCAAAAGGATGCAACCTATCAAAAGGGTGTAACCTTTCAAAAGTATGCAACCTTTTGAAAGGATGTATATCTTCAAAGGGGTATTTGGAAACCTATAAATAGGTTCCAAATCTACCCAAATCAATTACTTCATCTTCACCATTAATCTTTCTCAAGTTCTTAAAAATTAATTTATTCTTCATTCATTAAGAGTCATAGAGAGTATACAATATTTTGTTGGTGGAACTCTTCCATTGAAGTGCTTCTTGTGAGAGTTGAAGACCATTTTATCCTGAAAAGTAGACGTCCATTGTTTCATTCGTAAGCACCGATAGCGGGGACGAAATCTGCTTTAAGGAGAGACTGTCCAACAGTTGACTTGGTTTTAAAAGTTTGTCAATTACATCTTGTAAGTCATTATTATAATTGTTTATTTTCTAATTTCTGTTTATATAATTAGTATATATAATAATACTAAGGTATAAAAAAAGTTTCAGTTATCAGAATGAAAATCGGATCCCAGTACAGTGACCAAAACGTTATTTATCCCGTTTATTTATTAAGAGAGTTGGTCGTCATGAATTTATAATTAATAAATTTATTATGAAATTAATTTTTTGAATCCCTTCGACATCATGTTCCATGTCATTTTGTACATTTATGTATGATTTGTGTGGAACAACATTATACTCTAGAAAGAAAGACCTACTCACTTTGATTATCATCATACCTTAGATTTTTATCGAGGAAAAAAAGGAAACATCACGTGAATATTTCTTTAATTATTTCATTGATTGTTTACTTTAATTTATCTTATTGGCTTGACTTGTCTTTATCTCATCACACATTTTCATTCCCTACAGTTATGGACTTTACTTTTGACAATTTAATTAAGTTAAAAAATAATCTACTATCAAATAAAAAAAATATATAATATTTATATACATATATATATATATTACAAGTCCTACATATCAATGGAGGCCCATATATATATATATATATATATATATATATATATATATATATTATGTGATATTTATTTATGTATAATAGCATTATTGTTAAATTAATTGGTTATCATATTCTTCATGGCCGAGCCAACTGCCAAAGTGGGTACGGCTAAAATATGCAAGTCTATTTTAGCATGGACACATGTCACCATGCAGGACAAAAACGACAAATTAAAAAATAGAGTTCCTCGGACCATGTAAAAATCTCATGAATTTTTTATTTTTATTTTTTTTTGCAAAAAGGCTAAAAGGATTATTCTAAAACTTGTCCAAATATCCAAAAGATATGGATATTTGTTAGCTATAGAAATAGCGGAACCAGAACATAATTTTAGAGGGGTGTAAGAACCCAATTTATTATTAATGAAATTTAATTTTCTTTATTTATTATTTTAAAATAGTAAGGGTTGATTTGATTAATGTGGATAGTTATGGGTAAAATACGCAAATATTTCAAAATAAGCAAGTGGTTATAAAATATTCATTGTTGTTTTTAGAATATTCGTTTTGTCGTGGAATATTCTTCTTGAGGAATATTCGTATGCACGATCGCAGCCTTTTGTGGGCCCCATAACTGAAAAAAGCGATTGGATGAAAAAGCGACAAATATAAGTTGTTTAAAAATAACAACAGAATAGTTATTCTGGTTAATCTTTGTTAAAATACTTTGGTTAAAACACGATTATTACTGTATTGCACCAATTATTGATTCTTACGTAAAGAAGGCACTACTCAATAATGGTTACGATGTAATTCTTGCTTCAATATTTTATTGATTTAATAATTACTGCGTTGATATTTTATATTCTTTGTTGTTTCAATAATTGTCATTACACGGATTTTTTTATTATCGAAGCAATAATTCATATTATCCTAATAATATTATTAGATAACATTATTGGCAATGTCTAGAAAGTTACATCTACAGGAGAGGTTTGGTCACCTAATTGCGCCAAGAAGGAGAAATTCTTATTGGAAAGCCCCTCTTTCATTAACTGCCTCGGTTGTCAATATTGTGATTCTGTAATATTATTTGTGAATAATTAATTATTGATTCATATGATGAAAAAATATTGATTTTATGTGGATATAGATGGAGAAAATTTTAATGTGACAATTGTTGAAAATTAAAATTTTATCTTTTACGATAAAATAATTTATTTAAATATATTATTATATTTTAATAAGATAATAATGGTGATATTTTTACAACGAATGTGGGATATATGAGTATACGAGGAGGAAGAGTATTTTTTCAACGATAAATGTTTAAAACATGTTAAACATGTCGATTGGACCCCATTTATTGACTGAAATTTGATTATAGCTTGTAAAATCGCCCGTTTGTGGATTTCGGTCAATTTCTGTTTGGAATTTGGAAAAACTTTCTTTTGCAAAGTTGTAGAGAATTGAATTTCCTATAAAAATTCGCGAGAATCGAATTTTATGATAAAAGGGATATTTATTGTGAATTATTGAAGTTCCGTAGCTCCGAAATAATTGATTTTTGGAAGTTTTAATTATTATTTTAAAGAAAAACATTTTTTTGCATTTAAGTGGGCTAACATGTGATATTAATTGTTGAAATCAGATCTTCAAAGGTGGGCTAAGGAAATTTATAATATATATTGATATTTTATTAAATTTTCTGCTTTGGTGTTCTAAACATTTTCCTATAAATAGAGTGCTTAGGTTAGAATTGAAAATCACACCAGAAACTGAAGTTTTCTCTCTCTATATTATCGAGCGTATTCTTGTGAGTATTTTGAGTATACTTTGAGTATTGTTAGACGGTGCAAGTTCCCTTCAGCACTATACCCGGTATTCCAGCTAGAAGTACTAATCTTTCGAGGTAAGGGATATTATTTTTTATCGTAATGATATTATTTCTTCAATATCATTATGTTGAAATATTGATCTGAAGTTTTTATCAAATTTGGAACTTTTGGTGTCTGATTCTTATTCACGATATCGACACTTTATTCACGAATCTGGACTATTCATCGAAAAATGAAAAATTTCTTTTCGTCTAAAATATCTATTCTGGATACTAGCTTTGATTGTATCCATGTTTTGATCATTCTTGAATTTTACACCACTGTGATTATTTTTGAGGTATTTTTGGACGTGGATAAAACAAAGTACGAATCCTTAATCCTTAATCCTTGTCATTTTGTTTCACTGGATTCGTTTCTTTAAAATATTTTTCATCATCTTGATCTTAAATGATGATATTATGGAATATCTTTGGCACATAGTGTAAAGATGAATGATTTACGAAGAATATCTTTGGCCGTAGTTCAAAGATGAGCAGTGTTTAGATAAACATGACCAATCGATGAATATCTTTGGCTCATAGTGCAAAGATGAATATTTGATTCAGGATATATATTAATTGATGTTACGAGGATAAAAGATGAGCGATGAACTTTTAAATTCATACATAGAAGATAGTAGTTTGCATTCTCTACTTAACTCTTCTAATGAATTATTATTTCATTGCGAATATTGATTTAAAATTTGTTGTCTATTGTATTTTATTAGATTTTTCCTGTTGAAGACTAACGATAATTTGTTGTATATTATCTTAGTCATAATATTCTTTATTGGGCTAGTTGAGCTCACCCTTTTCCTTTTTGTTCCATTTTTCTTCTCGGGAGGCGAGAATATAAGCGAGTACGAGTAGCCTGGGTATGGAATGAAAGTTCTAGAGAGAGTTGTTTAGTAGTCCTCACCATTTTGTAAAATAATGTATCAATAAATGTGATGAGGATTTATTTGAGTATATATATTGTCTAGAAGATAATATTTGTATCCAAACTCACGATTTCTTGTTGTAATAATAAAGTTGTAGTTGTTTACGTACCATGTATTGACAACTCGAATGGGTGATGTATACCTATTTTGGGGGCGTCACAGTTGATATCAGAGCTTAGGGATATGATCTCTGGCGGAGATCGGGGAATAGAACTAGGAGGGAGAGACGAGTAAATCCTTCGCTAGTGTGTCCTACCTAAGCTTATTTGTTAGTTGGTGTCATATATAGGGATATTATGTGATATATTGATTTTCTTAATTAACCCTTGTTTTATGACATGATTTGAGAATGTCGATGAGAATATTAACAATGGAAATGAGACCATGGAGACGCTTTGTACTCACCAACGAGGAGAAGCGTAACAAAGTTGTGATGTTCCTCTCCGTGAACAACACCAATCGAAAGCGATGATGAACGAGGGATGTTTAGAAGCTTTTTTCGTTCATGCAAAATCGATTTGGGAGACTCGTGTTCAAAATACTGAGGAGAAATGATAGCAATTCACGGGTTGTCACAAATGCAAGCGATTCAAAGAGTTGGGACCACCGAATTTAAGGGAAGCGATCCGATCATGGCGGAAACATAGGGTTAAGCAAATTACCAAGATATTCGATGTCTTGGGATGCACGGAGGAACGAAGGTTCCATTCGCCACCTTTATGTTCCGTGGTGAGGCGTACCTCTTGGTGGAGATGCGTGAAGCGTACCCATCCACCGCACTCGGCATGTCTTGGGAGACGTTTGAAACTATTTAATGACAAATACTTTCACGAAAGTGTTCGTTATATGAAGGAAGTGGAGTTCATCGATTAGAACAAAACAACATGACGGTGTCTCGATGACGAGGCAAAGTTTGCGAGTTATCCAGTTTTCACCTCATTTGGTGGAGAATGAGGAATGTATGACGCGGATGTTTCGAGAGGTTTGAAACCCGACACGACAATATCTCATTTCTCATAAATTTTCTCTCTATTCATATGTTGTTAATGAGGCTCAATTGTTTGAGCGAGATAACGAGTATGTTCAACGAGGACCATAACCGAGGATCGTACTGAGATAGCGAACAGCGTAATAATGATAACCAATGGAGGAGAAAAGCAGACGGACAAAAATGGTAACCACTCGTGGTGGTAATCATGGTCATGAAAATAGAAGAAGCGAGTCGGGGAGATTTTAAAGAGGGAGATTTAAAACGACCATGTGAAGACGACAGATCTGATCGCGTGACAACAATTGGTTCTAAGGAGGAGAACGACCACCGGTTATATCTTATAAATGTGGGAAAGAGGACATATCAATCAAAACCGTCCCACAACAATTCAAGGTATGCTATAATTGTGGAAAGGAAGGACATATCGCTCGAGATTATGCGATGGCGAAACCGAAGTTCGGCGGGGACGGTGACTCAAAAGACTATCGAGAAAAGTCAAAGTCAACGATTAGGGAAGAGCGTTTGTTGTGGTAGTCAAAATGCGAGGAACCCAAACGAGGTTATCACGGGTAAGCTATTTATAAATTCTTGCGAAGTTTATACCTTACTTGATCTGGGTGCTACCCATTCATTTATCTCTCATGCATGTTTCAACGTTTAAACTTGACTCGGGAGAAATTAGACTTTGACCTATCTGTGGAAACTCAGTTAGGAGAAACTTTCATCACATCCACTGCTTATAAATCTTGTTTGATTCAAGTTGGCACCATCACCTTACTTGTTGACCTTATCTCTTTAAAGATACTTGCTTTTGATGTGATTTTAGGGATTGATTGGTTAACTACTCATCATGCCAAAATTGATTGTTTTCGTAAGGTTGTTAGTTTTCATATTCTAACCAACTTTGTTGTAAGAATTCAAGCAACTAAACCATTAAAATCAATCAACATCATATCTAATCATAAAGCTATTCGTTTATTGAAAAACGGATGTCAAGCTTTCTTAGCCCATGTTATGGATTTGAATAAAGACACGTCAAATTTGAATAATATTCTGTTGTTATTGACTTTCCCGACGTATTTCTGAAGAACTTCCTTCTACCCCGAGGCGTGAAGTTGAATTCTTTATTGATCTTGAACACATACAAGCCCATTTCTAAAACCCCATATCGAATGGCTCCTATTGAACTTGAGGAGTTAAAGGTCCAACTACGAGGAATTGTTGGACATCGGTTTCATTCGTCCCTAGTACATCTCCTTGGGGTGCTCTTGTTTTATTCAGTAAAGAAGAAAGACGGGGAGTATGCAACTTTGTATTGACTATCGGGAATTGAGCCATGTCACCATCAAGAATAGGTATCATCTACCTCGTATTGATGACTTGTTTGACCAATTGCTGAGGCACAATTCTTTTCAAAAAATCGATCTTAGATTCTGGATATCATCACCAAAAGATTAGAATCGAGGATATTCCAAAGATCGCCTTGAAACTTCGGTATGGGCATTATGAATTCTTAGTCATGTCTTTCGGACTAACTAATGCTCCTATGGCTTTCATGGATATGATGAACCGAGTATTCAAGAAATATTTGGATCGGTTTTATTGTTGTCTTTATTGATGACATCCTCATATATTCCAAAAGTCGTGAAGATCATGAGCACCATTTGAAGTTGGTACTCGAAAGGCTTCGTGAAAACAAACTATATGCCAAATTGAAGAAATGCGAGTTCGGTTTGAGGAAGTATCATTTCTTGGGCACGTGGTGTCAAAACATGGAGTATCCGTGGACCCGCGAAGATTGAAGCAATACTGAAAGTTGAGCAACCGAAGTCGGTGGTGGAAAGTACGTTGCTTTACGGGTCTAGTTTGGTTATTATCGGAGATTCGTGGAAGGGTTTTCTCGAATCGCTACTCCATTAACCCACTAACTTCGGAAGGATACAAAATTCGTTTGGAGCGAAGAATGCGAGAAGAGTTTCCAAGAGCTTAAGAGGAGACTTATTTCTTTTGTTGTTCTAACAATACCATCTGGTTTGGATGGATTTGTTATCTCTGCCGATGCTTGAGGCAAAGGGTTAGGATGTGTTCTCATGCAACGTGGGAAAGTCATAGCCTTTATGCCTCACGACAACTTAAAGAGTATGAGAGGAATTATCCTACTCATGATCTAGAGTTAGCGGCCCGATCGTTTTCAGCGCTAAAGATATGGAGGCACTATCTATATGGGAGAAAGTGGAGATATATTCGCACCATAAAAGCCTTAAATATTTCTTCACTAAAAAAGAACTCAACATGCGGCGTGACGTTGGCTCGAGCTATTGAAAGACTACGACCACACTATTCAATACCATCCTGGAAAAGCGAGCGTGGTAGGTACGGCGTTGAGTAGAAGATCATATCTTGGGGAATGAGTGCGATGATGTCAAGTATCGCGTAGAGCCAACTTTAATAGAAAAAGTTAAGGTTGCTCAAGCCACCGACCGGAGATGATTATGAAGAAGAAAGTACAAGAAGGAGCTATTCCTAAGCGAGAATTGATGAAGAAGGAATACTTGAGTCCACTCCGGACTTTGTGTCCCTAACGACTTTGATTTGAAGTACAAGATTATGATGGAGGCACACAATACACCATTTGCAATCCATCCTGGAAGTACTAAAATGTATCGTGATCTTGACATACATTTTGGTGGAACAATATGAAGAGAGAGATTGCAAAGTTTATCTCGATGTGTTTAACTTGTCAACGTGTAAAGGCGGAGCATCTAGTACCTAAGGGTCCGTTGCAACCACTTGAGATTCCGAAATGGATGTGGGAACACATTACCATGGATTTAGTTCACGGGTCTTCCTACGGTTTCTCAAGGCATCAATGCTATTTGTGTTATTGTTGATAGATTAACCAAGTCTGCTCATTTCTTGCCGTCTGAGAGACTTATTCCTTGAACGTCTTGCTAGTATATGCGTGAATGAGATTGTGAGGTTGCATGGCATGCCAGTATCCATAGTTTGGATCGTGACCCAAGATTCACTTCAAGATTTTGGGTTAGCTTGCAAAAAAGCTATGGCGCAGTTTGCGATTTAGTTGACATACCATCCCCAAACGAGCGGACAATCGAGAGGACTATTCAAACTCTTGAAGATCTATTAAGACTCGTGTCCTGAACTTCAAGGCGGTTAGGATAAGTATTTACCATTGGTGGAATTCTCCTACAACAACAGTTATCGAGCAAGTATAGGTGTGGCTCCATTTGAAGCATTATATGGACGAAAAGTGTCGCTCTCCAATATGTTGGGATGAGGTGGGTGAAGCAACATTGTTGGGACTCGAGTTAATACGTATGACTACTAAAAAGATCCAAATGATTCGACAAACGTATACAAAGCGGCACAAGATCGACAAAAGAGTTATGCGGATCTTCATCGAAAGGGCGTGGAATTTAGTATAGGGGATCATGTATTGTTACGAGTTGCTCCATGGAAGGGAGTTACAAGATTTGGGAAGAGAGAAAGCTCGATCCATGATTTATTGGTCCATTTCAAATTCTTGACCGAGTAGGAAATGTAGCCTATAGACTCGCGTTACCTCAAGTATGTCTCGTGTTCATAATGTGTTTCACATATCATGCTTAAATAAATATGTGAAAGACCCGAACCACGTTATAGAGTTAGAACCGGACGAGATAGTAGAAGACTTAACGTATGAGGAGGTACTGTCAAGATTTTGGATAGGAAGGAGCATGTCCCTACGCCAAGAAAGGTCATACCACAAGTTAAAGTTTTGTGGAGGAATCATCTTTATAGAGAAATGACACGGGAATTGGAAAGCGGAAATGAAAGCGAGGTATCCTCACCTTTTGAAACACACCGGTCGTCGTCAATTTCGAGGGACGAAATTTCATAAGGAGGGAGGTTGTAAGACCCCAACTTATTATTAATGAAATTTAATTTTCTTTATTTATTATTTTGAAATAGTAAGGGTTGATTTGATTAATGTGGATAGTTATGGGTAAAATCGCAAATATTTCAAAATAAGCAAGTGGTTATACAATATTCATTGTTTTAGAATATTAGTTTGGTGGTGGAATATTCTTCTTTGTTGGGGAATATTAAATGCTGACGTAGCGATCTTTTTATGGGCCCCATAACGGAAAGCGATTGGATGAAGAAAATGACAAATATAATTTGTTTAAAAAATAACTTGACGTAGTTGTTACCATTAATCTTTGTTAAAATACTAGGTGGTTAAAACACGATGCATTGCGGTATTGCACCAATTATTGATTCTTACGTGAAGGCCTTTACTCAATAATGGTTACGGTAATTCTTGTTCGATATTTTATTGATTTAATAATTCTTTGCGTTGATATTTTATATTCTTGTTGTTTGATAATTGTCAAATTACTGCGATATTTTTCATTATCGAAGCAATAATTCTTATTATCTGAATAATATTATTAGATAACATTATTGGCGATGTCTAGAAAGTTACGTCTAAGGAGAGGTTTGGTCACCAAATTAACGCGCCGATGAGGAGAAATTCTTATTGAAAGCCCCTCTCTTCCGGAAATTGCACGGTTGTCATATTTGTGATTACATAATATTATTTGTGAATAATTAATTATTGATTCATATGATGAGAAAATATTGATTTTATGTGGATATGGATGGAGAAAATTTTAATGTGACAATTGTTGAAAATTGAAATTTTATCTTTTTACGATAAAATAATTCATTTAAATATATTATTATATTTTAATAATATAATAATGGTGATATTTTGACAATGAATGTGGGATATATGAGTATACGAGGAGGAAGAGTATTTTTGTTGCAATAAATGTTTAAAACATGTTAAACATGTCGGTGGACCCCATTTATTATTTGAAATTTGATTATAGCTTTGTAAAATCGTCCAGTTTGTGGATTTGAATCCAATTTCGCATTTGGAATTTGGAAAAACTTTCTTACGAAAGTCGTAGAATTGAATTTCCAATAAAAAGCGGTGAGATTCGAATTTTACGATAAAAGGGCTATTTATTGTGAATTATTGAAGTTTCGGAGCTCCGAAATAATTGATTTTTGGAAGTTTTAATTATTATTTTAAAGAAAAACATTTTTTTGCATTTAAGTGGGCTAACATGTGATATTAATTGTTGAAATCGGATCTTCAAAAGGTGGGCTAAGGAAATTTATAATATATATTAATATTTTATTAAATTTTACGCTTTGATGTTCTAAATATTTTCCTATAAATAGGGTCTTAGGTTAGAATTGAAAATCATACCGAAGCGAAGTTTTCTCTCTCATATTATCGAGCGTATTCTTGTGAATATTTTGAGTATACTTTGAGTATTGTTAGGCGGTGCAAGTTCCTTCAACACTATACAGGTATTCCAAATTAGAAGTCTAATCTTTAGAGGTAAGGGATATTATTTTTTTTAGTAATGATATTATTTCTTCAATATCATTATGTTGAAATATTGATCTGAAGTTTTTATCAAATTTGGAACTTTTGGTGTGAGATTCTATTCACGTATTATCACATTATTCACGAATCGACACTATTCATCGAAAATGAAAAAATTTTCTTTTAAGTCCAAAATATCTATTACGGATACTAGCTTTGATTGTATCCATGTTTTGATCATTCTTGAATTTTACACCACTTGTGATTATTTTTGAGGTATTTTTTGGATGATGGATAAAACAAAGTACGAATCCTTAATCCTTAATCCTTGTCATTTTGTTTCCACCGGATTCGTTTCTTTAAAATATTTTCATCATCTTGGTCTTAAATGATGATATTATGGAATATCTTTGGCTGTAGTCAAAGATGAATGATTTCGAAGAATATCTTTGGCGTAGTGCAAAGATGAGCAGGTGTTTAGATGAACATGACCAATCGATGAATATCTTTGGCACCTGTAGTGCAAAGATGAATATTTGATTCGGATATATATTGATTGATGTTACGAGGATAAAAGATGAGCGATGAACTTTTAAATTCATACATAGAAGATAGTAGTTTGCATTCTCTACTTAACTCTTCTAATGAATTATTATTTCCTTCCGAATATTGATTTAAAATTTGTTGTCTATTGTATTCTATTAGATTTTTCCTGTTGAAGACTAACGATAATTTGTTGTATATTATCTTAGTCATAATATTCTTCTTGGGCTAGTTGAGCTCACCCTTTTCTTTTTGTTCCATTTTTCTTCTCGGGAGGCGAGAATATAACGAGTGCAGTCGGGTATGGAATGAAAGTTCTAGAGAGAGTTGTTTAGTAGTCCTCACCATTTTGTAAAATAATGTATCAATAAATATGATGAGGATTTATTTGAGTATATATATTGTCTAGAAGATAATATTTGTATTCAAACTCACAGTTTCTTGTTGTAATAATAAAGTTGTAGTTGTTTCTGTACCATGTATTGACAACTCAGAATGGGTGATGTATACCTATTTTGGGGGCGTCAGAAGGGGTCAAAATATATCAATAAAAAAAAAATTTATTTATTGACGCTTGAAGAGCTTTTTTTGGTTGTACGAGTGTAGGCTTGTCAAAATATGGTTATGGGTTGGTTTTGATTTTCAAAATATGGTTATGGTTCCATTTAAGAACTAAAGTCATATAAACTATTTTTAATATGTGTTATGTGGGTTGGAGCCATATGGTTATAGTTCAAATATAAGTCGACCCATATTTTAAATTGCAAACATACCATTATTATGATCTAATTAAATAAATTATTATTAGATATATCATTTATACATAATCACTAAAAATTATTTTTTTGGGGAGGGAGTGAGGGTGGGTTGTGTGACACCCCCAAATCCAGGTACTTCATTACCTCAAGATTTGGTGTTCACGTAATCAAAACATTCATATCTAACTACCCAATCATAATATAATTGAATAATAAAACCTGTCCATACATGATTACTTTAATAAAAACATTATCTCCCAGGTAATCTAACATTTAATTACAATTAAACAAATGCAAAATTTAAAATTTATTACATCACATCATCTAATAAAATTCTATTATTATAACGATAAAGCACAATTACAAGTCTTCATCACTTGTACATTTTTCCATTTTCTTTGCTAGTTATAGGTTTATCTACCTTCTCAACCATAGCTGCAATAAGTGTATAAATATGCAAGAGTGAGCAAACAAAGCTCACTTGAAATAAGAATAAATATCTTTACAACATTTACAAATAATAGGCTCATAGAAAAGAATGATATGTTCTATTAACATTACAATATTTGCCCCATTCATAGTGTGGCGCCCCCAAAATAGGTATACATTCCCCATTTTTGAGTTGTCAATACACATAGTACGAAACAAATACAACTTTATTAATACATTATGGTCGTAAAAATCGACCAACACATATCTTGTGAGTTTAAATACAAATATTGTCTAATAGAGAGTATATAAACTCAAAAGGAGTCCTTATTAAAATTATTATCAAACTATTTTACAAAAATAGTGAGGACCTGCTAAAACCACTTTCTAGAACCATCATTCCACACCCCACTACTTCCCGCTACATTCTCGCTTCACGAGAAAACAATGGAACAAAAGAAAAAATGGTGAGCTCAACTAGCCCAGGAAAGAATATTATGACTAAGATAATATACAACAATTTATCATTAGTCTTTAATATGAAAAAATCTGATAGAATATAATAGACAACAATTTTTAGATCAACAATTGCAGCGGAAACAACAATCCATTAGAAGAGTCAAGTAGAGAATGAATTCTACTATCTTCTAAGATTTAAAATCCATCATCAATATTTTATCCTGTAACATCAATCAATATACATCTTGAATCAAATATTTATCTTTGCCTTTACATAAAAAAATATTCATTTGTATCACTGTTGGTCATGTTCATCTCAACACACATACATCTTAGCACTTCTGGGCGAAAGATATTCATCAAGAAATCATTCATCTTTTACCACTACGGGCCAAAGATATTCGATAATATCATCATTTAGGGTAAAGAGGATGATGAAAAATATTTTAAAGAAAAGCGAATCCATTGAGACGAAAGAACAAATATTTGGGATTAGTACTTGGTTTATCCATGTTCAAAACACCCCATAATATACCATAAGCGGAGTAAAACTCAAGCATAACGATCAAAACATGGATACAATCAAAGATAGTAACAAAATATATGTCTGGGACAAAGAAGAGATAATTTCATTTTTTTTTCGGTGAATAGTGTCGATATCGTGAATAATCTGCCGTATCGTGAATAGTAACTCCAAACACAAAAGGTAGAAATTCCATAATAATATTCATATCAATATTTTAGCATAATGATATTGAAGAAATAATATCATTTACTGAAGAAAATAACATCCTTACCTCAAAAAGACAAGATTGACCGGAATATTGGATATAGTCTTGAAGGAACTTGCATAGATAACAACACCAAAGTATCAAAATACTCACAAGAATACGCCGATAATATAGAGAGAAAATCTCTAGTTTACGTGTAATTTTCAATTCTAACCTAAGCACCCTATTTATAGGAAAATGCTTAGAACACCAAAAAAGCGAAAATTTAATAAAATATTAATATATATTAAAATTTTCCTACGCCCACTTAGACTTCGAATTGACATGTTTTACAACACATGTGGGGCCCACTCAATTGTAAAACATGTTTTATTAAAAAAAATAATTAAAACTTCAAAATTCAATTATTTGGAACTTCAATAATTCATAATAAATAGCCTTTTTATCAGAAAATTCGAATCTTATGTCCTTCCATAGGAAATTTAATTCTCTACAACTTTGTAAGTTTAAGTTTTTCCAAATTCTAAACATAAATTGACCGAAATCCACATACAGATGATTTTTACAAAAGCTATAATCAAATTCCAACAAGAAATGGGGCCCACTGACACACAAAACATGTGTTAAATATTTTTAATAACAAAAATATTCTTCCTCCTCATTTATTTATATATCCCACATTCATTGTAAGAATATCACCATTATTATATTATTATAATATAATAATAAATAATTTTATCAAAAAAGATAAAATATCAATTTTCAACAATTGTCGGGTTTCTAAAAATTCCTCCATTTATATCCACATAAATAAATATTTTCCTTATCATATAAATCAATAATTAATTATTCACAAATAATATTACGTAATCACAATAATGACAACCAGTAGATCCTAGGAAAGAGGGGCTTTCGATAAGGATTTCTCCTTCTTGGCATGCAATTAGTTGACCAAACCTCTCCTGTATGTAACTTTCTAGACATTGCCAATAATGTTATCTAGTAATATTATTAAAATAATATGAATCATTAATGCGATAATGGGAAATCTTGTATAGTGATAATTATTAAAACAACAATAATATAAAATATCAACGTAGCAATTATTGAATCAATAAAATAAAATATTGAGCGATAGATTTACTATAACAATTATTGAGTAGTGCTTTCTTATGTAAGAATCAATAATTGGTGCAATACTGGTGTCTTCTTGTGACAAACGCCAGACATTCGTGTTTTAAACCACAGGGTATTCTAACAAAGATAATTGAGCGAACAACTACTCCATTATTTATAAACAACTTATACTTGTCATTTTCTTCATCCATATCGCTTTTCCGTTATGGGGCCCACAAAATTTAAGCTACCGTCATACGAATAATATTCACGACGGTGAAGAATATTCCACGACTAAACGAATATTTCCCAAACAATAATGAATATTTTATAACCACTTGCTTATTTGAAATATTTAGCATTTTTACCCATAACTAACCACATTAATCAATTCAACCCTTACTATTTCAAAATAATAAATAGAGAATTCAATTTCATTTATAATAAGTTGGGGTCTTACAACCTCCTCCTTATGAAATTTCATCCTCAAAATTGACGTCACGTGCTGGTATTTGAAAAGGTGAGGATACCTCGCTTTCATTTTCGTTTCCAACTCCCGTGTCATTTCCTCGATAGTATGGTTCTTCCACAAAACTTTGACTTATGGTATGACCTTTGTGCGTAGGACATGCTCCTTTCTATCCAAGATCTTGTGGTGTACCTCCTAAATGCGTTAAATCTTTGGCTATCTCGTCTCAGTTCTAACTTCAATAATGTGGTTGGGTCCTTCACATATTTACGAAGAATAGATATGTGAAAAACGTTATAAACACGAGACATGCTTGGAGTTAACGCCAGTCTATAGGCCACATTTTCTACTCGGTCAAGAATCAAATGGACTAATAAATTGTGGATTGAGCTTTCCTCTTCCTCAGAATCTTGTAACTCCTTCCATGGAGCAATACGTAACAATACATGATCCCCGATGTCAAATTCCACGTCCTTTCGATGAAGATCCATAACTCTTTTGTCGATCCTGTCTTGGTTTGTATCGTTGTCGAATTATTTGGATCTTCGCGTAGTCATTTGTAATAACTCGGTCCCAACAACGTTGCTTCTCCCACCTCATCCCAACATACCGGAGAAAGCGACACTTTCATCCATATAATGCCTCGAATGGAGCCACACCTATACTTGCTCGATAACTATTATTGTAAGAGAATTCCACCAATGGTAGTACTTATCCAAACTCCTTTTGAAATCTAGGACACAAAGTCTTAATAGATCTTCAAGAGTTTGAATAGTCTTCTCGATTGTCCATCTGGTTTTGAGGATGGTATGCCGAATCAGATCAGAAATCGTGCTTGTAGCTTTTCTTGAAGCTAACCCAAAATCTTGAAGTGAATCTTGGGTCACATACTGAAACTATGGATCTTGGCATGCCATGCAATCTCACAATCTTATTTACGTACATACTAGCAAGACATTCAAGGAATAAGTCTCCGTATAGGCAAGAAATGAAAGCGGAGACTTGGTTAATCTATCAACAATAACCCAAATCGCATCTATGCCTTGAGAAACCTTGGGAAGACCTGTAACGAAATCCATAGTAATTTGTTCCCACTTCCATTTCAGAATCTCAAGTGGTTGCAATGGACACTTTGGCATTTGATGCTCCGCCTTTACACGTTGATAAGTTAAACACCTCGAGATAAACTTTGCGATCTCTCTCTTTATATTGTTCCACCAAAATGTATGTCGAAGATCATGATACATTTGGTACTCCCAGATGGATTGCAAATCTGTGTTGTTGCCTCGTCGTGATTCTATGCTTCAAGTTAGAATCGTTAGGAACACAAAGTCTGGAGTTGACTCGAAGTATTCCTTCTTCATCGATTCTTGCTTCTAGAATAGCACCTTCTTGCACTTTCTTCTTCATACGCATCAGCTCCATGTCCGTAGCTTGAGCATCTTTAACTTTATCGATTAAAGTCGGTTCTACTCGTATGCTTGATATCTTCACGTGGGTACTTGGAGCCTTTATCTCTATCTCCATCCTTTGCAAGTCATATAAAATGGGCCTTTGTGTTAACAACATTGCACTTGTACCCGCATATGATCTTCTACTCAATGCGTCAGCTACCACGTTTGTTTTTCCAGGATGGTATTGGATGGTATGATCGTAATCTTTCAATAACTCGAGCCAATGTCGTTGTCGTATGTTGAGTTCCTTTTGGGTGAAGAAATATTTGAGGCTTTTATGATCTGTATAGATCTCCACTTTCTCCCTATACAGGTAGTGTCTCCAGATCTTTAACGCGAAAACGCATCACGCTGACTCTAGATCATGAGTAGGATAATTCCTCTTATATTCTTTGAGTTGTCGCGAGGCATAGGCTATGACTTTCCCATGTTGTATAAGAACACATCCTAACCCTTTTGCTCAAGCATCGGCAGAGATAACAAATCCATCCGAACCGGATGGTATTGTCAAAGCGAGTCTTAAAATGAGTCTCCTATTGAGTTCTTGGAAACTCTTCTCGCATTCCTCGCTCCATATAAATTTTGTATCTTTACGAGTCAGCTGAGTTAACAGAATAGCGATTCGAGAAAATCCTTCCACGAATCTTCGATAATAATCAGCTAAGCCCAGGCTTCGTACGTGCTTGATCCGCAACGACTTGATTTGCTTCCCAACTTTATTTTGCTTGATCTTGTTTCACGGTCAATGAGACACTCCATGTTTTGACACCATGTGCCCAAGGAATGCTACTTCCTCGAAGCGAACTCACATTTCTTGACTTGGCATATAGCTTGTTATCATGAAGCCTTTTGACAAAGATTAGCTTCAAATGGCGCCATGATCTTCACGAGCTTTTGGAATAGATGAGGATGTCATCAATAAAGACAACAACGAACCGATCCAAATATTCCTTGAATACTCGGTTCATCATATCAATGAAAGCGGCGGGAGCATTAGTCAATCCAAAAGACATGACTAAGAATTCATAATGCTCGTACCAATTTCAAGGCGGTCTTTGGAATATCCTCGGTTTAACCTTCAAATGATGATATCCGAAAGCGAAGATCGATTTTGAAAAGAATTATGTTCCTTAACCGGGGTCAAACAGAAATTATCAATGCGAGGTGGCGAATACCTATTCTTGACGGTGACATGGTTCAATTCTCGATAGTCGTACAAAAGTCGCATACTCCGTCTTTCTTCTTTATAAATAAAACAGAGCACCCCAAGGAGATGTACTAGGGATTTAAATGAAACCGATGTCCAACAACTCTCCGTAGTTGGACCTTTAACCCCGAAGTTCAATAGGAGCCATTCGATATGGGGTTTTAGAAATGGGCTTTATGCAGGGTTTAAGGTCAATAAAGAATTCAACTTCACGTTAAGGGGTAGACTTCGAGAAGTTCTTCAGGAAATACGTCAAAAAATTCACTAACAATAAAAATATTATTCACATCTGACATGTTTTTGTTCAAGTCCGTGACATGGGCTAAAAAAGCTTGACATCCATTTTTCAATAAACGAATAGCTTTATGGCTTGATATGACAGTGATTGACTTTAGTGGTTTGGTTGTTTGGATTCGCATAACAGGTTGGTTAGGAATATAAAAACTAACAACCTTACGAAAATAATCAATTTTAGCATGATGAGTGGTTAACCAATCAATCCCTAAAATCACATCAAATGCAAGTATTTTTAATGAAATAAGATCGACAGGTAATGTGATGGTTCCAACTTGAATCAAACAAGATTTATAAACAATAGATTTAACGAAAGTTTCTCCTAACGGAGTCTCAACAGATAAGTCAAGGTCTAATTTCTCCGGAGTCAAGTTCAAACGTTTAGCACAAGCATGAGAGATAAAGGAATGGGTAGAACCGGTATCTAATTAGGCATAAACTTCACAAGAATTTATGATTAGTTTACCCGTGATCACCTCGTTTTGGTTCCTCGCATTTTGACCAGTCACGACAAACGCTCTTCCAGGAACTATTGACTTTGACTTTTCTGGGATAGCCTTTTGAGTCACCATCCCCGCTGGACTTGGTTTCACTACAGTACAATCTCGAGCAATATGTCATTCCTTTCCATAACTATAACATACCTTGAACTGTTGTAGACAGTTTGGGCTGATGGTCGTTCTCCTCCCTTAGAAACAATGGTTATTTTCCACATTTATAGCATACGACCGGTGGTCGTTCTCCTCCCGTAGAAATAATTGATGTTGGTGCTGACATCTTCACGTTGTCATTGTTGTACCTTCTCTTCTTGAAATCTCCTCCCGACTATTTACTTTCTATTATCATGGCCACAATTACCACCGGAGTGGTTACCGCTTTTCCAATGTTTTCCTCCCCGCTGGTTTTCATTGCTCGATGGATCGCTACCACCGGTATGACCACAGTTGTGGTCCCTGGTTGAACATACTCATTATCTCGCTCTAATAATTGAGCCATGTACAACATCTCTGAATATAAAGAAAATTTATAAGAGATAGATTAGAATCTCGGGTTTTAAACCTCTCGTAAACATCCTCAAATCATTCGTTTCTTCATTCTCTACCAAATGAGGTGCAAACTCGATAACTCTGCGAACTTTGCCTCGTGACAGGACAACGTCATGTTGTTTTGTTCTAGTTTAAAAACTCTACCTCCTTCATATGGCGAATACTTTCGTGAAAGTACTTGTCGTTGAAAAGTTTTTTGAAACGTTTCCCAAGACGTCTTTGAGTGTCGCAGAAATTGGGTACATTTCATGACTCCCACCGTAGATCGCCTCGCCATAGAAACATAAAGGTGGCGAATAGAACCTTCGTTCTCCGTGCATCCCAAGACATCGATATATCTTGGTAATTTGTTTAACCCGCGTCTACGCTTTTGATCGGATCCGAAACTTTCCAATAAATTCTAGTGGTCCCAACTCTTTGAACTGCTTGCATGGCGATGTCACATGGCGTTCTATCATTTCCACCGTGATTTTGTAAACGAGTCTCCTCGCTCTAGTTTTGCATGTCTTTAAAAAGCTTCTAAACATCCCATCATTCATCATTTGTTCTAGAGTGTTGTTTACAGGAGGAATATTGCCTTCTGTGCACGCTCCCACCGAGTGGTGATTAAAGGTGTCTCCACGGTCTCATCTACTCCAATTTGTTAATATTCTCTTACTTGCCATTCTCAAATCGCCATAAAAATAAGGGTTAATTAAAGAAATTAACATGCCACATAATATCCTTATATTATGACCCCAGGCCAAACAAATAAGCATAGGTATGACACATTAGCAAGTATCATCGGGATGTTCATACTTAGATCGGAATCTCAACCAAAAAGAATAATTTGATTGGATACAAAAAGGTTTTTATCATATTCAACGACATTTCAAAATTTTTGTCTAGTTGATCAAATAGCTTAGATTTAAAAATCTATATATATATATATATATATATATATATATATATATATATCAACATGTGTTTAAATATAATGATTATCCAAGTGGGGACACTTCAGATAACCCTATATAGAAATTAACGAAATATATATATATATATCTGAATTATCATATACTAACATGTTGATAAACAATGATCGGATATAGAATATATCACAATATGGTTAATAATATAGCATAATAATAATAATATAATTTTGAAACTTCTTACTTATGTCCATTGCATAAAGAAAATGCAAAGGTAAGATACTTGTCTGATGCGCTGCTTATAGTTCGTAGCTTAGTTCTATCTTTATATAACACCTATCAGTAATAAGATCATTTGATCGATTAGAATAACATATCGTAACACATAGCACTGCTTATTGCAGTCATCACATAACCTAATCACATTGTCACATATGTTCTACAACCATTAAATCACAAATAAACACATATCTAATTAAATTATCTAAGTCCAGATCAATTTTCAAACATGTGGGTGTACCGACGGCTTTATCGGGTAATTATCGAGTCTAAGACTTTATCCTGTAGTTTAATATCTGTAAGTATCAGTCATATTATTTTTAAATGACTTATAATAATTTTTAAACAGTTATTATCTTTTATCACGCATTTTCAAACACTGGAATCATTATTAAATGATTTAAATATTAAACAATTCTATTATCATTAATATTTAAAATATTACTGCATTATCTATCAAAATATTAGAAGTCTTTAATTATAACTTAAAATATTTTTAATTCATTTATATCCCTTTTAAATGATTTTCAAATAAATAAAACCATTTTAAAACTATTTATTTAATATAATTATTAAATAAACTTAATATCATTTATTATTAAATTAATATCATTAATATTAAATTATTAATGAAATTATTCTTTAAATATTAAAAGTTATATCTTATAACTTAAAATATCTTTAAACACTTTATTTTCATTTAAAATGATTTTTCCTAATATTAAAATCATTTTTAAACTAATTTATTTAATATAATTATTAATTAGCTTTAATATCATTAATAATAATTAATTAATGAAATTTACCTTTAAATATTAAAAGTTATATTTTATAACTTAAAATATTTTTAAACTATTTATTTTCATTTAAAATGATTTTTCTAATATTAAAATCATTTTAAACTAATTTATTTAATATAATTATTAAATAAAATTAATATCATTTAATATTAAAATATTAATATTTTTCATGACAAAATATCAAAAGTTATATTTATAACTTAAAATACTTTTATAACCTTTAAATAATTTTTATATGATTTATAAATCATTAATTCTATTTTCCATAATTTATTTAATACATTTATTAAATAACTTTAATTACCATTATTATTAATTAATCCATAAAATTCATCACAAAATATTAAAACTTATCAAAATAACTTAAATTATTTTCTTATACCATAATATAATTTTAAATGATTTTTCATGTATTAAAATCATTTTTAAATAATTTATTTAATATTATAATTAAATAAATTAAATAATTTTAATATTCCAAAATATTAAATATTTATGAAATATATTCAAAATAATTAAAAACTAATTTTCAGATTTTAAAATAATTTTTAATAATTTATTTTGTATTTTTCATAATTAAAAACTAATTAATACTAATTATTAAATAAAAATATAATTTTTATATTGAAACTTTCACTAAAGACCACCTATAGCGACATAACCGTCGCTATAGGTGTTCTTCGTGTTCTTCAAAGAAACCCGTAACACCGTGTGGGTTTCGAGGATCTTTAGGTTTGACCCGTACGTAAATCTCAATCATGATGTTTCCCTATTATGTTTGTGATCTGGATATTATAGTTCTAGTGCAGGACTTCATTATCAAACAACAAACATAATTATAACATCAAATATCAGCAAGATCTAGCCCTCCAAAAATCATGTCAGAACTGTTCTTCAATTTCTGGGTTTTCCAGAAATGAAGAACAAGTACTTACTTTTCAAGCCTTGATTCAAACGTTCTGGGCTTGCTATTTTTGTTATAATGATTTACAATTAGTAGTATTGATGTCAGAGTACATTTATCAAACACTTTTACAGCCATTTAACAATACATAAGAGAGATCTAAGCCGGTCAAAGAAGTGGTCAGGAACTGCCTTTGAAGATTTCTAGGTTACCCAGAATCTTCATCCGACAGTTTCGTCTGGCTTACTTTGACCACATATTTCTTGGATTATGTGCATGAAATAAGGATTATAAAGACACGATTCGATAGTACTCATGTCATCCTACACAACCATAACAATAACGTAGCACAAATAACTAACAAAATCAAGATCCGAGCCCTGCAAAATCATTGTCAGACTTCTGGAAAAATTCTGGGTTACCCAGATTTGAAAAGTCATGGTCGGTCAACGACCTTTGACCACGAATATATGACAATCTAAGTATGATCTGGTCCTGATACAAGTTCCAGATCACAGATCTCCCAGCATACAACAAGATAAAACATTTAAACAACAAAAATCCATAACAACCAAAGATCTAAGAGGACTGACTTTTGACTGTCAGACACAAAATAAACTTTTTTCCAGATTTTTAAAATCTTCAAATTCGTCCACTTAGATGTTACAGATCTGCAAGATACCAACCCAGATCACTTAAATATACTAAAAACAACAAGTTTTAACATAAAATCCTAACACCTAACATATCAACTGAGATCAGATTCTAGGGTTAGCTTTATACCTCACTTTGAGCAATTTTGATTCTGAGCTTCTGTTTTGTTTAAGGAATTCATGGGGCTTGAATATGGAACTGATTTAGCAAAGGATTTCGTAGGTGTGGAGCTTGAGAGAGTTTGGTTGAGTGTTTGGCAAAAGTAAGCTACCAAATGAATTTCTCTCTCTCTCAATCTATATATACAATGATAGATGCAATGTAATGGATGGTTGAGTGACTGATTGCTGGCATTTTAAGTCACATGGGGTTGTTGGATTTGGTCACCAACTTCCCCTAAGGTCAAAACCTACACTAGCTTTAATAATACAAGAGGGGCAAAAAGGTCATTTGGTAAATCATTTTAATGGCAAAATTGTAACTTGTCAAACCCTTAGGGTTTAACCCTAAGGTTTAGCGTAAATTATAGGATTTTTCAACTAGGGTTTGTACAATAAAAATAAAAATAAATAAATAAAAATAAAAACAAATTTTAGTTTCTAAAATTTGTAATTAGGGTTTATAATAAAATAAAAATTAGTTTCCTTAAATTCCAAATTAGGGTTTCTAATTAGCTTAGGTTTACTATTTACCTTGAACTTGGAAATTTGTTTTACTAAATCACTAATTAACATTAAGATTGCTTAATTAGTGATTAGGGTTAATAATTTACAATTTAGGGTTTATAACATAAATAATAGGGTTTCTAGAAATTAATATTTCTAAATATTAATTAGGGTATCAAAAATTAGGGTTTCCTAATTTAAGTTAATATCCATGACTCTGATCGTTAATCACATTATCACGATTACATGACAACTTAACAAATTCATAGTCGTAAATGACCCTCGAATTAGGGTTTCAAATTATGGTTTATAAATATTATTTACGGTTTTCAAAATTAAGGTTTTTAATTATAAAATTAAGGTTTTCTAATTTCACGATTTGGGTTTACAATTAGTAATTAGGGTTTATAATTACTAATTAGAGTTTCTGGATTTAGAAATTAGGTTTTCGAATTTAGTAATTAGGGTTCTCAATTAATTAGGAATTTCTAATTAATTAGGTTTTCTAAGTATAATTAGGGTTTTACCTAATTACTTTAAATTCTGTAATATACGATATAATTCACATAACACAGTCTCTCGAATTTCCCATTTGAATTTAAAAATAGGGTTACACAAATTAATACTAGGGTTTGGTCATAATACATCATAATTGACCAACCATTATCATTCTACACATATGTACATATTCATAGCATCGAATTAAAATAATATTATATTAATATTCTCATTCCTTGATTTAAATCCAAAATTAGGGTTTGGATTCCATATCTGATTTATCTGTTATATATAACATTAATAATTAAGTTAAAAATAAATAACTTAATTAATCCGAAATAAATTCATATAATAAAATAAATAATTATTATAATAATTCTATAATCATTTCATATATTATTTAAATAATATAATAATCATGTTTTCATGGAAAAATTAATAAAAACATTTTTACTATAACTTAATTATTATAAGAATATACTTTATAATAATCAATAATTCTAAAATAAAATTATTTGTAAATATTCATGTAATAAATATATTTTTATTTATCACATAATTACATATACACATTATCTTGTACAAATCCTCATCTTTAAAATAATAATAATAAAAATTTATACGCAAAATTTCTTATTTATTTATATAAAAATATCGGGTTATTACATTCACCCTCCCTTATAAAGATTCCGTCCCCGGAATCACCGTTTTAAAACCTATACATACCAGGGTACATAGCATACACAATCATTGCGATTAGATCTTGATCTAAATTGATCGAACTGATCTTTAACTATTCAGCAAAAAGCTTATCTATCTGCTTATGCGGAAAATTGATTTCTAATAGAACTCAATTTCCTCCTTCAAAATAATTTATAAAATAATTTACTATATATAAGAAAATAATATTGAAGAAAATAAAATTGATTAGAATAATATCTGGAGTTGCATCCCCGGCTACTACAGTTTCTTGAAAGGTCATGTTGAAGACTCCTTCGGTTGGTTCTGTTGGTTCATTTGTTGAAGTCGGTCCCGTTATCGCCAATGTCCTGGTGCCTTTTTTCCCCGTATTCACATTCCTTACCTCCCATCTCCTTCTTGGACAGTCTTCCACCTTATACTCCATTGATTCACATTTAAAACACACAGACTTCCCTTTATCTCCTTTCCTTTTATCATATAGGCGACAAAACTATCTTTTTCCCTTTCGTTATCTTAGCTATCATAAACGTTGCTTTACATGGTCAGTTGATCCTCTAAATCTTGGCAGTACAAACGCCTTGAAGTCTTTGACGTTTGTCGTTCTATTATCTGGCTGATCTTCCCACGACTGGAATTCCGTTCTGCATAATTTGATCGTCCATATTCGCAAAATTTCAGATTGGGCCTCGTCCTCCTCTTTTGTTGATGTGTTCTTCCATCGTATTTCATTTTCGTCTCCTTGGCGGCAATATCATAAATTATTCTTTATTAACTTACATTCTAAGCCTTATCGTATACGCTTAACATATAACGCTTAACATACGACCGATGATCGTTTTTCTTCCTTTGAAACGGGTGCTGGTGCTGCTGTCTTTCCATCATTATTGAACCTTCTCTTCTTGAAATTTCTGTTAGGTTTTATGAAAATCAAAGTAGCAATCATATTGCAAAAATAAGCGGAAGCGAAATAAAATCAGATTTTAAAATTTTCATAAACCAATTACCCGGATCATCCTTTATGCATATTATTAATTAAACGAAGAATAAGAAATTATGAAATCATACCCTTGTAAAGCGAGCTTCCTCGAATGCGAGTTCACCTCCTACTTCTCCGCGATCTCCTTGAATCTCCGGGTAGATTCCTTCTTTTGATCAATGTAAGCCACCCAAGTGTATGGCCTCTATAGGTGATCCACCAAAGAAGAGGAATTTTTCAAGAAGAAGGAGTATTGGCTCAAACCCTAGTTTTTCCTATATGTATAGAAAAAGGGGGCGTACTCTCCAACTCTAGGAATTACGTATATTAAATATCTGATATAAGACTCCTCTTATAAAGATATCATGTAACCCTATTTTAATTAAAATAAGGTATTATTTATTTAATTAAACTATTTTAATTAAATGGGCTCCCTAATCCTATTAGGGGTAATTAATTAAACTCCTTTAACTAATTTTCCTTCCTAATCCAATTAGGAATAAATGAGAGTACTTATATTAAATTAATTCCTAAACCTTTTAGAAATTAAAATAATAATAATTATAATAATATTAATAAGACTCCTCTTATTAATTTATATTTAATATTTCTAAAATATTAAATAATAAATATTAAGCTATTTAATTTATTCTATCACCATAGATTAAATTAAATATACTTAACATATTATTACAATTATGCCATTAACTTCTTAAATAATTATTCTTCCTTTTATGGTGTGACCCTTTAGGTTCTCCATATTAAGCCGAGGTGTGAATAAATCAATTAGAACAATTCTAATCTCATTTAAATAAATAAATTAAACAAATAATTTATTTAAATAAATAATATTTATTCTACAATAGGGATAAGCCTCCCTAGCGATCAACGACTTTCCGGATAATATAGATTTCAACATTAATCATAAAAGAACCTTTGAGTAAATAGTTCTGCCGTATAATTCAATCCTTCCACCATACATGTCCCAATTAAATATAAGACATGGAATTCTTTGTCAAGTCTTATTTTATTTAATTATATATTTTTGATTCCTAAATGAACAACTCTAATGAATGCAAATTAGAAACTACTTTCTAATTTCATTCCACCTTAACCAAGGATTCACAGGTTGTCATTTATCGAATCACATAGGACATTCTCTCCTTTTACTAGAAGTGGTAGATTCTTTATTGATCATTCATTATCTTCATATATAACTTATTACACCCAAGCATACCCTTTGATATACTCTAAGAGTCTTAAGGAATAAGTCAAAGTGTAATTCATTATATATAAGATACTATGATGATCTCAAGTCTGAGATCATTTGTACTACTATCACCACCACGAAATTCCTATTGACGAGTGTAAGTAAAACTCCATTAGGTATTCCTTAGCGAGTCACGTTCAATGAACTTATTCTCTAATAAGCACCTACATACTTGCTTTTAGTGTCTCCACACAAATGATCATGAGATCAATCATCCTCATCCAATGAGCAAGCAACGGCGTATGTACTAATCTATCCGGATTCACTAATCCCCAATTTAGTAATCCAATGATTGGGAACTATTTTAGTTTTAAGCTTTCTAAGAATTTAGATCTCATTAGAATGATCATCATCATTATTCTAAAAGCGTTGCTTAAAACTATGGGTTTATCACATATTTTTAAAACAAAGACACCATGTAGATAATAAATGCCTTTAATAAATAATTCTTTTATTAATAAATAAATAAGATTGATTACACGATATATGCTTTATCATCATACATGATTGGCTTGTATGCATAATACTTTCAATCTCCCACTTGCACTAAAGCCAATCGCCGTGGTATCTCATACCCATCTTCTCTAAGTGACGATCAAACTAGCTTTGTTGTGTTAACGCTTTAGTAAATGGATCTGCAATATTGTCTTGAGAGTCCACACGCTCGGGTGGCGTCTCCTCTTTCAATGATCTCTCGATCAAATGAAATCGCCATGACACGTGTTTGGATTTACGATGAGACTGGGTTCCTTAGCTTGCATAATGTACTCGAAAGTGTTGTCACGGAATAAAGGCAATTTGGTCCTTTAATGCTAGAAACCACACCAAGTTCTCGGTAATGAACTTCTTCATCCAAATGCTTTCCTTTGCGCTTTCACTTGCACTATGTACTCTGCCTCATCATTGAATCAACAATCGTTTTTTTGCTTGGAACTTTTCCAACTCATCGCGCCACCGCTTAAAGGTAAACACATACCCAAAGCGGTTTATTGTCATCTTGGTCTGTTTGAAAACTTGAGTCTGTGAAGCCTTCTAGTTTTAATTCAGACCCACCGTAGACAAGAAATACATCCTTAGTTCTTCTTAAGTACTTTAGGATATTTTTCACTGCCTTCCAGTGTTCTTCTCCTGGATTCGACTGATATCTGCTTGTTACACTAAGTGCATGAGTGACATCTGGTCTAGTACATATCATACCGTACATGATAGATCCTATTGCTGAAGCATAAGGAATCTTACTCATACGGTTTCTCTCCTCAGGTGTCTTTGGGGCTTGTTTCTTGGAGAGATGTATTCCATGGCTCATCGGCATGAGACCTCTTTTGGAATCTTCCATGCTAAACCTTTTTAGCATCAAGTCAATGTACGTTCCTTGGGACAAGCCAAGCATCCTATTAAATCTATCTCTATAGATCTTTATCCCCAAAATATAGGATGCTTCTCCCAAGTCTTTCATGGAGAAGTGTTTAGATAACCGATTTTAATTGTTTTACGACATAGGAATATCATTCCCTATCGGTAATATATCATCAACATATAATACAAGGAATGAAACAGTATCTCCACTAACCTTCTTGTACACACATGGTTCATCCTCATTTTGATAAAATCAAACTTTTTGATTGTCTCATCAAAGCGGATGTTCCACCTACGAGAAGCTTGCTTTAATCCATAAATGGATCGTTGTAGCTTACAGACTTGATTTGTTCCAACCTTTGAAACAAATCCCTCTGGTTGTGTCATATACACATCCTCCTCAAGTTTCCCATTGAGGAAGCCGTTTTCACGTCCATCTCGCCAGATTTACGTAGTCATGGTAAGTTTTGATCGCAAACAAAATCCGAATGGACTTGAGCATTACTCTTTGGTGAGAAGGTTTTCGTCATAGTCAACTCCTTGTCTTTGTTTGAAACCTTTTGCAACCAGTCGGGCCTTATAGGTCTCTACCTTGCCGTCTGCTCCAATCTTTCTTTTAAAGACCCATTTACACCCAATAGGCTTAATGCCTTCAGGTGGTGAGACCAAAGTCCATACTTGGTTCTCATACATGGAGTCCATCTCGGATTTCATGGCTTCTTGCCACTTCTCTGAGTCTTTACTACTCATAGCCCTGCTCAGTAATTCAATGGATCATCATCATCTATGATGCGTACCTCATTATCATCTTCTATGACAAGTCCATACTTGTCTGGCATCTTTGGTACTCTTCTAGATTTAGGAATAGGGTGTGGTACAGAAGGAATCTCTACTTGGTAAGGTACCTCTCTTTGATCTGTAGTATTTTGTGGTTCTTGAACCTCTTCAAGATATATCTTACTCCCACTGACCCCTTCAAGGATAAACTCCTTTTCCAAGAAGGCAGCATGTTTCGCAACAAACACCTTTTGATCAGTTGGATGATAGAAATAATACCCCGATGTTTCTTTAGGGTATCCCACAAATCTACATTTATCAGATCTAGTCTGCAGCTTATCGTTTTCAAACTTTTTGACATAAGCTGGACAACCCCAAGTCTTAACATGCTTAAGATTTGGTTTCCTCCCTGTCCATAACTCATATGGGGTCTTGGGGACGGATTTTGTAGGTACCTTGTTAAGTAGGTATCGTATGATTCTAGGCATATCCCCGGAAGAAAGCTGGAAGGTCGGTAAAAAGCTCATCATAGATCGAACCATGTCCAACAATGTTCGATTTCTCCTTTCAGATACACCATTCATCTCATGTGTGGCGTCCCCGGTGGAGTCCATTGTGAGATTATACCATTTTCTTTGAGACAATTGAGAAACTCACCACTTAAGTATTCTCCTCCTCGATCAGATCGAAGAATCTTAATACTCTTACCGGTTTGCTTCTCAACTTCACTTCGAACTCTTTGAACTTTTCAAATGATTCATTTGTATTTCATTAAATACACATATCCAAATCTTGAGTGGTCGTCGGTGAATGTAATAAAATAAGAATACCCTCCTCGTGCGCGTTCGTTGTCATAGGTCCACATACATCCGTGTGTACCAACGCTAACAACTCAGAACTCTTTCTCCTTTTCCACTAAAAGGAGATTTAGTCATTTTACCCATGAGACAAGATTCACAGGTTGGATATGATTCATAATCGATAGCTCTAGGAGCCCATCTTTATGCAACTTGGATAATCTTGTTTCATTAATATGACCAAGTCTCTGATTGCCACATGAAGGTATAATTAACATCATCTCTTTTCCTTTTCTTAGTTTGTTCAATTTGAAATATATTTTCATGCAAGTCAAGTATATAAAGTCCATTTCGCAAAATTACCAACACCATATAAAACATTATCATTATAAATAGAACAACTGTTGTTCTTTATTATAATATTAAAACCATCCATATCCAATACGAGAGATAGAAATAATGTTTCTAATGATATTTGGAACAAAATAACAATTATTTAAATTAATGAACTTGCCCTGTAGGCGAAGTGCTAAACAATAAGTCCCTACATTAATGCGTGACCTTTGCTCCATTTCCCACTCGTGGATCGACCTCATCCTTGCTCGACGACTTCTACTTGACCACCCCTGCGCATATTATTACATATGTGAGAACCACATCCGGTATCCAATACCCAAGTAGAAGATTGACTTTCGGAAAAATTAATTTCAATCATAAACAAACCTTGATTAGGATTGAAGCTTCTCAAGCTTCTTCGCGCTTTTGTTCTCACGAGATAATCCTTGCGGTTCCTCTTCCGAGTGACCCGGCTTATTGCAATGGAAGCAAATTCCTTTGCTAGTTTGGATCGGGTTTCTTTGATCCTTCACTTTCGCCTTTCCCTTAGCCTTCTTGGATTTCTTCCTTTCGAAGATACCTTGGGCCTCTTCCTTTTCTTGGAAGAATCATCCACCAATGAAGACATGGTTCTTCTTGGATGGGAAGTGACCTTGAGCGATTTTCAACATGTTAAGTAATTCGAGCAAGTGACATCCAACTTATTCATGTGAAAATTCACAACAAATTGTGAGAAGGTGTGCGGGAGTATTTGCAAGATTAAATCTTGACTCAACTCCCCATCCATGACGAACCCAAAGTCATCCCAAGACGTTCAATCAGTTGATCATCTTTAGGACATGAGTCTCAACGGTAGTGCCCTCGGTCATCCAAGATCGGAAGAGCTCCTTAGATATTTCATATCTAGCAGTCCTACTTTGCTCACCATACAACTCTCGAAGGTGCAATAGCATAGTAGGAGCATCCATGTTTTTCATCTTGTGACAAGCTCGTTACTCATGGATGCGAGCATGATGCATTGAGCCACAGATGCATCATCTTGCCACTGTTTAAAAGTAGCAATCTCTTCCTCAGAGGCTGTCTCTGCAACTTTTGCAGGTACAGGCGAATTTAGGACATAAGAAATCTTTTCAGCAGTGAGAACAATTCTCAGATTCCTTAACCAGTCCGTGTAGTTCGGTCCGAGTCAGTTTGTTAGCATCAAGTATGCTTCGCAGTGAAATTAGTGAATGTGACATTTTCAAAATTCTGCATGTAAAAAGACAATATTTTAGCAAACATTCATTTAATTAATTACCAAAATAAATTAGGTCTTATTTTATATTGGTATCTCCCACTATTTTCTTCAAACTATATTACCCTCATTTATATAGTTCGGCAAAATCTAATTAAAGTTTTTGCTAGTGAGAATAAGGATCCCATTTCAAATATATATAGCCTTGTGGTGACACAACAAACTATATATAAATAAATAGGTAGACAACTCCTTGTCAATTACATCAACATGTAACTCCTTATGTTTTGCCTCTTAGATTATTTTGATCAAGTGGTGGCACATCCGAATCAAAATTATCTAAGTTAAGTCCAACCTAGCACTTCCATATATTCAAAAAAGAAAAATATCGCCCTTGTGGTGACACAACAAAACAATATTGTTCAATTTTCTTTATAAGCATCAAATGTGATAAATTAACATCTTAAATACTTAATACTTGCCTTGTGGTGACACAACAAACTCATATTAAATATTTAATACTCTATTAATTTTATCATGCTAGAAAGCGACGTTCGATATTCTAAATATCTTTGAGCGCTTAAGACTTAATATATATAAAAAACTTTTGAGGGATTTGTTATTATTTGTCTCATCTTGTTTAGCGCTAAATGCAAATATATATATAAAATATACGTCATATTATTAAACATGCGAAGCATGTTTGCATAATATATAATATATATAATACTAGCATGCACATATAGAATACTATATTCTACCCAGGATTGATTATGGACTTTTATTCTAGTTTGGTTCACTAGAGCCACCAAGTGAACCAAAAGGTCAAACCCTAGGGTGCAAAGAATAAACATTTAAATATAACTATTACATTTAAACCCGGGCTCCATTACAAAACGGGTCTTTTAGCGCTCCTTGCTCTTGATCTTGGTTCTTCAAAAAAATTCTAACTAATCCTATTACATAAACTATTTAATTTAAATAGAAACCTTGATCATCGATCGAGGGAAGTACATAGGAGAGAGATAGAATTTACATCAAGAAAAAACCGAGAAAAGGCGAGTACGCAGACCCCATTTAATAAAACCCATTCATTCAAACATCCAACTAAAATAAATCCAATCATATTGGTCAATTGTCCATAATCAATCCCATTTATTATCATACATATCACCATATGTATCAATAAATAAAATCATTCCATATATATATGAGTATCATTTAATGGGCAATTTTATGTTGCATGAAATCCAATTTCAAGATTAAAATAAACTCTTTTATTTTAATTATAAAATTATTAAGATTAATATATATATATATATATAACAATTATATATATATATATATATATATATATAATAAAAGTCCTACTTCTTTAAAAAAAACCGGCAGGACCATGCCTATTTTTTTTTTTTTTTATATCCTGGACATTAAACCGCCACGTGGACCAACGAGCAGAAACCACAACCACCGCCCTTGACAAAACAAGTTGCATCCAGGAATCATGCTTGACCAAAAAAAATCCATGCTTTATATGCTGGAGCTTGCGAGTGGCAGTATGTAATATATATATAAAATAATATATACTTGCAACAACAAAGAATTGTGATGAGCTGCCACATTAATACCGTAAAAGTATATATATATATATATATATATATATATATATATATAATATATAACGCCATATATATATATTATTATTTTTTTAATTAATTCGGGGTCCGTGGCTTTAAATTCATTAAAGATGAAAAAAAAAGCAACATGTTCCGATAAACAAGTTTATTTAATCGCGCAAAAATTTTTTTTTTTTCAACAAGTTGTTTTTTTACGGATTTTTTTTTCTTTCAATAAAATAATAATTTTATACAACAAATTATGCCCAATAAATTATTCTAAATACATACCCATACATATATAAAATCAAAATAATTAATAATTAGCATAAAGTTTGGCTCATGATACCACTTTGTTAGGTTTTATGAAAATCAAAGTAGCAATCAAATTGCAAAATATAAGCGAAGCGAAATAAAATCGATTTTAAAATTTTCATAAACCAATTACGGATCATCCTTTATGCATATTATTAATTAAACGAAGAATAAGAAATTATGAAATCATACCCTTGTAGAAACGAGCTTCCTCAGTGCGAGTTCACCTCCTACTTCTCTCATGATCTCCTTGAATCTACGGGTAGATTCCTTCCTTTGATCAATGTAAGCCACCCAAGTGTATGGCCTCTATAGGTGATCCACCAAAGAAGAGGAATTTTTCAAGAAGAAGGGTATTGGCTCAAACCCTAGTTTTTCCTATATGATAAGAAAAAGGCGTACTCTCTCCAACTCTAGGAATTACGTATATTAAATATATCTATATAAGACTCTCTTATAAAGATATCATGTAACCTATTTTAATTAAAATAAGGTATTATTTATTTAATTAAACTCTTTTAATTAAATGGGCTCCTAATCCCATTAGGGATAATTAATTAAACTCCTTTAACTAATTTTCTTTCCTAATCCAATTAGGAATAAATGAGAGTACTTATATTAAATTAATTCCTAAACCTTTTAGAAATTAAAATAATAATAATTATAATAATATTAATAAGACTCCTCTTATTAATTTATATTTAATATTTCTAAAATATTAAATAATAAATATTAAGCTATTTAATTTATTCTATCACCATAGATTAAATTAAATATACTTAACATATTATTACAATTATGCCATTAACTTCTTAAATAATTATTCTTCCTTTTATGGTGTGACCCTTTAGGTTCTCCATATTAAACCTAGGTTGTGAATAAATCAATTAGAAACAATTCTAATCTCATTTAAATAAATAAATTAAACAAATAATTTATTTAAATAAATAATATTTATTCTACAATAGGGATAAGCCTCCCTAGCGATCAACGACTTTCCGGATAATATAGATTTCAACATTAATCATAAAAGAACCTTTGAGTAAATAGTTACCGTGCAATTCAATCTTCCACCATACTGATGTCCCAATTAAATATAAGACATGGAATTCTTTGTCAAGTCTTATTCTAATTAATTATATGTATTTCGATTCCTAAATGAACTAACTCCTAATGAATGCAAATTAGAAACTACTTTCTAATTTCATTCCACCTTAACCAAGGATTCTGGGTTGTCATTTATCGAATCACATAGGACATTTCTCCTTTTACTAGAAGTGGTAGATTCTTTATTGATCAATCATTATCTTCATATATAACTTATTACACCCAAGCATACCCTTTGATATACTCTAAGAGTCTTAAGGAATAAGTCAAAGTGTAATTCATTATATATAAGATACTATGATGATCTCAAGTCTAAGGATCATTTGTCTTACTATCACTACAGAGAATTCCTATTGACGGTAAAGTAAAACTCCATTAGGTATTCCTTAGCGAGTCACGTTCAAAGAACTTATTCTTTAATAAGCACCTACATACTTGCTTTAGTGTCTCCACACAAATGATCATGAGATCAATCATCCTCATCCAATGAGCAAGCAACGTATGTACCAATCTATCCGGATTCACTAATCCCCAATTTAGTAATCCAATGATTGGGAACTATTTTAGTTTTAAGCTTTCTAAGAATTTAGATCTCATTAGAATGATCATCATCATTATTCTAAAAGCGTTGCTTAAAACTATGGGTTTATCACATATTTTTAAAACAGCACCATGTAGATAATAAATGCCTTTAATAAATAATTCTTTTATTAATAAATAAATAAGATTGATTACACAAGATATATGCTTTATCATCATACATGATTGGCTTGTATGCATAATACTTTCAATCTCCCACTTGCACTAAAGCCAATCGCCGTGGTATCTCATACCCATCTTCTCTAAGTGACGATCAAACCGTCTTTGTTGTTAACGCTTTAGTAAATTTGAGAGTCCACACGCTCCGTGGTGACGTCTCCTCTTTCAATGATCTCTCGATCAAATGAAATCGCCATGAACACGTGTTTGGATTTACGATGAGACTGGGTTCCTTAGCTTGCATGCAATGCACTCCAAAGTTGTCACGCATCAAAAATACCGGGTCCTTTAATGCTAGAAACCACACCAAGTTCTTGTAATGAACTTATTCATCCAAATGCCTTCCTTTCTGCAGCTTTCACTTGCGCCTATGTACTGCCTCACCTCGAATCAACAACTTTTTCACGCTTGAAACTTTTCCAACTCATCGCTACCACCGCTTTAAGGTAAACACATACCTCAAACGGATTTATCATCATCTTGGTCTGTTTGAAAACTTGAGTCCGTGAAGCCTTCTAGTTTTAATTCGCACTCCAAGTAGACAAGAAATACATCCTTAGTTCTTCTTAAGTACTTTAGGATATTTTTCACCGCCTTCCAGTGTTCTTCTCCTGGATTCGATCGATATCTCGCTTGTTACACTAAGTGCATGAGCGACATATCTGGTCTAGTACATATCATACCGTATATGATAGATCCTATTCTTTGAAGCATAAGGAATCTTACTCATACTGTTTCTCTCCTCAGTGTCTTTGGGGCTTGTTTCTTGAGAGATGTATTCCATGGCTCATCGGCGATGAGACCTCTTTTGGAATCTTCCATGCTAAACCTTTTAGCATCAAGTCAATGTACGTTCCTTGGGACAAGCCAAGCATCCTATTAAATCTATCTCTATAGATCTTTATCCCTAAAATATAGGATGCTTCTCCCAAGTCTTTCATGGAGAAGTGTTTAGATAACCAGATTTTAATTGTTTGCATAACATAGGAATATCATTCCCTATCGGTAATATATCATCAACATATATATACAAGGAATGAAACAAATATTCCCACTAACCTTCTTGTACACACATGGTTCATCCTCATTTTTGATAAAATCAAACTTTTTGATTGTCTCATCAAAACGGTTAAGCTTTCTAAGAATTTAGATCTCATTAGAATGATCATCATCATTATTCTAAAAGCGTTGCTTAAAACTATGGGTTTATCACATATTTTAAAACAAAGACCATGTAGATAATAAATGCCTTTAATAAATAATTCTTTTATTAATAAATAAATAAGATTGATTACACAGTATATGCTTTATCATCATACATGATTGGCTTGTATGCATAATACTTTCATTTTTCACTTCTATTATTTTGGCCATGATTACCACTGAAGCGGTTATCATTCTTGGCATGATAATTCCTCCACGATGGTTATCATTGTTCCGATGACCGTTGCCACCGGTACGATGATTATCGTGTTGTTGGTCATTGCCTTTTGGTTGTGCTGACTCATTATCGCGCTCCAATAACAGAGCCCTATTCACAACATCTGAATATAAACAAAGTTTGTGAGAAATAAGATATTGACGTATCTCAGGTTTCAAACCTCTTAGAAACATTCGCGTCATTCGCTCCTCATTATCGACCAAATGGGATGCAAACCGGGACAACTCTGCAAATTTAGCCTCATACTACGACACGGTCATATTATTTTGCTCCAGCTTGATAAACTCCACCTCCTTCATGTGGCCGAATACTTTCGGAAAGTACTTGTCGTTGAATGACTCTTTGAACTTCTCCCAAGACATCTTGAAAAGTCGATGCGGGTATGTTTCTGATTCCCACCAATGATTTGCTTCTTCACGCAACATAAAGGTGGCAAAGGAAACCTTTTGCTCCTCGGAGCATCCCAAGACCTCAAATATCTTGGTGATCTGCTTTAACCACGTCTCCGCCTTAAGTGGTTCTGGCTTTCCCAAAAACTCCGGTGGTCCCAGCTCCTTGAACTGCTTAGCGGTGACCAACCGTGGGTTGCCATTGTTTCCTCCTGCATTATGAACAGGAGCCGCCTTCACCTGATGTTGCATGAATTCTAAAAAGCTCCTAAACGTACCGTCGTTCGTCAATTGATCAGTGTTGTTGTTTACAGGAGGATTATCGACATCCTGTTGCACATTGTCCTGATTATTGATCTGTGGAGACTCAACGGTCTCCTGTGCTCCATTGCTATTCTCAACATTCTCGGATGTCATTTTCAAACACTGCCACAAAACAAGGGTTAATTAACATATCACATATTATCCCTATACTTTGACCGACCAATTAAATACCAAATAAACTTAGGTAAGTCATACTAGCGAAGGAATTCCCCGTCTCTCCCCTCCTAGTTCTTATCTTACATCTCAGCCAGGGATCATATCCATAAGCTTTGATACCAACTGTGACGCCCCCAAAAATAGGTATACATCACCTATTCTGAGTCGCCAGATACATGGTACAGAATTCAAATACAACTTAATAATACAACTGTCGTGTATAATACGACAAAACATAAACTGTGAGTTTGAATACAAATATTGTCTACTAGAGATTATACAAACTCAAAACGACTCCTCATTACAATTATTATCACACTATTTCACAGAATAGTGAGGACTACTAATGCACCATCTAGGACCATCACCCTGTTCCCCGACTAGTCCCAGCTACGTTTTCATTTCCTGAAGAGAATAGTGAAAGAAAGGGTGAGCTCAACTAGCCCAGTAAGAAATATTAAGACTAAGATAATGTAGAATAATTTATCGTTAGCCTTCAACAGTGTTAAACTGATAAAATATAACAAACATCAAATTTAACTGCAACGGAACAAGCAATCCATTAGAAGAGTCAAGTAGGGAATAAAATCTAATATCTTCTTTGATTTAAAATGTTTTTTCATCACTTTTATCGCTGGGACTCAGCTTAATAAATAATCCACATTATCGAATCACCCCTGCACTATGGCCAAGGATATTCTTTAGTATCACGACCATGAATTATCCATGCACTAAGGCTTAAGATAATCTTGTTTTCATCAACGGTCCTGATCATGCCATAAAATAATTCATCTTTTCACTACGGCCAAAGAGAATCCATAGCCATAATCATACCAAAAACTGTCCATCAATGCACTACGGGCCAATGAGGACTTTATCCACATCATTTGTAACATTACGGTTATGATTATACCGAATAATCCTCAGTCATAATTATACCAAGTCCATCTATGCACTACATGACACGTATGACTTTCAACATAATATAAAAAAATGAGGATGATGACAATGATATAAGAATTCAATAAAACAAGTTCAAGAATTAGTTTATCCAGAACCGATAACGCTCAAATTGTCAACACGATCATCGCTTTGTAGAGTAAAATTCAAGAATGCTCGTAGAATATTTCCATAAAAAGATATCGGATGAAGCGCAAATATCAAGGATATTCCACTAATTTCATGGAGTATAGAAGTCAAAACTTTAACCAACCGAGTATAATAACGAATGGAATAACAAAAGAAATCATCATGCATGCGATTGCGCATATGGCGTGTTATTCCAACAGAATAATAAGTAATTCGAACCGTCGTCGTAAAATGCGATCGACGGATGTTCCAATAGAATAATAAAGATTTTAACCAGTCCCATGTAAACGCATGTATGAATAGGATATTCCAAAAGAACAATAATAAAGATGGAACCAGTCCCACAGAAACGCATAAAATGTGATATTCCAAATGTAATAATAAAGACTTTTATAATAGAAGAATGTCACCAAGTATAGGGTATCCTCAAGTAGACATCTGAGTTATTCCAATAGAATAATAAAGAATGGAATAACGTAAGTTCTCTTCTTGAATACAAAAGAAATAACACCCCTTACCATAAAAGAAACCGGATATAGGAGTAGTGAAGTAGTAGCGGGCTTCTTTCTTCTATAGATTTTCTCTATAGCTTCTATATATAATTTCTCTCTATGATTAGTGCTCTATATATTTAGTGAATTGGTGAGAAATGAAGGAAGAATGAGCTTCTATTTATAGAAAAATATAGTTTCGATAATTGCAGATTTTGGGGCTCGAAAAATTACGAACAATACCTCCAACTTTTCTTTCATTTTTAATTTAGTCCCCGCAAGTATTATCAAACTTACACCACCTCCCCTAATAGTAAATAATGTGAATCAATAGTAAATCATGTGAATCAATAGTTCTACACATGTGAAAATACGAATTACAAAGATAAGACCTCCATCTATACCTCCATTTTTAACTTAGTCATGTAAGTATTATCAATCTTGCACCAACTCCCCTAATAGTAACAATAATGTGAAATAATAGTATACACATGTGAACAAATAGTTATAATCATGTGAAATAATAGCAATCAATTGCTCATTCATCCGGTTAAATACCCGATTGGTCAAAATAACCTCCAAACATCAATTTTTATCAAAATAAATGTCGATTTTCACTAACACAAATAATTCCAACATAATGAAACTATTTTAATCAAAAATATAAATTTTAAAATTTCAAAGTTTGACTTTTTCTGGAAAAGTCAACTGTTGACTTTTTGACCAAATAGTAAAAAACGATAAATTTTGTGTTTATAGTCTATTTTTACTAATTTCATCGTTTCGGACTCAAATACCACGTCCGCGTCTCCAAATTCAACTCCGAGCACAACTTCAATATTAATAACATTCATCATTAATATTATAACTCATAATATTTATCAACCAGGTTGTTCCCAGGAAAGTGGGGGCTTTCCAATAAGGATTTCTCCCTATTGGCGCGCAATTAGGTGACCAAACCTCTCCTTGACAGAACTTCTAGACATTGTAAATATTGCAATTTAATAATATGAATAACTTTGTCATCTCAATTATTGACTTAATAATATATCATATAATGCAGATGATACTGTGACAATAATCGAATCAATAATATGAGAGATATGATGCAACAATTACTATAACAATAATTGAGTATAACTGAGTGACTTCTCACGTAAGCATCAATAATCAATACCGCAATGCTACTATGCAACCACGCCAGACATGCGCATTTCTTTTAACTACCGAGTAGTTCAACAAAGATAATCGGTAAAACTTTCGCCGTTATTTTCAATAAAATACTTTTGTCGTTTTCAATTCGACAATAATTCCGATGTGGGGTCCACTAATAATTATGCCATCGCATTTGATATTCCCCGAAAAAAAAGAATATTCCCCACCAATCGAATATTATATAACAACTTGCATACTTTGCAAAATTTATAAATACTACCCACAACTATAATATTATCTCAAATTCACACCATAATATTAAAAAAATATTTCAAAAAATTAAATCTTTATTCAGAAAATTTGGGATTTTATAATATCCCCTCCTTATGAAATTTCGCCCTCGAAATTTACATACGCACTTCGGTATGCTTGAAATGATGAGTACACTTCACCGATTCTAACTCTTGAGGTATAACCTTTAAGCGTAGAATATATTCCAAAATTTTAACAGGTACATCTTCATACGTTAAATTATCCGCTATCTCGTTCGGTTCTAAATCAATAATGTGGTTCAGGTCGTCCACATATTTACGTAACATCGATACGTGACAAACGTTATAAACACGCAACATATTTGGCGGTTAAACGAGTCTATAAGCCATAGTTCCTACTCGATCGAGGATTTTAAATGGGCCAATTAAATCGAGGGTTGAGATTTCCTCTCTTCATCAATTCTTGCTTCTAGAATAACGCCCTCTTGAACCTTCTTCTTCCCATTCATCAGTTCCGAGTATGTAGTTTGAGCGGCTTTAACTTTATCGATTAAAGTCAATGCTAATTGTATATTCATTATCTTGATGTGGGTCCCTAGAGTCTTTAACTCTATCTTCATCATTTGTAAGTTATACAAAATGAGTCTTTGTGTTAACAACATCGCACTCGTAAACGCATACGATCTTTTACTCAACACGTTAGCTACCACATTCGCTCTTCCACGATGATATTGAATGGTACGATCGTAATCTTCAACAGCTAGAGCCAACGTCTTTGGCGCATGTTACGTTCATTTTAGTTGAAGAAATATTTGAGGGTTTAAGAAATGGGTTTTGTCTTCGTCAATACAAAAGTCGATTTCACGCTCTAGGGTAGGCTAAGAAGTCTTCAAGAATACGTCAGGAAATCTATTAATAATAGAAATATCATTTAGAACCGTGACTCTCATCCAAGACTTGGATAGTACGTCACATTGATACCTATCAACTTGCCATCATCATTCATGACATCACCTACAGAAAGTCTGGCTTCGGTGCATTCCACACAAGGAAGTCAACAACGAAAGGCTCGGGGCTCTTTACTTATGGCTTGATATGACAGTGATTGACTTTAGTGGTTTGGTTACTTAAAAAGTTAGGAATATGAAAGCTAACAACCTTACAGAAAGCATGATGAGTAGTTAACCAATCGATACAAAAAATCACATCCATGCAAATATTTTCAAAGAGATAAGATCGACAAGTAACGTGAAAGTGTTGATTTGAATCAAACAAGATTTATAAATAGTAGAGGTAACGAAGGTTTCTCCCAACTGAGTTTCAACAGATAAATCAAAGTCTAACTTCTTCGGAGTTAAATTTAAACATTGAACACAACTAGGTGAAATAAAAGAGTGAGTAGAACCCAGATTCAACACTTGTATAGACTTCATAAAAGTTTATGATTAACTTACCCGTGATAATTTTATTCGGGTTCCTCGTTACGAAAAAATGCTCTCTCTTAAACTATCGGTTTGGCTTGTTCGGGACATCCTTTGGCATCACTATCCCAATCGGACTTGACTTTCACCATACGACAAAATCGAGCTAGGTGACCTTCTCTTCCGTAATTGAAACACGCTTTGGATTGCTGCGTACAATTTGGACGGATGTGTCCCTCCTTTCTGCATTTGAAATATACGACCGATGATCGTTCTTCTTCCTTTGAAATGGGTGTCGGTCTTTGCGTCTTTCCATCATTATTGAACCTTCTCTTCTTGAAATTTCCACTTCTATTATTTTGGCCATGATTACCACCGAAGTGGTTATCATTCTTGGCATGATAATTTCCCCTACGATAGTTATTATTGTTCCGATGACCGTTGCCACCGGTATAATTATTATCGTGTTGTTGGTCATTGCCTTTTGGTTGTGCTGACTCATTATCGCGCTCCAATAACTGAGCCCTATTCACAACATCTGAATATAAACAAAGTTTGTAAGAAATAAGATATTGACGTATCTCAGGTTTCAAACCTCTTAGAAATATTCGCGTCATTCGCTCCTCATTATTGACCAAATGGGATACAAACCAGGACAACTCTGCAAATTTAGCCTCATACTGTGACACGGTCATATTATTTTGCTCCAGCTTGATAAACTCCACCTCCTTCATGTGACGAATACTTTCGGGAAAGTACTTGTCGTTGAACAGCTCTTGGAACTTCTCCCAAGACATCTTGAGTGCGTCTGTTTGGGTACGTTTTATAGTTTCCCACCAATGATCTGCTTCTTCACGCAACATAAAGGTGACAAAGGAAACCTTTTGCTCCTCGGAGCATCCCAAGACCTCAAATATATTAGTGATCTGCTTTAACCATGTCTCCGCCTTAAGTGGTTCTGGCTTTCCTAAACACTCTGGTGGTCCCAACTCCTTGAACTACTTAGCGGTGACCAACCGTGGGTTGCCATTGTTTCCTCCTGCATTATGAACAGGAGCCGCCTTCGCCTGATGTTACATGAATTCTAAAAAGATCCTAAACGTACCGTCGTTCGTCAATTGATCAGTGTTGTTGTTTACAGGAGGATTATCGACATCCTGTTGCACATTGTCCTGATTATTGATTTGTGGAAACTCAACAGTCTCCTGTGCTCCATTGCTATTCTCAACATTCTCGGATGTCATTTTCAAACACTGCCACAAAACAAGGGTTAATTAACATATCACATATTATCCCTATACTTTGACCGACCAATTAAATACCAAATAAACTTAGGTAGGTCATACTAGCGAAGGAATTCCCCGTCTCTCCCCTCCTAGTTCTTATCTCACATCTCAGCCTGGGATCATATCCCTAAGCTTTGATACCAACTGTGACGCCCCCAAAAATAGGTATACATCACCTATTCTGAGTCGCCAGATACATGGTACAGAATTCAAATACAACTTAATAATACAACTGTCGTGTATAATACAACAAAACATAAACTGTGAGTTTGAATAAAAATATTGTCTACTAGAGATTATACAAACTAAAAAGGAGTCCTCATTACAATTATTATCACACTATTTCACAGAATAGTGAGGACTACTAATGCACCATCTAGGACCATCACTCTATTTCCCGACTAGTCCCAGCTACATTCTCATTTCTTGAAGAGAATAGTGAAAGAAAGGGTGAGCTCAACTAGCCCAGTAAGAAATATTAAGACTAAGATAATGTAGAATAATTTATCGTTAGCCTTCAATAGTGTTAAATTGATAAAATATAACAAACATCAAGTTTAATTGCAGCGGAACAAGAAATCCATTAGAAGAGTCAAGTAGGGAATAAAATCTTCTATCTTCTATGATTTAAAAGGTTTTTTCATCACTTTTATCGCTGGGACTCAGCTTAATAAATAATCCACATCATCGAATCACCCCTCGCACTACTTCTGACAAGGATATTCTTTAAGATCACGACCACGAATTATCCATGCACTACGGCTTAAGATAATCATGTTTTCATCAACGGTCCTGATCATGCCATAAAACAATTCATCTTTGCACTACGGCCAAAGAGAATCCATAGCCATAATCATACCAAAAACTGTCCATCAATGCACTACGAGCCAATGAGGACTTTTTCCACATCATTTGTAACATTACGGTTATGATTATACCGAATAATCCTTGGTCATAATCATACCAAGTCCATCTATGCACTACAAAGCCACACAGATGACTTTCAACATAATATAAACATGAGGATGATGACAATGATATAAGAATTCAATAAAACAAGTTCAAGAATTAGTTTATCCAGGAACTGATAACGTTCAAATTGTCAACATGATACTGCTTTGTAGAGTAAAATTCAAGAATGCTCAGAAGAATATTTCCATGAAAAGATACTGGATGAAGCGCAAATATCAAGGATATTCCACTAATTTCATGGAGTATAGAAGTCAAAACTTCAACCAACTGAGTATAATAACGAATGGAATAATAAAAGAAATCACCATACATGTGGTACTTCGCATAGACAGGTTATTCCAACAGAATAATAAGTAATGGAACCAGTCGAGGCAAAAATTAACAAGACGGATGTTCCAACAGTAATAATAAAGACGAAACCAGGTTCGACATAAACGCATAGACATGATATTCCAACAGAACAATAATAAAGATGGAACCAGGTCCGGCGTAAATGCAAAGATGATATTCCAACAGAATAATAAAGACGGAATAATAGAAAAATGTCACCAAGTATAGGGTAGCCCGCGTATACAGGTTAATCCAATAGAATAATAAAGAATGGAATAACAGAAGTTCTCTTCTTGAATACAAAAGAAATAACACCCTTACTAGTAAAAAAAAGAAAGCTGGATATAGGAGTAGTGATGTAGCGGCTTTCTCTTCTTCTATAGATTATCTCTCTATAGCTTCTCTCTATAATTTCTCTCTATAATAAGTGCTCTATAGCTTTAGTGAATTGGTGAGAAATGAAGGAAAAATGAGCTTCTATTTATAGAAAAATATAGTTTCAATAATTGCACATTTTGGGGCTCAAAAAATTACAGAACAATACCTCCAACTTTTCTTTCATTTTTAGTTTAGTCCTGCAAGTGTTATCTAACTTACACCACCTCCCCTAATCGTAAATAATGTGAATCAATAGTAAATCATGTGAATCAATAGTTCTAGACATGTAAAAATATTAATTACAGTATAGTACCTCCATCTATACCTCCATTTTTAACTTAGTCATGTAAGTATTATCAATCTTGCACCAACTCCCCTAATAGTAACAAGAATGTGAAATAATAGTATACACATGTGAACAAATAGTTATAATCATGTGAAATAATAGCAATCAATTGCTCATTTATCCGGTTAAATACCCGATTGGTCAAAATAACCTCTAGACATCAATTTTTATCGAAATAAATGTCGATTTTCACTAACACAAATAATTCCAACATAATGAAACTATTTTTATCAAAAATATAAATTTTGAAATTTCAAAGTTTGACTTTTCTCAAAAAAGTCAACTGTTGACTTTTTAACCAAATAGTAAAAACCGACAAATTTTGTGTTTATAATCTATTTTTACTAATTTCATCGTTTCAGAGTCAAATATCACGTCCACGTCTCCAAATTCAACTCTGAGCACAACTTCAATATTAATAACATTCATCATTAATATTATAACTCATAATATTTATCAACCAGGTCGTTCCCAAGAAAGAAGGGGCTTTCCAATAAGGATTTCTCCCTATCATGCGCAAGCAATTAGGTGACCAAACCTCTCCTCGATGTAACTTCTGACATTGTAAATATTGTAATTTAATAATATGAATAACTTTGTCATCTCAATTATTGACTTAATAATATATCATATAATGCAGATGATACTGTGACAATAATCGAATCAATAATATGAGAGATATGATGCAACAATTACTATAACAATAATTGAGTATAACCGAGTGATTTTTCACGTAAGCATCAATAATCAATACTTTGTGTTAACTACTACGAACCACGCCATTCATCGTACTTTTTACTACCGAGTAGTTCAACAAGATTAATAGCTGTGAAACTTCCATTGTTATTTTCAATAAAATACTTTTGTCGTTTTCTCAATCCGACAATAATTCCGTTGTGGGGTCCACCAATGATTATGCCATCGTACGGATATTCCCCGACAAAAAGAATATTCCCCGACCAATCTAATATTATATAACAACTTGCATACCTTGCAAAATTTATAAATACTACCCACAACTATAATATTATCTCAAATTCACACCATAATATTAAAAAAAATATTTCGGGAAAATTAAATCTTTATTCGTAAAATTTGGGATTTTACAATATCCATTAAATATTTATATAATTCAATAAATATTTAATATAACGATTAAAATTCTGGAATGTTACAGGTTGGGTTGGGTGGGGTGGGGGGTAGGCGGTGGTGTATACATAATCGCTTACTAATTTGTTTTTGGGAGGGAGTGTTGAGTGGGTGGGAGTGGCGTGGGTGGGTGTGGGTAGGGTATGGGGGTGGGGTAGGGTGGGGGGTTAGGGGTGTATACATAATCACATAATATTTTTTTGTGGGGTGGGGGGGGGGGGGGGTAAGGGGTGTATACATAATCACATAGTATTATTTTTTTTGGGTGGGGGTGGGTTGGGGTGGGGTGAGGTTGGGTTGTGGGGTGGGGTGGGCGGTGGCGGTGTATACATAATCACATAATATTATTTTTTTGGGGTGGGAGTGGGGTGGGGTGGGGTGGTGTGGGGGGTAAGGAGTGTATACATAATCACATAATATTATTTTTTTTGGTGGGGTGAGGGTGGGGGTTGGGGTGGGGTGGGTGGTTGAGCTTTTTGAATATGTAAATATGGGTGGAAAGAACTTTTGATTTAGATTTGGAATAAAATATGGGTCAAAAAATGGTTAACCGGGTTGAACCTATATTTCTTTTTAAAAATATGGTTCTAAACTTTACCCAACCCAAATAAATAAAAATAGTTAACCAACCCATTTAGTTCCAGTTAATATGGGTTGACTCGACAGTTAACCAACTATATTTCCAGGTCTATACGAGTGAGAGGAGACAACTATATCCTGCGAGTCTGCATAGTTTGAAAACGTCTCAAAATGTGTTCGTTTTCAATTGTTGAAAAGATATCCTTTTCAATATAAACTACCAGACTGTCATTCATCCACTCGTCTCCCATTTTATTACGCAAGTCAGTCTTGACAATTTTCATCGTAGAGAATACTCTTTCAACAATAGCAGTTGCAATTGGTAAAACCAAAGCCAACTCGATCAATCGATATACCAATGCAAAAGTCATATGTCTTCTTGTTTTAATCAGGTTCTTAGCAAGACTTCCCAAACCCAAATTTTTGATCCCAAAAAATTGACTATCGCATCTCATATCATAAATGTAATTTTCAAGTTAATCCCCAAGTATCATGCGATCAGTCAATAAGAAGTCTTCTGGATAAAGCTCAGCAAGATGGAATAATTTATTTTTGTCAAATTGAGTGAGCGAATCCTTTAGATCAATGCATGATATGCATAAAAGTAACTCTGTGCTTGCTTCTGAAAAACGATTGTTCATCTCTTGAACAATTGAATCAACAACTTACATTGTAATAATGAAAAATAAAGAAAAGATAAATTTTTAGAAAAGAATAATGAAAAAAGATTTATAAAGATTATACATGACAAAAAATCTCAACATGATAATGATGAAAATTAGTAATAATTCGTCCATTGCGTTTGCTACGACCGCGAGATCTCATGTTATCTTCCATATTAATTATTGGGATCATGTTTTTCTCACAAAATATATTGACTTCCTTCAAAAAATTCTCCCATTCCGCCTCCCTAAAATCTTGTAGGCGAGCTTTCATTACCCCAATCAATCTCACATCATGTACAATGTTTTGATCTTTTTGTTATAAGGCAAGTGACAAATCATTTATGATTCCCAATAAATATTTCATCAAATGTGTGATGCCCCCAAATCCAGGTACTTTCAACCCACATATATGGTGCTACACGGTACTCATCACTATACATTTGTTCTATTGAAACAACATCAAAATGAACATAATTACTACATTCTTATTACAATAATAATAATAAATCAATTCCCAGGTTCTGAAACCAATACATGATTTGTTTATCATATTATGATTTTTACAAACATACTAGTCTATTACAGGATAATCTACTTATCCATCTTAGCTTTGCCTTTATCCCTACTGGGATCATCAGCTCTTTCGGCCTTAGCTGCAATCATATAATTCAAGCAAGAAGTGAGCATAACTAGCTCAGCAAGTCTAACAAAAGATAATACAAATACCACGTCGAGAATTATATGATTATCTTCAATAACTGAAAAAGTAGTTACGAAGTACTATGAAACATTAAATAGCACTTTTCATTTTATATCACAATTCCAGAGTATATATAATAACTTTGGAATTCTGAACTGGTCAAAAGACCACGAACATTCTCTTTTCATTTTTATTCATGAAAAAAGACAACCCGACACTAAGTCCGTAAGTCCGATATATCTTACGAGCACTTTTAGGTGATCAGCCTATAGTACTCTATGTTGATCAACACTCATCCGTTAAAAGTGTTTATTTTTAAGTATTGACAACTTCACATACTCATCGAATAATCGATATAAAATACATTTGTTTGTTCATACTCAAGCTTAAACAAATCAATCTAACTCTTAAGATTAGTCTAGCCGAGTTAAAACTGGCATCGACCCTTTCGTAAAATAATTCATGCATCTCATAACACGAATCACAGAAACTTGGCTAACACGAAGGTTAGACAAGCGTTAAGAAAACTTGCCTTCAAGCATCTTCAAATAAAATATTCAACAGTTCTTGATCTTTATAGTCTCTACATGATATATTCACATAGTACACTATAATTAGCTACTAAACAATCTAATCACATTGTTTTTACCAGCTTCTTTCTCTTCTATGTCTTAATTAAATTTTGTGATGCCCCCAAAATAGGTACACATCACCCATTTTGAGTCGCCAAATACATGGTACATAATACAACTACAAACTTAATTATACAACTGTCGCGTAAACTACGACAAAACTATAGCTGAGAGTTTTAACACGAATATTATCTTCTAGACAATATCCAAACTCAAATTCAATATAATTACAATTATTATAACACCATTTCACAGAATAGTGAGGACTACTAAAGCAACTATCTGGACCGTCACTCTATTCCCCGACTAGTCCCAGCTATATTCTCATCTCCTGAAGAGAACAGTGAAAGAAAAGGGTGAGCTCAACTAGCACAGTAAGAAATATTATGACTAAGATAATGCAGAATAAATTATCCTTAGCCTTAAATAGTATAACAACTGATAGAATACAATAGACAACGAGTTTTAGAATAACAACTGCAGCGAATAAACAATCCATTAGAAGAGTCAAGTAGAGCATGATATCTACTATCTTCTATGATTTAAAAGTGTATCATCAATTTTATCACTGAGACTCAGCTTAATAAATAAATCACATCACTGAATTATCCATGCATTACAGGTCAAGGATATTCATTAGTATCACGACAACGAATTATCCATGCACTATGGGCCAAGGATATTCGTGTTTTCACTAATGGTCATGAACATGCCAAACAACAATTTATCTTTTCACCCTTGGCCGAAGAGAACGCATGGTCATGATCATACCAATACCTGTCGCTGAGACTTAGCTCAATAAATAATCCACATCACTTATAACATTACAGGTCATGATTATACCGAATCATTCCTGATCTTAATCATACCAATCAACAATCCATCTAAGCACTACGACCAAACATGACTTTCATCATAAGATAAGCATGCGGATGATGACAATGATATAAGAATTCAATTAAATGAAAGCAAGGATAAATTTTAAAAATTTATAATTTAATTTATACAGAATTCAATAATATCCAAATTGTCAACATGATACTGCTTTGTGAAGTAAAATTCAAGAATAATATTGTATAAAAAATGATTTGGACCGAAAAGAAATCAATTTTTTTGTCATGAATAGTACTCTGGGTTAATAGTATCCCATGAATAGTACTTTGTGAATAGTACCCCATGAATATTACTTCATGAATAGTACCGTATTTATGAATAGTGTCCAGGAATAGTACTTTGTGAATAGTACCGTACGTATAAATAGTGTGTATAAATGAATAGTACCCATGAATAGTACTCCGACATTAAAAGCTTAAAATTTAACAAGAATATTTAGAAAAATATCCTTGTGAAACGATACTAGATGAAGCGCAAATTTCAAGGATATTCTACTAATTTCACGGAGTATAGAAGCAATACTTCAACAAAATGAGTGTAAAATTAGGGATACAAAACGAAATAATATTACTTACATACTATAGTGTGACGCCCCAAAAACAGGTATACATCACCCATTCTGAGTTGCCAAATACTTGGTACAAAAATTAAATACAAACTTCTCTTATACAACTGTCGTGTACAAATATTACAACAGCGTAGCTGAGAGTTTTAACACGAATATTGTCTTCTAGACAATATCCATACTCAATGGAGTTCTCATTATAATTATTATCACACTATTTCATAGAATAGTGAGGACTGTTGTAGCCACTTATCCTGGACCATCACTCCATTCCCCGACTCGTCACAACTATATTCTCATTTCCTGAAGAGAACAATGAAAAAAATGGTGAACTCAACTAGCCCAGTAAGAAATATTATGACTAAGATAATGCAGAATAAATTATCCTTAGCCTTCAATAGTATAACAACTAATAGAATACAATAGACAACAAGTTTTATATCAACAACTGCAGCGGAATAAGCAATCCATTAGAAGTGTCAAGTAGAGCATGATATCTACTATCTTCTATGATTTAAAAGTTTATCATCAATTTTATCCCTGTAATACCCATTAATAGTTCGTTGTTATACCCAAGACAAAGAGGACTTTCATCACATGTCTTTACCTGAACCACCAAAGATTATAGTTAAATTCATAATTCATGTTTATAACAATGTGAATCAACAGTAATTCCTTGCCACAAAGGGTTAATAGAACGTTCACTTAACATCCTTACCCCAAAGGCTGAAGACATTCAAGTGTAATAACAATGGTCATACCAATAAGTTGTCTAACTTTGCACTACGAGCCAAAGATATTCAACTATAAAACCATTGGTCATGATCATACCAATCAATTGCCTGTCAGTGCACTACGACCAAAGACATTCAACTGTTAACTAATAGTCATGATCCTGCCAATCACATGATCGAATTATCCATGCACTACGGTCAAGGATATTCGTTAGTATCACGTCCACGAATTATCCATGCACTACGAGCCAAGGATATTCGTGTAATCATCAATGATCATGATCATGTCATACACCTGTCCATCTTTGCACTACGGGCCAAAGCTATCAATCAACAGTTCATATTTACACTACGACCAAAGATATCAGCTGTAAAACCAATAATCAACAGTCCATCTATGCACTACGGGCCAAAGATGACTTTCGTTACAATATAAGCATGAGGATGATGACAATGATATAAACATCAATCAAGTGAGATAAAGGATAAATATTAAATATTTATAACTCACTTTATCCATATTTCAAGAATATATAAATTGTCAACATGATCATCAATTGCGTAGTAAAATTCAAGAATAATATTCATGTATCAAAAATAATTTAAACAAAAAAGAATCAATTTTTTTATCGTGAATAGTACCCCGTGAATAGTACTTCATGAATAGTACCCCGTGAATAGTACTTCGTGAATAGTATCTAGTGAATAGTACTTCGTGAATAGTACCCTGTGAATAGTAATTCGTGAATAGTAATTCGTGAATAGTACTTCATGAATAGTACTTCGTGAATAGTATCCCCGAGTGAATAATACCCGAGTGAATAGTACCATATAAATAATACTCCGAGTGAATAGTACCTCATAAATAAAACCCCGAGTGAATAGTACCCCGTAAATAATACCCCGAGTGAATAGTACCCGAGTAAATAGTAAGAAATCATAACCTTTACGAATAAGAAATAAATAACATCACTTACCTTAGTAGAAGACTGGATACTGCAGTAGTGAAGTAGTAGAATACTCTTCTTCTTTCTCTCTATAGCTTCTCTCTCTATAATTGCTCTTGTGAGTCTAAGTGAATTGGTGAGAATGAAAGAAGAATGAGCTTCTATTTATAGGAAAACATAGTTTTAATAATTGTTCGTTTTGGGGCTCGAATTATTACAGTATAGTACCTTCATCTTTTCCTCTATTTTTAATCTATTCCTACAAGTATTATCAAACTTGCACCACCTCCCCTAATAGTAAATCATGTGAATTAATAGTTCTATTCATGTGAACAGATAGTTATATGCATATGAACTAATAGCAATTACTTTCTCATTTATCCGATTAATTACCCGTTTGGTCAATTTAACATCCCGAAATCAATTATTATCGAAATAAATGTTGATTTCTACTAACACAAATAATCCCAACACAATGGAAATATTTTAATCAACAATTTCATCATTGATATTTCGAACTTTGACTTTTTCCAAACAAAAAACTCAACTGTTGACTTTTTGACCAAAATATTAACCCCGACAAAATTTGTGTTTATAGTATATTTTTACTAATTTCATCGTTTCGTACTCAAATATCACATCCGCGTCTCCAAATTCAACTCCGAACTCAAATTTGATTTTTAATTAAATTCATCATTAATATTATAACTCACAATATTTAACAACCATATCATTCCCAGGAAAGAGGGAGCTTTCTGATAAGGATTTCTTCCCATTGGCGCGCAATTAGGTGACCAAACCACTTTACTCGACAGAACTTTTTAGATATCATCAATAATGCAAATAATAATATGAATAACTTTGTCATCTTAATTATTGATTTAATAATATAAAATATTATGCAGATGATACCGTGACAATAATTAAATTAATAATATGAGATATATTATGAAGCAATTACAGTAGCAATAATTGAATAAAACTGAGTGACTTTTCACGTAAGCATCAATAATTAATACCGTGTGCTACTATGTAACCACGCGTATTATTGTACTTTTATCACCGATTATTTTATGACAACTTGCTTACTTTATAAAATTTTCACATATCACCCTTAACTTTAACCTTTTATCAATTTAACCATTTACTAAATAGAATAATAATTATAAGAAACTTGAATACTTTCATTTCATAAAATTCGGGATCTCACATATAGAGTATGGAAGAAAATATTATTTCATACGAATATTGAATAAAAATAATATCCCTTACGAATACGGAATAAATAACATCCATTACCTTAGTAGAAGGCTAGATATTGTAATAGTGAAGTAACAGAATTCTCTTCTTCTTTCTCTCTATAGCTTCTCTCTCTATAATTTCTCTTGTGAGTCTTAGTGAATTAGTGAGAATGAAAGAAGAATGAACTTCTATTTATAGGAAAACATAGTTTCGATAATTATACGTTTTGGGGCTCGAATTATTACAGAATAGTACCTTCATCTTTTCTTTCATTTTTAATTTAGTCCTATAAGTATTATCAAATTTGCACCACTTCCCCTAATAGTACATGCATGTGAATCAATAGTACATGCATGTGAATTAATTGTTCCTTTCATGTGAACAAATAGTTATATGCTTGTGAACTAATAGCAATTAATTGCTCATTTATCCGGTTAATTACCCGATTGGTCAATTTAACCTCCAAAAATAAATTATTATCGAAATAAATGTCGATTTCCACTAACACTAATAATCCCAACACAATGGAAATATCAATTCCATCTTTAATCAACACGAACTTATTCATCATTAATATTATAACTCATAATATTTAACAACCAGATCATTCCCAGGAAAGATTGGGCTTTCCGATAAGATTTTCTCCCTATTGGCGCGCAATTAGGTGGCCAAACCCCTTTCCTCGATAGAACTTTCGAGACATCGTCAATAATGCAAATAATAATATGAATAACTTTGTCGTCTCAATTATTGATTTAATAATATAAAATATTATGCATATGATACTGTGATAATAATTAAATCAATAATATGAGAGATATTATGCAGCAATTACTATAGCAATAATTGAGTATAACTGGGTGACTTTTCACGTAAGCATCAATAATCAAAGATACTGTACAATACCGTGTGGTATAATGCAACCACGCGTATTACTGTACTTTTATCATCGGGTATTTCAACAGTTTAACGGTAAAACTTTTGCCGTTATTTTTATAAAAAGATATTTACATGCGTTTTTCTAACTCCGAATAATACTTACATTGTAGGGTCCACCAATGATTATCTTGTCGTCATTTATATTCCCTCGATAAAAGCGAATATTCCCGAGCCAATCGAATATTTTATGACAACTTGCATACTTTGCAAAATTTGTAAATATTACCCACAACTATAATATTATATCAAATCCACACCTTAATACTTAAAAAAAATATTTCGAGAAAATTAATCTTTATTCATAAAATTTAGGGTCTTACAACCTCCCCTTCTTACGAAATTTCATCCTCGATTTTGACGTACGTACCTGGTATGTCGAAGAGGTGAAGATACCTCGTTAGTTTCTAACTCTTGAGGTATAACCTTTGAGCGTAGAATATGATCCTTCTTATCTAAGATTTTAATAGGTATATCCTCATACGTTAAATTTTTTGTTATCTCGTCTAGTTCTAATTCAATAATGTGGTTCGGGTCTTCCACATATTTACGTAACATCGATACGTGAAAAATGTTATGAACACGCGACATATTTGGCGGTAAGACAAGTCTATAAACCACAGTTCCTTCTCGATCGAGGATTTCAAATGGACTAATAAAATCGAGGGTTGAGATTTCCTCTCTTCGTCAATTTTTGCCTTAGAATAACGCCCTCTTGAACCTTCTTCTTCACATTCATCAACTTTGAGTCTGTAGCTTGAGCGGTTTAACTTTATCAATTAAAGTCGGTTCTAATCATATATTCGTCATCTTCTCGTGGGTCTCTAAAGTCTTTAACTCTATCTCCATCCTTTTTAAATCATATAAATGGGTCTTTGTGTTAACAACGTCGTACTCGTAACCGCATACGATCTTCTATTCAACGCGTCAACTACCACGTTTACTTTTTCCACAATGTTATTGAATGGTATTATCGTAATCTTTCAACAGCTCGAGCCAACGTCTTTGGCACTTGTTACGTTCATTTTAGTTGAAGAAATATTTGAGGTTTTAAAAATGAGTTTTATTTTGGGGTCAATACAAAATTCAATTTCACGTTCTAGGGGTAGGCCAAGAAGTCTTTAGGAATATGTCAGGAAATTTATTAACGATAGAAATATCATTCAAAACTGCGACTCTCATCCAAGACTTGGATAGCACGTCGATTGATACCTATCAACTTGCCACCATTGTTCATGGCGTCCCCTACAAAGAGTCTGGCTTTGGTGCATTCCAAGACTTGGAAGTCACCAGCGAAAAGGCTCGGGTCTCTTTACTTATGGCTTAATATGACAGTGATTGACTTTAGTGGTTTGGTTGCTTGAATTCGCATAACAGGTTGGTTAGGAATATGAAAACTAAAAACCTTACAAAAACAATCAATTTTAACATGGTGAGTAGTTAACCGGCGATTCCTAAAATCACATCAAAGGCAAGTATTTTCAAAGAGATAAGTCAAAGTCTAATTCCTCCGGAGTTAAATTTAAACGTTGAGCGCTAGTAGAAGAAATAAAAGAATGGGTAGAACATGTATCAAATAAGGTATAGATTTCGCTAAAGTTTATGATTATCTTATCTGTGATGAACTCGTTCGGGTTCTTCACTTTTTGGGAGGTCACGACAAACGCTATCCCTTGAACTACCGGCTTTGACTTCTTTGGGACGGCCTTTGGTGTCATCATTACCATTGAAATTGACTTTTCTACACGATAAAATCGAGCTAGGTTGTAAGACCCCAACTTTTATGAATAAAGAATAATTTTATCAAAATAAATTTTTGAATATTATGGTGTGGATTTGATATAATGTTATAGTTGTGGGTAATATTTACAAATTTTGTAAAGTAAGCAAGTGGTTATATAATATTTGATTGGTCTGGAATATTCATTTTAACAGGAATATTCAGATGACGACAAGACAATCATCATTGGTGGACCCATAATGGAAGTATTGTCGTAGTTAGAAAAACGATTGTAATTATCTTTTATAAAAATAACGGCGAAAGTTTTGCCGTTAAAATTGTTGAACTACCCGGTAGTAAAAGTACAATAATACGCGTGGTTGCATAGTAGCACACGATATTGATTATTGATGCTTAAGTGAGAAGTCACTCAGTTATACTCAATTATTGCTACAATAATTGTTGTATCATATCTCTTATATTATTGATTCAATTATTGTCACAGTATCATCTGCATAATATTTATTATTATTAAATCAATAATTGAGACGACAAAGTTATTCATATAATTATTTGCAATATTGACAATGTCTAGAAGTTATGTCAAGGAGAGGTTTGGTCACCTAATTGCGCGCCAATAAGGAGAAATCCTTATCGGAAAGCCCCCTCTTTCCTGGGAACGATCTTGTTGTTAAATATTGTGAGTTATAATATTAATGATGAATAAGTTGTGTTGATTAAAGATGAAATTGATAGTTCCATTATGTTGGGATTATTAGTGTTAGTGGAAATCGACATTTATTTCGATAATAATTGATGTCTGGAGGTTATATTGACCAATCGGGTAATTAATCGGATAAATAAGCAATTAATTGCTATTATTTCACATGCTTATAATTATTTGTTCACATGTGTGTTCTATTGATTCACATTCATGTACTATTAGGGGAGATGGTGCAAGATTGATAATACTTGCATGACTAAATTAAAAATGGAGGTATAGTTGAAGGTACTATACTATAATTAGTTTTTTCACATGATTATACTATTGAGTCACATGAATGAACTATTAATTCACATTATTTACTATTAGGGGAGGTGGTGCAAGTTTGATAATACTTGCAGGACTAAATTAAAAATGAAGAAAAAGAGGAAGGTATTATACTGTAATATTTTGAGCCCCAAAACGTGTAATTATCGAAACTATATTTTCCTATAAATAGAAGCTCATTCTTCCTTCATTTCCCACCAATTCAAAAAGCTTTAGAGCAATTATTATAGAGAGAAAGAAGAAGAGAAGTTTGCTACCTCACTATTCCAGTATCCAGTTTTTCTAAAGTAAGCGGTATTATTCTTTCGTATTCATGAAGAAAGTTATTTTCTTTCAAAACTCGTAAGGGTTGTTATTCCATTCTTTATTATTATGTTGGAATAACTTTTATACATCATGATACCGCACACATGGTGAAATTCTTACATTATTCCATTCTTTATTATTACATTGGAATAACTTTTATGCATCATGATCTATCGCATGCCGTGAATTCTGTTGTTATTCCATTATTTATTATTTTGTTGGAACATCCCATGCATGCTGGATTCACGCACGACTGGTTCCATTCTTTATTATTCTATTGGAACATCCCGTGCATGCGTGATTACTGCGTGACTGGTTCCATTCTTTATTATTCATTGGAATATCATGTATGCATGCAATTACATACGTGACCTTGTTCCATTCTTTATTATTCTCATTGGAATAACACGTCTGCATGCGGATTACGACGCTGGTGAATTCTTCCGATATTTCATTCTTTATTATTCATTGGAATAATGCATACTCACGTGATTACCTCATGGCGGCAAAAATCCATTTGTGGTTTCATATATTCTATTATACTCGGTTGATTAAAGTTTTGGCTTCTATACTCCATGAAATTAGTGGAATATCCTTGATATTTGAGCTTTATCCAGTATCTTTTCATGGAAATATTCTTCTGAGCATTCTTGAATTTTACTCCACAAAGCAGTATCATGTTGACAATTTGGACGATATTGATTTCTAGATAAATTAAGTTATAAATATTTATAAATTTATCCTTGAACTTGTTTAATTGAATTCTTATATCATTGTCATCATCCTCATATTTATAATATGTTGAAAGTTATCTGTGGCCTGTAGTGCATGGATGGACTTGGTATGATTATGACCAGGGATTATTCGGTATAATCATGATCGTAATGTTACAAATGATGTGGTAAAAGTCCTCATTGGCCATAGTGCATTGATGGACAGTTGTTGGCATGATCATGACCATTGATGAATACACGAATATCCTCGGCCCAGAGTGCATGGATAATTTGTGGTCGTGATACTAATGAATATCCTTGGTAGTAAAGTGGGATGATGTGGTTTATTTATTAAGATGAGTCTCAGCGAAAAAAGTGATGAAAAACCTTTAAAATCATAGAAGATAGTAGATTTTATTCTCTACTTGACTCTTCTAATGGATTGCTTGTTCCACTGCAGTTAAACTTGATGTTTATTATATTTTATCGGGTTTAACACTGTTGAAGGCTAATGATAATTTATTATGCATTATCTTAGTCATAATATTTCTTACTGGGCTAGTTGAGCTCACCCTTTTTTTCACTGTTCTCTTCAGGAAATGAGAACGTAGCCAGGACTAGTTGGGGAACAGAGTGACGGTCCAGATGATAGCATTAGTAGTCCTCACTATTCTGTTAAATAGTGTGATAATAAATGTAATGAGGACTCCATTGAGTGTGGATATTGTCTAGATGATAATATTCTTATTAAAACTCTTAGATTATGTTTTGTCGTATTGTACACGATTGTTGTATAATTAAGTTGTATTTGAATTTTGTACCATGTATTTGGCGACTCAAGATGGGTGATGTATACCTATTTTGGGGGCGTCACACTTGATATCAAAGATTAGGGATATGATCCCTGGCTGAGATGTGAGACAAGAACTAGGATGGGAGAGACGGGGAATTCCTTCGCTAGTATGACCTACCTAAGTTTATTTGGTATTTATTTGGTCGGTCAGAGTATAGGGATAATATGTGACATGTCAATTAACCCTTGTTTTGTGGTAGTATTTGAAAATGACATCCGAGAATGTTGAGAATACCAATGGAGAACAGGAGACCGTTGAGTCTCCACAGACCAATAATCAAGATAATTTGCATCAGGAAGGCGACAATCCTCATGCAAACAACAACACTGACCAAATGATGAATGATGGAATGTTCAGAGGCTTTATGCAATTCATGCAACATCAGGCAAGAGCGGCTCCTGTCCAAAATGTAGGTGGAAACACTAGAAACTCTCGGACGGTCACCGCTAAATAGTTCAAGGAGCTGGGACCACCAGAGTTTATTGGAGAGCCAAAACCACTTAAGGCGGAAGCATGGATAAAGCAGATCACCAAGATATTTGATAATTTGGGATGCTTTGAGGAGCAAAAGGTTCCATTTGCCACCTTTATGTTGCGAGGAGAGGCAGATTACTGGTGGGAATCGATAAAGCGTACTCAACCTGCCGCACTAAAGATGTCTTGGGAGAACTTCCAAGAACTATTCAACGACAAGTACTTTCCCGAAAGTATACGTCACATGAAAGAGGTAGAGTTCATCAAGTTGGAGCAGAACAATATGACCGTGTCACAGTACGAAGCTAAGTTTGTCGAGTTGTCCCGATTTACGTCTCACTTGGTTGATAATGAGGAGAGAATGACGTAGATGTTTCTAAGAGGTTTGAAACCCGAGATACGTCAATACTTAATTTCTCATAAACTGTGTTTGTATTCAGATGTTATTAAGAGGGCTCAGTTATTGGAGTGCGATAACGAGTCAACTCAACCAAGAGAAAGCAGCCGACAAAATGATAATACCAGTGGTAGCAGTCATCGAAGCGGTGACTACAAATGTGGAGGGAATCAACATGCCAGAAATGGTAACCACTTCGGTGGTAATCATGGCCAAGACAGTAAAAATGGACATTTCAAGAAAAGGAGATTCAACAATGATGGAAAGACGTCAGCACCAGGATCCGTTGTTAAGGAAGGAGAACGATCACCTATCATATGCTTCAAATGCGGAGGGGAGGGACATATCAGTCCAAACTGCGCGATGCAGTCCAAAGCGTGTTATAATTGTGGAAGAGAACATCACCTAGTCCGATTTTATCGTGCACCAAAGACAAGTTCAGCTGGGATGGAGGGACCAAAGGCCATCCCAGAAAAGTCAAAGCTGGTAGTTCAAGGGATAGCGTTTGTCGTAACCTCCCAGAAAGCAAGGAACCCGAACGAGGTCATCACTGGTAAGCTTATCATAAACTCTAGCGAAGTCTATACCTTATTTGATACCGGTTCTACCCATTCTTTTATTTCTCTACTACTTGCCAACGTTTAAATTTGACTCGAGAGAATTAGACTTTGACTTATCGGTTGAAACTCCGCTGGGAGAAACCTTCATTACTGACCACTATTTATAAGTCTTGTTTGATTCAAATCGGTAACCGCATCGTTACACTCGTCGATCTTATTTCTTTAAAAATACTTGCATTTGATGTGATTCTAGGGATTGATTGGTTAACTACTCATCATGCTAAAATTGATTATTTTCGTAAGGTTGTTAGCTTTCATATTCCTAATCAACCTATTATGCGAATTCAAGCGACCAAACCATTAAAATCAATCATGGTCATCTCAAGCCATAAAGCTATTCGTTTATTGAAAAACGGATGTCAAGCTTTCTTAGCTCATGTCACATATTTAAACAAAAATACGTCAGATTTGAAAGATATTTCTATTGTTAATAAATTTCCCGACGATTCCTCAAGAACTTCCTCGCCTACCCTAGAGCATGAAATTGAATTTTTATCGACCTTGAACCCGTGTACAAAACCCATTTCCAAAGCCCCATATCGAATGGCTCCTATTGAACTTCGAGAGTTAAAGACCCAATTACTGTGAAATTGTTAGACATCGCTTTCATCCGCCCTAAGACGTCTCCTTGGGTGTTCTCGTTCTATTCATGAAGAAGAAAGATGGAAGTATGCGACTTTGTATTGATTATTATCGGAGTTGAATCATGTCACCATCAAAATAGTACCCGCCTTGCATTGATGACTGTTTGACCAGTTGCAAGGCGCCAAATTCTTTTCAAAGATTGATCTTCGTTCCAGATATCATCAGTTGAAGATTAAAACTGATGACATTCCAAAGACTGCTTTCAGAACTCGGTACGAGCATTATGAATTCTTAGTCATGTCTTTTGGGTTGACTAATGCTCATGCTGCCTTCATGGATATGATGAACCGAGTATTCAAGGAATATTTGGATCACTTTGTGGTTGTCTTTATTGATTACATCCTCATATACTCTAAAACTCATGAAGACCATGAGCAACACTTGAGGCTGATACTCCAAAAGCTTCGTGAAAACAAGCTATATGCCAAGTTGAAGAAATGCGAGTTCTGGCTTGAGGAAGTTGCATTCCTTGGGCACGTTGTGACGCCCCTAAAATTAGGTATACGTCACCCATCTTGGGTCGCCACTTACATGGTACATAAATTAAAATACAAACTTAATTATACATCCGTCAGTAACATACGACAATACATAAATCGAGAGTTCTAATAGAATATTGTCATTTAGACAATATCCATACTCAAGGAGTCCTCATTACATTTATTGTCACACTATTTAATGTAATAGTGAGGACTACTAATGCTATCTTCTGGACCATTACTCTTTTCCCCGACTCGTCCCAAATTATATTCTCATTTCCTCAAGAGAATAGTGAAAGAAAGGTGAGCTCAACTAGCCCAAAGAAGAAATATTATGACTAAGATAATGCGAATATAAATTATCATTAGCCTTCAATAGTGTTAAACCGATAAAATACAATAGACAACCAGCTTTAATCTGCAATGAATGTGCAATCCATTAAAAGAGTCAAGTAGAAAACAAAGTCTACTATCTTTTAGGTTTTAAAAGGTTTTCATCAATTTTTATCACTAAGACTCAGTTTAATGAATAAACCACAATATCTAATCATCCCTGTACCACGATCAAGGATTTTCATCAAATTATCAATGGTCATGACTATACCGAATCACCCCTGGTCATAATCATACCAAAAACTATCCATCACTGCATTACAGGCCACTGAGGACTTTTGTCACATCATTTATATCAAGCCATGATTATACCGAATGAACCCTGGTCATAATCATACTAAGTTCATCTATGCACGTAAGCAAAAGATAACTTTCAACATAATATAAACATGAGGATGATGACAATGATATAAGAATTCAATAAAACAAGTTCAAGAATTAATTTCTTTAGGATTTATTAACGTCCAAATTGTCAACAAGATACTGTTTTGTAGTGTAAAATTCAAGAATGATCAGAAGAATATTTCCATGAAAAGATACTGGATGAAACGCAAATATCAAGGATATTCTACTAATTTCATGGAGTATAGAAGTCAAAGTTTTAACCAACTGGGTATAATAAAGAATGGAATAACAAAAGAAATCACCATGCATGCGGATTCACATGTATGAAAGTTATTCCAATGTAATAATAATAACGGAACCAGTCGTGAAATTCACAATCGGCTGTGATGATCCAATGTAATAATAAATGCTTTGAATAATAAACAATGGAACCGTGTCCTGTAAAACACACGCATGTGATATTCCAATGTAATAATAAATGCGAATAATAAACAATGGAACCAGTCCTGTAAAACACACGCATGTGATATATTCCAATGTAATAATAAAGAATGGAATAATGTAAGAAGATCACCAAGTATAGGGGATTCCACAGATACAAAGTTATTCCAATGTAATAAATAAGAATGGAATAACATAAGGATTTCACCAAGTATAGGTATGCCGCATATACACAAAGTTATGTATAGGGTATACCACTTTTACAAAGTTATTCCAATGTAATAATAATGAATGGAATAATGTAAGTTCTCTTCATGAATAAGAAAGAATAACACCCTTACGGCACAACAAATAATACCCCTTTACCGTAAAAGACACTTTGAATATCAAAGTAGTGAAGTACCGTATACTCTTCTTCTTTCTCTCTATAGATTTTCTCTCTATAGCTTCTCTCTATAATTTCTCTCTCTAGAGTTTCAGTGAATTCGTAAGAAAATAATGAAGGAATGAGCTTCTATTTATAGGAAAATAGAATGCATAGTAATTAATCCATGAACGGTCCAGATTGATTTACTTTAATCTGACGGTCCATATTTAAAGCAAAATCTATTAACTAAAATATAATATATTCTATTTATATAAAAACATTTTACTATGAAAACACTATGCAACACTATGCAAAACACTATGCAACACTATGCAAAATAAAATATAATATATTCTATTTATAGAATAACTTTAATAAAGTATTCTGTTTTATATAAAAGATGTTTCTGTTTTATTACGTTAATAATACGAATAAAACAAAACGTCATTATCGCTATAATAATTCATATTATTAATCGACAATAATGGAATCAAACTGAGTGACTTCTCACATAAGCATCAATAATCAATACCGTGTATCTACGCTTATAACCAATAATGACATCGTACTTTTACTATCGAGTAGTTCAACAAGATCAACCAGAAACTTCCGCCGTTATTTCAATAAAATATTTTTGTCGCTTTCTCAATCCGACAATAATTCTATCAGGGTCCACCAATGATTGAGCCAGTTTGCATTAATATTCCCTCGCTAAATCGAATATTCCCCACCAATCGAATATAATATAACCACTGTGCATACTTTGCAAAATTTATAAATACTACCCACAACTATAATATTTATCTCAAATTCACACCATAATATTAAAAATTATTTCGACAAAAATTTAAATCTTTATTGATAAAATCTGGGGTCTCACAATCTCCCTCCTTATGGAATTTAGCCCTCGAAATTAGAGTACGACTGGTATGATAAAGAGGTGAGGATACCTTGAATACCTTTATCGTTGAAAACATTAAATTCATCTTTGCAATCCTACCAAAGATATTCATTAACAATTCATTTTTTGCACTACAGCCAAAGATATACAACTCAGAAACCAATAATGCCAGACGCAACAATTAATAGTATCAGACCACAAATTATCCATGCACTACGACCAAAGATAATCGTATTCATTAGTATCACGACTACAAATTATCCATGCACTACTACCAAAGATAATCGTATGTATTCATTAAGTATCACGACCACAAATTATCCATCCATGCACTACTACCAAAAGATAATCGTATTCATTAGTATCACGACCACAAATTATCCATGCACTACTACCAAAGATAATCGTGTATTCATTAGTATCACGACCACAAATTATCCATGCACTACTACTGCCAAAGATAATAGTGTATTCATTAGTATTCGATTACAAATTATCCATGCACTACTACCAAAGATAATCGTGTATTCATTAGTATCACGAAAAAATTATCCATGCACTACTACCAAAGATAATCGTGTATTCATTAGTATCACGACCATAAATTATCCATGCACTACTACCAAAGATAATCGTGTATTCATTAGTATCACAACCACAAATTATCCATGCACTACTACCAAAGATAATCGTGTATTCATTAGTATCACGACCACAAATTATCCATGCACTACTACCAAAGATAATCGTATATTCATTAGATCAATCAAATTATCCATTCATTACTACCAAAGACAATCGTGTATTCATTAAGTATCACGACCACAAATTATCCATGCACGCTACTACCAAGGATATTCGTGTTTTCAATTACTACCATGATTATACCCAAACAATCCTCATCATAATCATACCAAGTCCATCTATGCACTACAGCCACGTATTTGACTTTCAACATAATATAAACATGAGGATAATGATATAAAGAATCAATCAAATGAGATAAAGGATAAATATTAAACATTTATAATATAATTTATCCATGATTCAAGAATATCCCCATGTTATCAATCACTTAATAATCTCATAATCTAATATCATTAATATTATAACAATATTTTAATCACTTCTTAAATTTATAAACAATTTATCTCAATTGTTTACGCTTTACCATATAATGCATTTAATCATTCAAAATGCTATACTCATAAGGTATCATCCCCAATTATCAAATCTCTCATAAAAAAAATATGCATATACTCTATATAGGATTCTCTAGCCATAAAATCATATTTCCAACTTTGTTACTTCACATAACATATTTAACTCATATGTTCAGTAATTAAACTATTTTCATGAAAATACCAAATCAGTCCCAAAAATATTTCTTTTCTGGGATTTAGCATAATATAGTCCCATAATGAACATACATTTTCTCTTAATTTTAAAAATTCATTTACTATTTTTCAAAAATCAATTTCTAATTAATTCATTAAGAAATTAGCTACCTCAAGGTTAACTCCAGAAATTCCCAAATCTTGGCAGGACCTTACACATGTTAATGTGAGCCTCGATTTAAATTTCATGGTCATCGGAGTTGTAGAACTCCTAAGTTATATCGTTTTCATTTAAAAACCTAAATATTGAAATGGTCATAACTTGCTCATTTTAAGTCAGAATAAGTTCATTTTTGAACAGGAGTTACCTTATACCATATACTTTCATTTCCCAAAAGGCTAGAATTTTTCTCATAATTTAAGTGGCCGAAACAGCCTTTCTAAAATCATGGCAGCAGCTTTTTAGATTTTTGCAGCTTTGCACTCCTTTGCTAAAATCAGTCCACACAAAAATTTACAACACCTTTTCCAGTAATTCCACTTGGATTAGTTAGGTAACTCATAGATCTAACTCTAGGACTTGACCACACTCAAAAATTCAAAATATAATAGGAGATTTGGTCAATTGAATTTCATGTTACGTTTTTCACCAAAATCTGGTTTTTAACTCCTTGTGATTTTTAAGAAACTTTCATGTTTTCACATACTAACCAACATAACTCATCATAACACTTACTAATACCACGTATACCTATGATTTTCATTAGTCCAATGCTTTTATTATGACTTTCATCATAAACCACGTAAACTGTTCATTTTAGTTGAAGAAATATTTGATGGTTTAAGAAATGGGTTTTGATCGGTGTCAATACAAAATTCGATTTCACGCTCTAGGGTAGGCTAGAAAGTCTTCAAGAATACGCCAAGAAATTTATTAATAATAGAAATATCATTCAAAATCGTGACTCTCATCCAAAACTTGATAAGTACGTCACATTGATATCAACTGTGACTTCTATCCCTTAACCTAGATAAGACCTCACAATGATACCTATAAACTTGCCATCTTCATTCACGATGTCACCTACTGAAGAAAGTCCGCTTTGGCATTTCCACACAAGGAAGTCAACAACGAAAGGTTCGGGGCTCTTTACTTATGGCTTGATATGACAATAATTGACTTTAGTAGTTTGGTTACTTGAATTACATAACAAAGTTGGTTATGAATATAAAAGCTAACAACCTTACTAAAAGCATGATGAGTAGTTAACCAATTGATTCCTAAAATCACATCAAAGGCAAGTATTTTTAAAAGATAAGATCGACAGTAACGTGAAAGTGTTTATTTGAATCAAACAAGATTTAAAAATAGTAAGCGAACGAAGGCTCCTACTAACGAAGTTTCAACCAATAAGTCAAAGTCTAACTTCTCCTGAGTCAAATTTAAACGTTGAACGCAAGCAAGAGAGAGATAAAATAATGGGTAGAACCCAGATCTTATAAGATAGACTTCATGAATTTATAATTAACTAACCCGTGCTAACTTCGTTCGGTTTACTCGCTTTTGAGAAGTCATGAAAATGCACTTCCTAAAACCAACGACTTTGTTTTGTCCATATCCACCTTTGGTGCCACCGTCCCAAATAGACTTGACTTTGGTGCATAACAAAATTGAGCTAAATGACCTTCTCTTCTTGCAATTTCCACTTCTATTATCTTTGCCATGATTACCACCAAGTGGTTACCATTCTTAGCATAATAATTTCCCCGATGGTTATCATTGTTCGATAAATTGCCACCCAATATGATTATTATCGTGTTGTTGGTCATTACCTTTTGTTTGAGCTGAATCAACACTCTCATGTGCTTCATTGCTTATCTCAGCATTTTCAGATGTCATTCTCAAACACTGTCACAAAACAAGGGTTAATTAACATATCACATATTATCCCTATACTCTGACCGACCAATTAAATATCAAATAAATTTAGGTAGGTCATACTAAATAAGGAATTCCCTATCTCTCCCTCCTAGTTCTAGTCTCACATCTTAGCCAGGGATCATATCCCTAAGCTCTGATACCAACTGTGACGCCCCCAAAATTAGGTATACGTCACCCATCTTGGGTCGCCACTTACATGGTACATAAATTCAAATACAAACTTAATTATACATCCGTCAATTGTAACATACGACAATACATAAACCGAGAGTTCTAATAGGAATATTGTCATTTAGACAATATCCATACTCAAGGAGTCCTCATTACATTTATTGTCACACTATTTAATGTAATAGTGAGGACTACTAATGCTATCTTCGGGACCATTACTCTTTTCCCAGGCTCGTCCCGGCCTATATTCTCATTTCAAAGAGAACAAAGAAAGAAAGGGTGAGCTCAACTAGCCCAAGAAGAAATATTATGACTAAGATAATGCGAAATAAATTATCATTAGCCTTCAATGTTGTTAAACCGATAAAATACAATAGACAACCAATTTAACTACTGAATGAATATGCAATCCATTAAAAGAGTCAAGTAGAAAATAAAGTCTACTATCTTTTAGGTTTTAAAAGGTTTTCATCAATTTTTATCACTAAGACTCAGCTTAATGAATAAACCACAATATCTAATCATCCACGTACTACGATCAAGGATTTTCATCAAATTATCAATGGTCATGACTATACCGAATCACCCCGGTCATAATCATACCAAAAACTATCCATCAACGCATTACGAGCCACCGAGGACTTTTGTCACATCATTTATATCAAGCCATGATTATACCGAATGAACCACTATCATAATCATACTAAGTTCATCTATGCACGTAAGCCAAAGATAACTTTCAACATAATATAAACATGAGGATGATGACAATGATATAAGAATTCAATAAAATAAGTTCAAGAATTAATTTCTCTAGGATTTATTAACGTCCAAATTGTCAACAAGATACTATTTTGTAGAGTAAAATTCAAAATGATCGTAAGAATATTTCCATGAAAAGATATCGGATGAAACGCAAATATCAAGGATATTCTACTAATTTCATGGAGTATAGAAGTCAAAGTTTTAACCAACTCGGGTATAATAAAGAATGGAATAACAAAAGAAATCACCACGCATGCGGTACTTTGCATGTATGTTATTCCAATGAGAATAATAATAACGGAACCAGTGTCGTGAAATTCACAATCGGCAGGATGATCCAATGTAATAATAAATGAATAATAAACAATGGAACCAGTCCTGTAAAACACACGCAGTGATGATATTCAAATAGAATAATAAATGCGAATAATAAACAATGGAACCAGTCCCAGTAAAACACACGCATGTGATATTCCAAATGAATAATAAAGAATGGAATAATGAAGAAGATCACCAAGTATAGGGGATTTCACAGATACAAAAGTATTCCAATGTAATAAATAAGAATGGAATAACATAAGGATTTCACCAAGTATAGGTACGCCAGACATATACAAAGTTATGTATAGGGTATACCACTTTTATAGAGTTATTCCAATGTAATAATAATGAATGGAATAATGTAAGTTCTCTTCATGAATAAGAAAGAATAACACCCCTTACGGTACAACAAATAATACCCCTTACCGTAAAAGACACTGGATATCAAAGTAGTGAAGTACCAGAATACTCTTCTTCTTTCTCTCTATAGATTTTCTCTCTATAGCTTCTCTCTATAATTTCTCTCTAGAGTTTCAGTGAATTCGTAAGAAAATAATGAAGGAATGAGCTTCTATTTATAGGAAAATAGAATGCATAGTAATTAATCCATGAACGGTCCAGATTGATTTACTTTAATATAATATATTTTACTATGCAAATACTATGCAACACTATGCAAAATACTATGCAAAACACTATGCAAAATACTATGCAACACTATACATAATAAAATATAATATATTCTATTTATAGAATAACTTTAATAAAGTATTCTGCATTTTATATAAAAGATGTTTCGCTTTTTATAACGTTAATAATAATGAATAAAACAAAACGTCATTATCGCTATAATAATTCATATTATTAATCGACAATAATGGAATCAAACCGAGTGACTTCTCACATAAGCATCAATAATCAATACCGTAATGCTACTATGCAACCACACGTATTCGTATTTCTTTTACTACCGAGTAGTTCAACAAGATCAACCAGTAAAACTTCCACCATTATTTCAATAAAATATTTTTTGTCGCTTTCTCAATCCGACAATAATTACATTAGGGGTCCACCAATGATTGAGCCATTGTATGAATATTCCCTCGCTAAATCGAATATTCCCCGACCAATCGAATATAATATAACCACTTGCATACTTTGCAAAATTTATAAATACTACCCACAACTATAATATTTATCTCAAATTCACACCATAATATTAAAAATTATTTCGACAAAATTTAAATCTTTATTGATAAAATCTGGGGTCTCACACACGTGATATCAAATCATGGGATATCTGCTAACCCAGCAAAGTTTGAAGCAATTCAAAGCTGGGAGCAACCTAAATTAGTGACCGAAGTACGTAGCTTTCTCGGCTTAGCTAGTTATTATCGGAGATTTGTAGAAGGGTTTTCTTGAATCGCTACTCCATTAACTCAGCTGGCTCGAAAAGATACAAAATTCGGTTAGAGCTAGGAATGTGAGAAGAGTTTTCAAGAACTCAAGAGGAGACTCATTTCAGCACCTGTTCTGACAATACCATTTGGCTCGGAGGGATTTTTCATCTATAGTGATGCTTCAGGCAAAGGGTTAGGATGTGTTCTCATGCAACGTGGGAAAGTCATATCCTATGCCTCAAAACAACTCAAAGAATATGAGAGGAATTATCCTACTCATGATCTAGAGTTGGCAGCAGTCATTTTTGCGCTTAAGATTTGGAGGCATTATGTGACGCCCCCAAAATAGGTATACATCACCTATTCTGAGTTGTCAATACATGGTACAGAAACAACTACAACAACAGTAAAACTGTGAGTTTGAATACAAATATTATCTTCTAGACAATATCTATACTCAAATAATCCTCATCACATTTATTGATACATTATTTTACAAAAATGGTGAGGACTACTAAACAATCCTTTCTAAAACCTTCATTCCATACCCAGGACTAATTGCACTCGCTTATATTCTCGCCTCCACGAGAAAAATGGAACAAAAGGAAAAGGGTGAGCTCAACTAGCTCAAGAAAGAATATTATGACTAAGATAATATACAACAAATTACCGTTAGTCTTCAACAGGAAAAAATTTAATAGAATACAATAGACAACAAATTTTAAATCAATATTCGCAATGAAAATAATAATTCATTAGAAGAGTTAAGTAGAGAATGCAAACTACTATCTTCTATGTATGAATTTAAAAGTTCATCGCTCATCTTTTATCCTGTAACATCAATCAATATACATCTCAGAATCAAATATTCATCTTTGCACTATGAGCCAAAGATATTCATCACTCGGTCATGTTCATCTCAACACTGCTCATCTTTGCACTACACAGCCAAAGATATTCTTCAGAAATCATTCATCTTTTACCTTCAAAGCCAAAGATATTCAATAATATCATCATTTAAGACCGAGGATGATGAAAATATTTTTAAAGAAACGAATCCAAAGAAACAAAATGACAAGGATTAAGGATTTAGGATTCGTACTTTGTTTTATCCATGTTTAAAAATACCTCAAAAATAATCATAGTGGTGTAAAATTCAAGAATGATCAAAACATGGATACAATCAAAGCTAGTATCTAGAATAGATATTTTTGAATGACGAAAAGAAGAAATTTTATTTTTCAATGAATAGTCTCAGATATCGTGAATAAAGGCCGATACGTGAATAAGAACTCTACACCAAAAGATAGAAATTCCACAAAAACATCTTCACGCTTCATGAATAGTACTTTCGTGAATAAGAACTTCGTGAATAATAACTCATGAATAAGAACTCGTGAATAGTAACTCATGAATAGTAACTCGTGAATAAGAACTCATGAATAAGAACCCCGATATGAAAAAGTTCCAAATTTGATAAAAGTTCCAACCAATATTTCAAAGATAATGATATTAAAGAAATAATATCATTTGAGAAGAAAATAACATCCTCTTACCTCAAAATAACCGTATTTTAATCAATTTTGATATATAGTCTTGTGAAACTTGCAGATCAATAAAACTCTCAAAATATCAAAATACTCACAAAAATACGCTCAATAATCTAGAGAGAAAGAAAACTTGTTTCTGGTGTGATTTTCAATTCTAACCTAAGCGCCTATTTATAGGAAAATGCTAGAACGCCAAAGGAGACTAAATAATAAAATATTATTATTATTATTTCTCACCTTCTACGCATGCCACCAACCAACTTTGAAAGCCATCACCATCTTTAAATAAATTGGCATTACATGTTGTAAAACAAAAGTGGGTCCCACCCATAATTTAATAAAAATCATTTTATTCTCTGAAACTTCAACAATTCATAGAAAATAGACCAGTTATCAGAAAAATACGAATTTTATGTCCATTCTGCCTGAAATCGAATTCTCTACAACTTTACTGAGAAGAAATTTTTCCAAATTCCAAACGAAAAATGACCAAAATCAAAGATACTGGATAAGTTTTCTAATTTCCTTCTCTTCCCTTTCTCTTCTTCCTTTCCCATAATTCTCCACTAACTCTCTCTCCCCACTTTCTTCTCTTACCCCCACCACTTCTTCCACACACACACACAACATATATATATATATATATATATATATATATATATATATATATATATATTAAAATATTTACAATTATTAAATAATTCCAATTCTATCTTCTCTCTTCCACCTCATCTATTTATAAACCATGAATTTATTGTAAAAATATCACCATTAATATATTATTAAAATAATATATTTAATTGAATTATTTTATCGTAAAAGATAAAATATTAATTTTCAACAATTGTCATTTTAAAATTTTTTCTCCATCTATATCCATATAAAATCAATATTTTCCTCATCATATGAATCAATAATTAATTATTCACAAATAATATTACGAATCACAATATTGACAACCAGCAGCGGTTCCTCAGAAAGAGGGGGCTTTCCAATAAGGATCTCTCCTTCTTGGCGCCATGAATTAGGTGACCAAACCCTCCTCCTTGATGTAACTTTCTAGACATTGCCAATAATGTTTTCTAATATTATTATTCGGATAATATGAATTATTGCTCTGATAATGGAAAATCTTTGTGTAATGACAATTATCAAACAACAACAATATAAAATATCAACGCAATAATTATTGAATCAATAAAATAAAATCTTCGAATAAGAATTATCGTAACAATTATCGAGTAATGCCTTCACGTAAGAATCAATAATTGGTGCAATACCGTACCTTCTATTCAACAACGCCATATTAGTGTGTTTTAACCACCCGGTATTCCAACAAGATAATTGTGAATAACTACTGCCATGTTATTTTTAAACAACTTATATTTGTCGCTTTCCTCATCCAATCGCTTTCAGTTATGGGGCCCACAATGGTCAGCACAACAATCAGCATTTAATATTCACCGACAAGCGACGAATATTCCACGACCAAACGAATATTCCCTACAACAATGAATATTTTATAACCACTTGCTTATTTTGAAATATTTGCGTATTTAACCCCTAACTATCCACATTAATCAAATCAACCCTTACTATTTCAAAATAATAAATAGAAAAATTAAATTTCATTAATAATAAGTTGGGGTCTTACACATTACCCGATGGAGAGAAGGTGGAGATCTATACGGATCATAAAAAGCCTCAAATATTTTTTCACTCAAAAGGAACTCGACATGCGGCAAGCAACGATAAATGGCTTGAGTTGTTGAAAGATTACGATCATACCATTCAATACCATCCTGGAAAGCGAGCGTAGTAGGTGATGCATTTAGTGAAGAAGATCATATGCGAATGCGAGTGCATTATTGTCAACCCTGAGGCCCATTTTATATGACATACAAAGGATGGAGATAGAGTTAAAGACTCAGGGACCCATGTGATGATGGTGAATATCTGAGTAGTAAATTCGACTTTAATCGATAAAGTTAAAGTCGCTGCTCAAGCTACTGGACTCCTAGAGTGATCTGCGTATGAGGAAGAAAGTACAAGAAGGTGCTATGCCGGAAGCAAGGATCGATGAAGAAGGAATACTTCGAGTCAACTCCAGACTTTGTGTTCATAACAACCCTGATTTAAAGTATAAAATCATGATGGAGGCGCATAACACACTGTTTGCAATCCATCTTGGGAGTACCAAAATGTATCGTGATCTTCGACATACATTTTGGTGGAGCAATATGAAGAGAGAGATAGTGGAGTTTATCTCAAGGTTTTTAACTTGTCAACGAGTCAAGGCGGAGCATCAAGTACCAAAAGGTCCATTGCAACCACTTGAAATTTCAGAATGGAAGTGGGAGCACATTACCATGGATTTCGTTACTGGTCTTCCCAAGGTTTTGCAAGGCAAGATGCAATTTGGGACATTGTTGATAGATTGACCAAGTCTGCTCATTTCCTACCTATACGAGAAACTTATACACTTGAACGTCTTGCTCGTATGTGAAAGTAGTATGCACACAAGCCAATCATGTTTGATGATAAAGCATATACTTTGTAACAATCTTATTCATTTATTAATAAAAAGTATTAATTTATTAAAGGCTTTTAATTATCTACATGATCTTTGTTTTATAATATGTGATAAACCCATAGTTTTAAGCAATGCTTTTAGAATAATGATGATGATCATTCTAATGAGATCTAAATTCTTAGAAAGCTTAAAACTAAAATAGTTCCCAATCATTGGATTACTAAATTGGGGATTAGTGAATCCGGATAGATTGGTACATACGTTGCTTGCTCATTGGATGAGGATGATTGATCTCATGATCATTTGTGTGGAGACACTAAAGCAAGTATGTAGGTGCTTATTAGAGAATAAGTTCATTTGACGTTGGCTCGCTAAGGAATACCTAATGGAGTTTTATTTGCTGTCATTCGATAGAAATTCTGTAGTGATAGTAGTCTGAAGTAATCCTTGGACTTGAGATCATCATAGTATCTTGTGTATGATGAGTTATACTTTGACTTATTCCTTAAGACCCTTAGGGTATATCAAAGGGTATGCTTGGGTATAATAAGTTATGCATGGAGATAATGTATGATCAATAAAGAATCTACCACTTCTAATAAAGAAGAGAATGTCCTATGTGATTCGATAAATGACAACCCAAAGAGTCCTTGGCTTATGGCGAATGAAATTAGAAAGGAGTTTCTAATTTGCATTATTTGAGTTGTGCATTTAAGGATCGAAATACATATAATTAAATAAAATAAGACTTGTGATGAATTCCATGTCTTATATTTAATTGGGACATTGTATGGTGGAAGGATAAAATTGTCTGGTAACTATTTACTCAAAGGTTCTTTAATGATTAATGTTGAAATCTATATTATCCGGAAAAGTCGTTGATCGCTGGGAGAGGCTTATCCCTATTGTAGAATAAATATTATTTAAATAAATTAATTGTTTAATTTATTTATTTAAATAAGATTAGAATTGTTCTAATTGATTTATTCACAACCGGTTTAATATGGAGAACCTAAAGGGTCACACCATAAAAGGAAGAATAATTATTTAAGAAGTTAATGGCATAATCGTAATAATATGTTAAGTATATTTAATTTAATCTATGGTGATAGAATAAATTAAATAGCTTAATTTATTATTTAATATTTTAGAAATATTAAATATAAATTAATAAGAGGAGTCTTATTAATATTATTACAATTATTATTATTTTAATTTCTAAAAGAGTTTAGGAATTAATTTAATATAAGTACTCTCATTTATTCCTAATAAGATTAGGAGGTTAAATTAATTAAAAGAGTTTAATTAATTATCTCTAATAAGATTAGGGAGCCTAATTAATTAAAAGAATTTAATTAATTAAATAAAACCCAATTTCTTAATTGTTAAGGAGGGTTGCCCACATCAATAAATAAGAGGAGTCTTATTATGGGTGGAGGGGGTTGTTGACTTTTTCAACATACGACATAATTCCAATTGTTGGGAGTGTACACCTTTTCTATAGAGATAGAAAACTAGGGTTTAGCCAACCACCCTTCTTCTTGAATTTTCTTCTTCCTTGGTGGATCACCTCTAGAGGCCAAACGCTTGGGTGGCTAACGTTGATCAAAGGAAGGAACCAAACCCGGTGGATTCAAGATTGAGCGAAAGGATTTGGAGGTGAACTTGTACCTGAGGAAGCTCGATCTTCAAGGGTATGATTTATTCTTTATCTTTTCGTTTAATTAATAATTGTGCATAAAGGGTGATCCGGGTATATGTTTTGTAAATTTTTTTTTAAACTCTGATTTTTACACGCTTCCGCACTTTTTATGCAATTAGATTGCGTTATGAATATTACAAACCTAACAGTGGTATCAGAGCCAAACCTTTATGCAAATTATTAATTGTTTTAATTTATATATTGATATGTGTTTAGAACAATTTAATTGGGCATAATTTTATTGTATAAAATTTATTAAATAAAAAAAAAAAAAAAAAAAAAAAACCGGGTCATTTTTTTTTTTTGAAAAATCAAATTTGGCGATATATATATATTATGTAGTATAATGGTATATATATATTCTTGCTGCCATGTTATAAAAAAAAAAAAAAAAGAGGAGATATGATAATGACATGGAAATCGAGACAATGCATGATGACGATTTTTTTTTTTTAGAAAGAAGCCTTAAATAAGCAGCGAATTTTTTTTTTTTTATGAAACCGTGAGTCACATGGCAAGGATTTAGCGACGAAATAAAAAAAAAAAATGGACATCTTAGTCACGAAATAAAGGGACTTGCCGTGTGCTTCAAAAAAAAAAATTATCCACGTGGGTGTTTCTTTTTGATTCAAGGTCACTTTAAATCGAAATTGTAAATGAAGGCTCTGGTCACGATAACAAAAATATAAAGGAAGGAAACGGATAATATATATATATATATATATATATATATATATATATATATATATATATATATATATATATATATATATATATTATATATTATATATATAATTAAAATAAAAATTTTATTTTAATTTTAAAATAAAAGGTTTATTTTAATATTAAAATATAAAGTTTTATTTTAATTTTAAATAATTTTATAATTAAAATAAAAGGTTTATTTTAATCTTAAAATAAAAGGTTTATTTTAATATTAAAATAAAAGGTTTATTTTAATTTTAAAATTGGATTTCATGCTTAACTAATTAGAGTTGGAATTGGATTCCATGATAACTAATTGGAGTTGAAATTGGATTTCATTTTTCCTAAAATAAAGGAGTTTATTTATGAATAGGAAGTAAATCCATCTTTCCTTAAATAAAGGAGTTTGTTTAGATATGAAATAAGATTTCATATTATTCAAAATAAAAGAGTTTATTTGTGAATAGGAAAGAGAATCTTAATTTCCTTAAATAAAAGAGTTTATTTAAATATGGAATAAGATTTCATATTATTCAAAATAAAGGAGTTTATTTGTGAATAGGAAAGAATATCCGTGTTTCCTTTAATAAAAGATTTTTTTTTTTTACATAGAATTGGATTCTATAATTAATTAAAATAAAAGAGTTTATTTTAATTAAAGATTTTTTTATATATATATATATGGAATTGGATTCCATAATTAATTAAAATAAAGGAGTTTATTTTGATTAAAGTTTTTGATTAAAATAAAATAGTTTATTTTATTCAAAATTAGATAAATTAAAATAAAATAGTTTTATTTTGATTTAAATTTGGATTAAAATAAAGGAGTTTATTTTGATTCAAAAAATAAATTTTATACTAACTAAATTTGCCCATTAAATGATATCAATATATATATTAAATGTTTATTATTCATAAGATGAATGTTATTTATTGATGCGTATGATGATGTGTATGATAATAAATGGGATTGATTATGGACTATTGACCAATATGATTGGATTTTATTTTAGTTGGATGCATGAATGTATGGGTTTTATTAAATGGGGTTACTGCGTACCAGACGTCTTCTCTAATTTTTTCTTAATGTAAATTCTATCTCCTCCTATGTACTTCCCTTGATGGCGATCAAGGTTTCTATTTATTTTAAATAGTTTTGTAATAGGAATAGTTAGAATTAATTTTGAAAAATTAGAGATCAAGGACAAGAAGCTTGAAGACCCGTTTGTAATGGAGCCCGGGTTTAAATGTAATAGTTATATTTAAACATTATTTCTTGCACCCTAGGGTTTGACCTTTTGGTTCACTTGGTGGCTCTAGTGAACCAAACTAGAATAAAAAAATCCATAATCAATCCGGGTAGAATATAGTATTCTATATGTATGCTTATACTATATATATATTATATATTATGCAAACATGCTTAGCATGTTCATTAATATAACGCGTATTTTATATATATATATGTAATATGCTAAAACAAGATGAGACAAATTAATAACAAACCCTCAAATTTTTTTATATTAAGTCCTAAGCGTTCAAAGATATTTGGAATATCGAACGTCGCCTTCTAGCATGATAAAATTAATAGAGTATTAAATATTTAATATGAGTTTGTTGTGTCACCACAAGGCAAGTATTAAGTATTTAAGATGTTAATTTATCACATTTGATGCTTATAAAGAAAATTGAACAATATTGTTTTGTTGTGTCACCACAAGGATGATATTTTTCTTTTTTGAATATATGGAGTGCTAGGTTTGACTTAACTTGGATAATTTGATTGGATGTGCCACCACTTGATCAAAATAATCTAAGAGGCAAAAGAAAAGGAGTTGCATAGTTGATGTAATTGACAAAAGTTGTCTACCTATTTATTTATATATAGTTTGTTGTGTCACCACAAGGCTATATACATTTGAAATGGGATCCTTATTCTCACTAGCAAATCTTTAATTAGATTTTGCTTAGAACTATATAAGTGAGGTAATATAGTTTGAAGAAAATAGTGGGAGATACCAATTTAAAACAAGACCTAATTTATTTTGGTAATTAATAATAGAATGTATGTTAAAATGTTGTTTATTACAAATTCATTTACAAAATTTTACAATGTCTAAAATTACTATCAACTGCGAAGCATATTAGATGCTAAATTAATCGGGCCAATCAATTAAACGGATTGGTTAAGGAATTTGAGAATAGTTCTCATAGTGAAAAAAGCTATCTTATGTCCTTAATCGCCTATCCTGCGCAATGGTTGCGAATAATGCCTCTGAGGAAGAGATTGCTACTTTTAGAAAATGGCAAGATGATGCACGCGATTGGCTCGATGCATCATGCTCGCATCCATAAGTAACGAGCTTGATGTCAAGATGAAACTATGGATGCTTCTACTATATTCCTGCGCACATCAAGTAGTTGATGGTGAGGAAAGTGGGGCCGATAGATATCGAGATATCTAAGGAGCTCTTCCGATCAAGAATGGCCAATGGCACTATAAAGTATAGATAAAAGTCCTTAACATAATCAATTTGATTGATCAATTAGGACAACCGGTTTTTGTCATGGATGGAGAGTTGAGCCAAGATTTGATCTTGCACTCACTTCCTAACTCCTTTCACAATTGTTGTGAATTTTTCATATGAACAAGCTAGATATCGACTTCATTTGATTTGCTAACATATTGAAAAATGTTGAGAGTCACTTTCCAACCAAGAAAGATCAAGTCTTCTTGGTAGGGGCCAAAGGATCTTCTGAAAAGAAGAATGATTCAAAGAAGGTAAATAGAAAGGCAAAAACAAAGGATAATAAGAACAAAACTGATACGAATAGCAAAGGAGTTTGCTTCCACTACAATAAGTCTGGACACTGGAAAGAAACTGTGAGAAGTATCTTGCAGAGGCTAACTAAAGAAGCTTAGTGAAGTTTTGGTTACAATACAGTTTTTGTTCATGATTGAAATAAATTTTTCTTTAAGTCAAGGTTCTACTTGGGTATTGGATACCAGCTTTGGTTATCATAAATATAGATTTATGAAGGGACCAAATGTAGTAAAAGCTAAACAAATATAAGTAATCCTATCTTATAATGCGGGAAATGTAGCAAAGGTTGCCATATATTAGCCATAGAAACTTATAGTTTAGCAATGCCTACGGGCAAATCTATTAAGTCGATAAGTTGTTATTGTATTCAGATTCTTGTTAAAAATATTACTTCCATTTTATTGTTGGACAATAAAATTTTTGGTATTATAATTAAGAACAATTGTTGCTCTATTTAAAATAATAATGTTTTGTATAGAATCGAATATTACTTAATAAATTTTGTATACTTGACTTACATGAAAATAATTTTGCATATTGAACAAATTAGTATAAGAAAAGGAGATGATCATTCAAAGAGTTGAATGTATGTATTTGTTGAAATACAAGTGTGAATTATTTGAAAGGTTCAAAGAATTCAGAAGTGAAACAAATTGACAAAGTATTAAGATTCTTTGATTAGATCAAGGAATAAATACTTGTGCAATAAGTTTCTAGATCATCTCAAATAGTTTTCTCATAATGGACACATCCTGATACGTAATAATTGATTGATGTATCTGAAAGGAAAAATCATACCTTGTTGAACATGGTACGGTCCAAAATGATTTTACCGACATTCCAAAGATCCTTCTGGGTCATGTCCTAGAAATGGTCAGCATATCTCTGAAAAGGTAACCTCAAAATCCAGCCCCAAGACTCCATAAAAGTTATGGACAGGGAGGATTCCTAATCTTAAGTATGTTAAGATAAAGGGTTGTCCAACTTATGTGAAAAGGTTTCAAAGGATAAGCTTGGGACAAGATTTGACATGTACAGATTTGTGGGACATCCTAAAGTAAGTTTAGGGTATATGTTCTATAATTCTACTTAGCAAAAGGTGTTTGTTATTTAAACACCGCCTTCTAAGATAAAGGTGTTTATCATTGAAGGGGCTAGTGGGAGGATAATAGATCTTGAAGAGTTCAAGAACCACAAAACACTATAAGTCAAATAAGAGGAACCTGTAGACCTATTGTACCACAACTGAATCGTAAATCTGAAATAGTACTAAAGATACCTAGGAGGTATGGATTCATCATGGATGATGATGATGAGGTACACATCATAGAAGATGATGATCCAGAGTTAAATTCGATGAGGTAAGACTTCTAGTGTGTATAAAAGGGACAGTGGGAGCGCCGTGACATTCCTAATATTATATGTTGATATACTACGGATAAGGAATGACATACTAATGCTACAATTAGTAAAGATAAAGTTGTCTAAACATTCCTCCATGAATGATTTGGGAAGAGTATCTTAATTGGGGATAAAATCTATATAGATAGATTTAAAAGGATGCTCAACTTAACCCAAGGAACGTATATTCATTTGATGCTAAAGTCGTTTAGCATGGCAAACTCCAAGAGATGTCTCATGTCGATGAGCTATGGAGTGTATCTCTCTTAATAGTCCCCACAGACTCCTAAAAGAGAGGTCGCATGAGTGACAATCATCATATATGCAATGAAATGTACGAGACACGATGTTGATCGGTCATATATTCGAGAAGATCAACGTAAGATGGTGAAAAAAACATCTTAAAGTTCTTAATCTAAGCACTAAGGATGTGAGCATACATGGTGGTGGTCCGAATTAAAACTAGAGGGCTTAATGACTCAAGTTTTTCGATGGACCAAGATGACGAAAAATCCACTTTAAGGTAAAGCGTTATCTTGAACAAGTGGTGCGAAAGAATTGAAAAGGTTCCAAACAATGAAAGAGTTGTTGGTTTAGTGATAAAGACAAAGTATATAGCTATAAATGAAGCTGCAAGATGATTGTTTGGATTAAAAGTTCATTACAGAACTAGGAATAGTTCCCAAGTCTCATCTTGGATCTAAACATGTGTTGTGGCATTTTCATTTGATTATTAGAATCATTGAAAGATGGGAAATCACTATAGAGATAGTGGACTCTCATGAACAACATTACATATCCATTAACTAAAGCTTATCCAACAGGGATAATCGTCACTTAGAGAAGAAGAGTATGAGATACCATGACGATTGGCTTTAGTGCAAGTGGGATATTGAAAGTAGTATGCACACAAGCCAATCATGTTTGATGATAAAGCATATACTTTGTAACAATCTTATTCATTTATTAATAAAAAGTATTAATTTATTAAAGGCTTTTAATTATCTACATGATCTTTGTTTTATAATATGTGATAAACCCATAGTTTTAAGCAATGCTTTTAGAATAATGATGATGATCATTCTAATAAGATCTAAATTCTTAGAAAGCTTAAAACTAAAATAGTTCCCAATCATTGGATTACTAAATTGAGGATTAGTGAATCCGGATAGATTGGTACATACGTTGCTTGCTCATTGGATGAGGATGATTGATCTCATGATCATTTGTGTGGAGACACTAAAAGCAAGTATGTAGGTGTTTATTAGAGAATAAGTTCAATTTGAATGTGGCTCGCTAAGGAATACCTAATGGAGTTTTATTTGCTGTCGTCAATAGGAATTCTCAGAGTGATAGTAGTCTGAAGTAATCCTTGGACTTGAGATCATCATAGTATCTTGTGTATGATGAGTTATACTTTGACTTATTCCTTAAGACCCTTAGGGTATATCAAAGGGTATGCTTGGGTATAATAAGTTGTATACATGGAGATAATGTATGATCAATAAAGAATCTACCACTTCTAATAAAAGAAGAGAATGTCTATGTGATTCGATAAATGACAACCCAAAGAGTCCTTGGCGGCGTAATGAAATTAGAAAGGAGTTTCTAATTTGCATTATTTGAGTTGTGCATTTAAGGATCGAAATACATATAATTAAATAAAATAAGACTTGACGGTAATTCCATATCTTATATTTAATTGGGACATTGTATGGTGGAAGGATAGAATTGTCACGTAACTATTTACTCAAAGGTTCTTTAATGATTAATGTTGAAATCTATATTATCCGGAAAGTCGTTGATCATTGGGGAGGCTTATCCCTATTGTAGAATAAATATTATTTAAATAAATTAATTGTTTAATTTATTTATTTAAATAAGATTAAATTGTTCTAATTGATTTATTCACAACCGGTTTAATATAGAGAACCTAAAGGGTCACACCATAAAAGGAAGAATAATTATTTAAGAAGTTAATGGCATAATCGTAATAATAATATGTTAAATATATATTAATTTAATCTATGGTGATAGAATAAATTAAATAGCTTAATATTTATTATTTAATATTTTAGAAATATTAAATATAAATTAATAAGAGGAGTCTTATTAATATTATTACAATTATTATTATTTTAATTTCTAAAAGAGTTTAGGAATTAATTTAATATAAGTACTTCTCATTTATTCCTAATAAGATTAGGAGGTTAAATTAATTAAAAGAGTTTAATTAATTATCCCTAATAAGATTAGGGAGCCTAATTAATTAAAAGAATTTAATTAATTAAATAAAACCCAATTTCTTAATTGTTAAGGAGGGTTGCCCACATCAATAAATAAGAGGAGTCTTATTATGGGTGGAGGGGGTTGTTGATTTTTTCAACATACGACATAATTCCAATTGTTGGGAGTGTACACCTTTTCTATAGAGATAGAAAACTAGGGTTTAGCCAACCAACCTTCTTCTTGAATTTTCTTCTTCCTTGGTGGATCACCTCTAGAGGCCAAACGCTTGGGTGGCTAACGTTGATCAAAGGAAGGAACCAAACCCGGTGGATTCAAGATTGAACGCGAAAGGATTTGGAGGTGAACTTGTACCTGAGGAAGCTCGATCTTCAAGGGTATGATTTATTCTTTATCTTTTCGTTTAATTAATAATTGTGCATAAAGGGTGATCCGGGTATATGTTTTGTAAATTTTTTTTTAAACTCTGATTTTTACACGCTTCCGCACTTTTTATGCAATTAGATTGCGTTATGAATATTACAAACCTAACAGTATGTACATAAACAAGATTATAAGACTGCATGGTATGCTGGTATCCATAGTTTCTGATCGAGACCCAAGATTCACTTCACGATTTTGGGTTAGTTTGCAAAAAGCTATGGGCACGAATTTACGATTTAGCTCGGCATATCATCCCCAGACGGACGGGCAGTCGGAGAGGACTATTCAAACTCTTGAAGATTTATTAAGACTCCGTGTCCTTGACTTCAAAGGAAGTTGGAACAAGTTTTTACCATTGGTAGAGTTTTCCTACAACAACAGTTATCAAGCAAGTATTGGCATGGCTCCATTTGAGGCGTTGTATGGAAGAAAGTGTCGTTCTCCAGTATGCTGGGATGAGGTGGGTGAAGCAACGTTGTTGGGACTGGAATTGGTACATATGACTACAGAAAAAATTCAAATGATCGAACAACATATAAAATCATCACAAGATCGACAAAAGAGTTATGCTGATCTTTATCGAAAGGACGTGGAATTCGATATTGGAGATCATGTGTTGTTACGTGTTGCTTTCATGGAAGGAGTCTGAGATTTGGAAAGAGAGGAAAGCTCAACCCTCGATTCATTGGCCCATTTTTAATCCTCAATCGAGTAGGAACTGTGGCCTATAGACTCGCCTTACCGCCAAGTATGTCTCGTGTTCATAGCGTTTTTCACATATCTATGTTACGTAAATATGTGAAATACCGGAACCACATTATTGAATTTGAACCAGTCGAGATAGAGGATGATTTAACGTATGAAGAATTACCTGTTAAAATCTTGGATAAGAATGATCATATTCTACGCTCTAAAGTTATACCTCAAGTTAAAATTTTGTGGAGAAACCACGATGTTGAGAAAATGACCTGGGAGTTAGAATTTGAAATGAAATCAAGGTATCCTTACCTCTTCGATGAACCAGGTACGTACCCTAATTTCGAGGACGAAATTTCATAAGAAGGGGAGGTTGTAAGACCCCAACTTTTATGAATAAAGAATAATTTTCTCAAAATATATTTTTGAATATTATGGTGTGGATTTGATATAATGTTATAGTTGTGGGTAATATTTACAAATTTTGCAAAGTAAGCAAATGATTATATAATATTCGATTGGTCTGGGAATATTCGTTTTAATAGGGAATATTAAATGACGACGCACACAATCATCGGGTGGACCGCATACAACCAAGTATTGTCGTAATTAGAAAATGACATAATTATCTTTTATAAAAATAACGGCGAAAGTGTTATTCTTTAAAAAAAGCATTGAACTACCCTAGTAAAAAATACGATGTCTACGCGTGATTGCATAATAATAGACACCAGTATTGATTATTGATGTTTACGTGAGAAGTCACCGCTTATACTCAATTATTACTATGATAATTCTTTGTATCATATCTCTCATATTATTGATTTAGTTATTGTCCAAGTATCATCTACGTGATAATGAAACAACCTAGATATTTTCTATATAAATAAATCAAAAATTTTACGTATAATTTTTTTAATTATTTTAAGGATGAGGATTTGTACAAGATAATGTGTATATGTATTTATGTGGTAAATAAAATATATTTATTACATGAATATTTACAAATAATTTTATTTTAGAATTATTGATTATTATAAAGTTTATTCTTTTAATAATTAATTTTATAGTAGAAATGTTTTTATTATTTATTTTCCATGAAAATATAATTATATATTAATTAAATAATATATGAAAAGGTTATTAGAATTATTATAATAATTAATCTATTTTATTTATATGAATTTATGTTAGATTAATTAAGTTAATTATTTTAACTTAATTGATAATGTTAAATATGTAAGAAAATCGATATGAAATGTGAGACCCCAGATTTTATCAATAAAGATTTAAATTTTGTCGAAATAATTTTTAATATTATGGTGTGAATTTAAGATAATATTATAGTTGTGGGTAGTATTTATAAATTTTGCAAAGTATGCAAGTTGTTATAAAATATTCGTTTTAGTTAGGGAATATTCTTTTTGTCGGGAATATTCGTGCGGACGACTCGATCATTAGTGGACCCCATGGCGGAAGTATTGTAAATAGTTAGAAAAGCATAAAAATTATCTTTCTATAAAATAACTATGAGGAGGTGTTACCGTTAAACCATTGAACTACCCTAGTAAAAAAGTACGATGTCTACGCGTAGTTGTATAAGAACACACGATATTGATTATTGATGCTTACGTGAGAAGTCACTCAACTATGCTCAATTATTGCTATAGTAATTCTTTGCATCATATCTCTTATATTATTGATTCAATTATTGTCACAAAGATCATCCGTATAATATGTTATAGTATTAAATCAATAATTGAGACGACAAGTTATAAATGATTAATAATTGTTGAAAGATTAAATATGTGTTGATTAAAAATAAAATGATTTGTGGTAATATTTATTCAATCCTTGATGTATATGAAGAGTCTCATTATGAGACATTTGTGGTAAGTTTGATTATTTTATGGGGGCCCATATGTCATCATCTAAGAGTCTCTTCGTCGATATAAGAATTACTTTTGTCGATAGTAATTACCTTTGTGAATAGTAATTATCTTTGTCAATAGTAATTACCTTAAATCAATAGTAATTACCTTTGTGAATAGTAATTATCTTCGTCAATAGTAATTACCTTCGTCAATAGTAATTACCTTTATGAATAGTAATTACCTTCACAATTGTAATTACCTTTACCAGGTAATCGAAACCACTTGTCGTTTCACATTACAGCGTCCGAACCACTTGTCGTTTCACATTACTGGTGCCGAACCACTTGTCGTTTCACATTACAAAAGCGCCGAACCACTTGTCGCTTCACATTACAAAAGGCCAAACCACTTTTCTTTTCACATCACCAAATAAATCGAGCCACTTGCCTTTTCACATGGCGGTCTTAAGCTAGAAATCTTCTATAAATAGAGGCCTAGTGCTTCATTATTTTTCACGAATTCAATTGAAACTCAGAGAGAAAACTATAGAGAGAAAGAAGAAAAGTATTCTGCTACTTCACCTTGCCAATATTCAGTTCTTCTAAGGTAGGGAATATTATTTGTTGTACCGTAAGGTGTTATTCTTTCTTAATTCATGAAGAGAATCGTTGTTATTCCATTGCTTATTATTACATTGGAATAACTCGTTTACGCTGGATCACCCTATACTTGGTGACATTCTTCTATTATTACATTTGGAACATCCTGCATGTGTTTTTACACCGGACTGGTTCCGCTTTTATTATTATTACATTGGAACATCACATGCATCATGTGTTTACACCGGACCGGGTTCCGCCTTTATTATTACATTGGAACATCACATGCATGTGTTTTACACCGACTGGTTCCGCCTTTTATCATTCTCATTGCAATATCCTATCGTGTGTTTACACTTTGGATCCGGTTCCATCTTTATTATTCTGTTGAAACATCCCATTTGGTGTGAATTTCACCCGACTGGTTCCGTTATTATTATTCTGCATTGGAATAACTTTAATCTATGCGGCAATCGCATGCATGGTGATTTCTTTTATTATTCCATTCTTTATTATACCCACTTGGTTAAAACTTTGACTTCTATACTCCATGAAATTAGTAGAATATCCTTGATATTTGCGTTTTTCATCCAAAGATCTTTCATGGAAATATTCTTCCGATCATTTTTGAATTTTACTCTACAAAAACAAGATCATTTTGACAATTTGGACGTTAATAATTCTGGATAAAATAATTCTTGAACTTGTTTTATTGAATTATTATGTCATTGTCATCATCCTCATGTTATATTATGTTATCTTCTACTTACGTGTATAGATGAACTTAGTATGATTATGACCGAGGATCATTCGGTATATAATCATGGCTTGTTATAAATGATGTGATAAAAGTCCTCGGTGGCTGTAATGCGATGATGGATAGTTTTTGGTATGATTATGACCGGGGGTGATTCTAAGATAGTCATGACCATTGATAATTTGATGAATATCCTTGAGTACGTAGTCGGGGGTGATTCGATGATGTGGATTATTTATTAAAGTTGAGTCTCAACTATAACAATGATGAAAAACCTTTTAAAACCTAAAAGATAGTAGACTTTATTCTCTACTTGACTCTTTTAATGGATTGCTTATTCATTTGCAGCTTAAACTTGTTGTCTATTGTATTTTATCGCTTTAACACTTTGTTGAAGGCTAATGATAAATTATTCGCATTATCTTAGTCATAATATTTCTTACTAGGCTAGTTGAGCTCACCTTTTCTTTCACCGTTTGTTCTCTTGAGAAAATGAGAACATAGCCGGGACGAGTTGGGGAACGGAGTAATGGTCCGGAGGATAGCATTAGTAGTCCTCACTATTCTCGTGAAATAGTGTGATAATAGTAGTAACGAGGACTCTGTTGAGTTTGTATAATATCTAGTAGACAATATTTGTATTCAAACTCACAGCTATATCGTATTATGCATACCACAGCTTATATTAGTAAGTTGTATTTGAATTTATGTACCATGTAATGGCGACCCAAGATGGGTGACGATACCTAATTTTGGGGGCGCCACAGTTGGTATCGAGCTTAGGGATATGATCCTCGGCTAAGATGTGAGAATAATACTAGGAGGGAGAGACGGGGAATACCTTCACTTGTATGACCTACCTAAGTTTATTTGGTATTTGATTGGTCGGTCAGAGTATAGTGATAATATGTTGCATGTCAATTAACCCTAATTTTGTGGCAGTGTTTGAAAATGGCATCCGAGAATGTTGAGAATAGCAATGGAGCACAAGAGACTGTTGATTCTCCACAGATCAATAATCAGGACAATGTGCAACAGGATGGCGATAATCCTCCTGTAAACAACAACACTGATCAATTGACGAACGACAGTACGTTTAAGAAGTTTTTAGAATTCATGCAACGTCAGTCGGTAAAGCAACTCACTGTCCAAAACATAGGTGGAAACACGAAAAACTCTCGGGCCACCGCTAAACAATTCAAGGAGCTGGGACCACCGAGTTTAAGGAGAGCCAAAACCACTTCGGCGGAAGCATGGATAAAGCAGATTACCAAGATATTTGATGTCTTGGGATTCTCCGAGGAGCAAAGGTTCCTTTTCGCGCCTTTATGTTCGCGGAGAGGCGACATCTTTGGTGGGAATCGGTGAAAACGTACTCAACCTCTTTGTCTTGAAGATATCTTGGGAGAAGTTCCAGAGTCGTTCAACGACAAATACTTTCCCGAAAGTATTCGCCACATGAAGGAGGTGGAGTTTATCAAGTTGGAACAAAACAATATGGCCGTGTCGCAATACGAGGCAAAATTTGCGGAGTTATCACGGTTTCGTCCCCACTTGGTGGATAATGAAGAGAGATGGCGCGAATGTTTTTAAGAGGTTTGAAGCCAGAGATACGTCCAACATCTTATTTCTCATAAACCTGCGTTTTATTCGGATGTTGTAAATAGGCTCGATTAGTAGAGCGCGATAACGAGTCAACGCAGAAAGCCGCCAAGAAAATTATAATACCAGTGAGTAGTATATCATCAAGCGGTGACAACAAGCGTGGAGGGAATCAACAAAGCCAAATATGGTAACCACTTTGTGGTAATCGTACAAAACAATAAGAATGGACATTTCAAGAAAAGGAGATTCAACAATGATGGAAAGACGTCAACACCAAAGACCCATTGTTAAGGAAGGAGAAAGACCACCGATCATATGTTTCAAATGCGGAGGAGAGGGACACATTAGTCCTAATCAAGCCATGCCGAATCAAAGCATGTTATAATTGTGGAAGAGAAGGTCACTTAGCTCAATTTTGTCATTTCATCAAAGACAAATTCAACTAGGATGGAGGCACCAAAGGTCATCCCCTGCATAAAACCAAGGCCGAGTAGTTTAAGAGAGCGTTTTTTCTCGTGACGAGGAACTGAATAAAATTATCACTTTGGTAAGTTAATAATAAGCTCTTGTGAAGTCTATACACGTGTTAGATACCGTTCTACCCACTTTTATTTCACCTAGTTGTGTTCAACGTTTAAATTTGACTCAAGAAGTTAAACTTTGACTTATTGGTTGAAACTTCATTAGTAGGAGCCTTCGTTACATTACTATTTTTAAATCTTTTTGATTCAAATAAACATTTTCACGTTACTGTCGATCTTATCTTTTGAAAATATTTTCCTTTGATGTTATTTTAGGAATCAATTGGTTAACTACTCATCATGCTTTTAAGTAAGGTTGTTAGCTTTTATATTCATAACCAACTTGTTGTGCGAATTCAAAGTAACCAAACCACTAAAGTCAATCATTGTCATATCAAGCCATAAGTAAAGAGCCCCGATCCTTTCGTTGTTGACTTCTTTGTGTGAAATTCACCGCCGATATTTTACAGAAGGCGACGCCGTGATCAAGATGGCAAGTTGATAGTATCATTGTGAGGTCTTATCCAGGTTAAGGGATAGAAGTCACAAATGGTATTAATGTGATGTACTATCCAAGTCTTGGACGAGAGTAGTAGTTTTGAATGATATTTCTATCATTAATAAATTTCTTGACGTATTCTTGAAGATTTCCTAGCCTACCCTAGAGCGTGAAATCGAATTTTGTATTGACCCCAGTACAAAACCCATTTCTTAAACCTTCAAATATTTCTTCAACTAAAATGAATAGCTTCGTGGTTTATGATGAAAGTCATAATAAAAGCATTGGACTAATAAAAATCATGGGTATACGTGGTATTAATAAGTTTTATGATGAGTTATGTGAAAACATGAAAGTTTCTTAGAAATCACAAAGAGTTGAAAATCGATTTTGGTGAAAACGTAATATGAAATTCAATTGACCATATCTCCTATTATATTTTGAATTTTTGAGTGTGGTCAAGTCCTAGAGTTAGATCTATAAGTTACCTAACTAATCCAAGTGGAATTACTGGAAAAGGTGTTGTAGATTTTTGTGTGGACTGATTTTAGCAAAGAAGTGCAAAGCTGCAAAAACCAAAAAAGCTGCTGCCATGATTTTAGAGGGGCTGTTTCGGCCACTTAAATTATGAGAAAAATTCTGGCCTTTTGGGACATGAAAGTATATGGTATAAAGTACCTCCTGTCCAAAAATGAGCTTATTCTGACTTAAAATGAGCAAGTTATGACTATTTCAATATTTAGGTTTTTCCGATGAAAAACGCTATAACCGGAAAGTTCTATAACTCCGATGACCATGAAATTTAAACCGAAGCTCACGTTAACATGTGTAAGGTCCTGCCAAGATTTGGGAAATTTTGGAGTTAAACTTGAGGTAGCTACTTTCTTAAGGAATTAATTAGAAATTGATTTGTGAAAAATAGTAAATGAATTTTAAAAATTCTTAGAAAATATATTTTCATTATGGGACTATATTATGCTAAAACCCAGAAAAGAAATATTTTTGGGACTGATTTGGTATTTTTCATGAAAATAGTTTAGTTACGAACATATGAGTTAAATATGTTATGTGAAGTAACAAAGTTGAAAATAGGATTTTATGGCTAGAGAATCCTATATAGAATATATGCATATTTTTGATGAGAGATTTGATAATTGGTGATGATATCTTATGAGTATGGCATTTTGAATGATTAAATGCATTATATGGTAAAGCGTAAACAATTGAGATAAATTGTTTATAAATTTAAGAAGTGATTAAAATATTGTTATAATATTAATGATATTAGATTATGAGATTATTAAGTGATTGATAACATGGGGATATTCTTGAATCCTGGATAAATTATATTATAAATGTTTAATATTTATCCTTTATCTCATTTGATTGATTCTTTATATCATAATCCTCATGTTTATATTATGTTGAAAGTCATCTGTGGCCTGTAGTGCATAGATGGACTTGGTATGATTATGACTGGGATTATTCTATATAATCATAACCAGTAATTGAATACACAATTATCTTTGGTCAGTAGTGCATGGATAATTTGTGGTCGTGATACTAATGAATACACGATTATCTTTGGTAGTAGTGCATGGATAATTTGTGGTCGTGATACTAATGAATACACGATTATCTTTGGTAGTAGTGCATGGATAATTTGTGGTCGTGATACTAATGAATACACGATTATCTTTGGTAGTAGTGCATGGATAATTTATGGTCGTTGATACTAATGAATACACGATTATCTTTGGTAGTAGTGCATGGATAATTTATGGTCGTGATACTAATGATTATCCTTGGCTCAGTAGTGCGGGGATGATTCGATGATATGGATTAATTATTGAAATGAGTCTCAAAGAATTAAATATTAATTCATGGATGTGGTAAAAGTCATCTTTGTCAGTAGTGCATTGATAGACTTGGTATGATTATGACCAAGGATTATTCGGTATAATCATGATCAGTAATGAAAACACGAATATCCTCGGCCAAGGTGCATGGATAATTCGTGGTCGTGATACTATTAAGTCTGCGCTCACCATTATTGGTTTTACAACAGTATATCTTTGGCCCCAGAGTGTAAAGATGAATTGTGAATAAATATCTTTAGTAGGATTGCAAAGATGAATTTAATGTTTTCAAACGATAAAGGTATTCAAGGTATCCTCACCTCTTTATCATACTGTAAGTACCCTAATTTCGAGGGCGAAATTCCATAAGGAGGGAGATTGTGAGACCCCATATTTTATCAATAAAGATTTAAATTTTGTTTAAATAATTTTTAATATTATGGTATGAATTTAAGATAATATTATAGTTGTGGGTAGTATTTATAAATTTTGCAAAGTATGCAAGTTGTTATAAAATATTCGTTTGGTCTGGGGAATATTCTTTTGTCGGGAATATTAAATACGACTCGTCAATCATTAGTGGACCCCATTAACGAAGTATTATCGTAGTTAGAAAAGCGACAAAATTATCTTTCTATAAAAATAACAGCAGAGGTGTTACCGTTAAAAGCTGTTGAACTACTACCCGTAGTAAAAGTACGATGTCTGGCGTGAGTTGTATAGTAACACACGATATTGATTATCGATGCTTACGTGAGAAGTCACTCACCTATATGCTCAATTATTGCTATAGTAATTCTTTTGCATCATATCTCTTATATTATTGATTCAATTATTGTCACAAAGATCATCCGTATAATATGTTATAGTATTAAATCAATAATTGAGATGACAAGTTATAAATGATTAATAATTGTTGAAAGATTAAATATGTGTTGATAAAAATAAAATGATTTGTGGTAATATTTATTCAATCCTTGATGTATATAAAGAGTCCATTATGAGACATTTGTGGTAAGTTTGATTATTTTATGGGGGCCCATATGTCATCATCTAAGAGTCTCTTCACAATAGAATTACTTTCGTCAATAGTAATTACCTTTGTGAATAGTAATTATCTTTGTCAATAGTAATTACCTTCACAATAGTAATTACCTTTGTGAATAGTAATTATCTTCGTCCAATAGTAATTACCTTCGCCAATAGTAATTACCTTTGTGAATAGTAATTACCTTCAATAGTAATTACCTTTACCAAAGGCCGAAACCACTTGTCGTTTCACATTACAAGCGTCGAACGCCGAACCACTTGTCGTTTCACATTACAGCGTCCGAACCACTTGTCGTTTCACATTACAAAAGCGCCAAACCACTTTTCTTTTCACATCACCAAATAATCAAGCCACTTGCCTTTTCACATGGCAAAAGGCTAAGCTAGAAATCTTCTATAAATAGAGGCCTAGTGCTTCATTATTTTTTCACGAATTCAATTGAAACTCTAGAGAGAGAAACTATAGAGAGAAAGAAGAAAAGTATTCTGCTACTTCACCTCGCCAATATTCAGCTTCTTCTAAGGTAGGGAATATTATTTGTTGTATGCGTAAAGGGTGTTATTCTTTCTTAATTCATGAAGAGAACTGTTGTTATTCCATCGCTTATTATTCTGCTTGGAATAACTCAGATACGCTGGTTCTACCCTATACTTGGTGACATTCTTCTATTATTCATTGGAACATCCTCGTCATGTGTTTTTACACCGGACCTGGTTCCGCCTTTATTATTATTATTCGCTGGAACATCCATGCATGTGTTTTACACCGGACACGGTTCCGCCTCTTTATTATTCTCATTGAAACATCCCATGCATGTGTTTTTTACACCGACCGGTTTCCGCTCTTTATCATTTCTCGTTGGAATATCCTATCTCGTGTGTTTACCACCGGATCCGTTCCATCTTTATTATTCTCTTGGAACATCCCGCTTGCGTGAATTTCACCGACACGTTCCGTTATTATTATTACATTGGAATAACCTCGCTTATGCGCGGTACCGCATTTACGGGTGATTTCTTTTGTTATTCCATTCTTTATTATACCCAGTTGGTTAAAACTTTGACTTCTATACTCCATGAAATTAGTAGAATATCCTTGATATTTGCGTTTCATCCAGTATCTTTTCATGGAAATATTCTTCTGATCATTTTTGAATTTTACTCTACAAAACAGTATCATTTTGACAATTTGGACGTTAATAATTCCTGGATAAAATAATTCTTGAACTTGTTTTATTGAATTATTATGTCATTGTCATCATCCTCATGTTATATTATGTTATCTTCTTCTACTACGTGTATAGATGAACTTAGTATGATTATGACCGTGGATCATTCGGTATAATCATGGCTTGTTATAAATGATCCGATAAAAGTCCTCGGTGGCTGTAATGCGTTGATGGATAGTTTTTGGTATGATTATGACCGGGGTGATTCTAGATAGTCGCTGACCATTGATAATTTGATGAATATCCTCGGTCGTAGTGCGGGGGTGATTCGATGATGTGGATTATTTATTAAAGTCGAGTCTCAACTATAACAAAGGATGATGAAAAACCTTTAAAACCTAAAAGATAGTAGACTTTATTCTCTACTTGACTCTTTTAATGGATTGCTTATTCATCAGCAGTTAAACTTGTTGTTCATTGTATTTTATCGCTTTAACACCGCTTGAAGGCTAATGATAAATTATTTCGCATTATCTTAGTCATAATATTTCTTCTTGGGCTAGTTGAGCTCACCCTTTCTTTCACCGTTCTCTTGAGAAATGAGAACATAATGGGACGAGTCGGGGAATGGAGTAATGGTCCGAGAGGATAGCATTAGTAGTCCTCACTATTCGTGAAATAGTGTGATAATAGTAGTAATGAGGACTCTCGCTGAGTTTGTATAATATCTAGTAGACAATATTTGTATTCAAACTCACGCTATGTCAAATATTGTACACCTACGCTTATATTAGTAAGTTGTATTTGAATTTATGTACCATGTAAGTGGCGACCCAAGATGGGTGACGTATACCTAATTTTGGGGGCGTCACATGAAATCCAAACCTTAATTTTGGATTTTGATCAAGGAATAAGAATAATAATATAATATTAATTATATTTTGATATTTCAGTGCTATAGATATGTACTGTATATGTGTGAACTATTAAGGGTCGGTCAATTTAAATGTATCATGGCTAAACCCTAATATTAATTTGTCTAACTCTACTGTAAGACTCAAATGGGAGATCCAAGACTGTGCAATGATTGTGTGATGTGATTTATGTTGCGTATGATATAATTAATTAGGTAAACCCTAATTAAAATTTAGAAAACCCTATGTCATTAAAAACTCTAATTTTGAAAAACCCTAAATAATATTTATAAACCCTAATTTTCTATACTAACTTTAATTGTCAAGTGGGGAAACCCTAATTTAAAACTCGATCATGAGTTCAAGAATGTTTTTAATTGTATTATTATGATTAAGGATAAGTATTATGGAATTTAGAATTAATTAGGAAAAACCCTAATTTTTTGAAACCCTAATTATTATTTAAATTCGATCTTATTGTAAAATGATTTTATTAAATTAAATAATAATAAAATCATATTCCATGTGTTATCAAGATGGTTGTCATCAGATAACCTATTGATGATGTTAGAATATCGTAGTATTTGGGCTACGTGGATGAATTAAAGTGTTTGAATTTCCAAGACGAAAAATAAAAGTTTTCCGAGAAATTTTCCAAAAATACTATTCATCTCCAGATTTGCTCGGGATATAATTTTGAGATTCCGAGAAATACGCAATGATGGAATAACAAGGTAAGATGGATTATGTAATAAAAATCTAGTTATGGAAAATGTAATAATTCGCCAGGACTTAATTCCTAAACGCTAAGGAAGTTGAAATAGTAATGAATGAGTAATAATGGTATGATACGTTGGTATTGTACAAAGTAATGAAAACGCCAGTATAATACGGGCATTATACGAAGTTTGTATGAATGATGAAATACCGTATATAAATTCTATAAGAATTAGAATACGAAATACATCAACAATATGTATTAAGAAATGTTAATGGACTCGGATGATCGGTTAACAATTATATACAAGTCCAAGTGAATTAAAGAGAGAAGCCCAACTATTAATTAATGAACCAACTAGTGTTTGTTAATATAAGGCCCAAGGATTTATTTAATCCAAGCCCAAGCTAAAGTCCAATAAATTGGTCGACCCATGGGCAAACCATATTAATATGGTTGAATGTGTGTGACCAAGTGATGTGGTGATCAAGTAAGTGTGATGATCAAGTAGAGAGTATCACCAAGACTTTGAAGTAATGACCAAGTGTAGGATAAGTGTCAGTGTTAGACAAGTAATGAATAAGAAGGAGGTGGCTTAAGGAGGTGGGATGTTTTAAAGACCAAACTACCCTAACCTTGGAAAGTCTATAAATAAAGAGCTTTACTAGCCATTTGTTGGTTGATCAATTAATCCAACACATCTAAAGTGCTTAAGTGTTAGAGAGAATAAGCTACACATAAGTCATTCCATAAGTAAGAAGAAGAAGCAAGCTTACTTACCAAGACTACAAAAGAGTAAGACTTCTTCTCAATTATCTTCTATCTCTACCATGATAGATGATGATAAGAAAAGTCGATTAAGAAACATGAATGAGTAAGTAATGAACTTAAGCCAATTAAGTTGGTAATAAGTCATTTAAGCTAGCATAAGTTATAAACTTATGTGAAAATAATATGAACTTGTAAGAAGTTTATTAAGAGAAATGATATGAATGTAAAAGAATTTATATGATCATATGTATCATGTATACCTAAGTAAAGTTATATGTGAAGAGTATAAAGTAAATGATGATTAAGAAACCTTAATTGTCATAAGTCATTAATAATCAAATCTTAAGTAGTTTATAATTTGACAAGTTATAAGCTCTCAAAGAATAAGTCAAAATCCAACAATGAATATAAGTTGTTGTATTAAGTATGTTAAGATGTTCACATGATGAATGAAGTTCATTTGTAATGTTGAACAAATCATAAGAATGAAGAATCGCTTAAATTTGCACGATCGACGATAAACGCCGAATACGTAAAATTCTGAATGGAAGTCAAATTTTGTGTTTGATCACGAAACCATTGTTTTCCAATAGAGACAAGTCATAATTGGCATTTAAGAGTCATGACTCAAAAATGACCGGATTCCGACTTTCAGAATGAAGAAAACGAAGGCCGAACGCTCACGAACGCTTATCGCTTTTCGCTAAAAATGAACCAATAGGTGAATTTTAGCAAACGAAGTCAAATAGATAAAATTTTGAATGATCATGTAGATTACGTAATTTGTGAACCGTAGGCTTTTGAACGAGCCAATTCGACTTATAACGAAGAAGTTATGCTGCGTCCGAAGTTCACAAAATTTCAAAACTAAAATTGATATTCAGGTGCAGAGTCAGCCATGCAAGCCCAACCCTAGGCAAAAGACCCGCCATGCAACAAGAACAAAGAATCGAGCCTCATCAAGAGAGTTCGCCACAAAGCGAAACCTTAGTTCAATAAGTGGCAGCCAAGCCACCATGAACAAAGACAAAATCCTTCTGAGAGTGAAAAGCAATACGCCCATTAAGTAAGGACTCACACAGCAGCAGCCAAGTCCGGACAATTATACATTAAGAGCTCAGCCACACAAAACGAGATGTAGAGAAGTCAGCCAAAATCACCAGCCTCGTAACAAAGATAGTAATGAAGGTTTCTAAGTACAAAAAAAGAAAAGAAATGGAAGTAAACATAACTTAAGGAAGGTAATGTAACATTGTTTAAACTTTGTTAAACCTTAAGGAATGTAATATAAAGGTTGAGATAACCTAGTCAAATATAATGCAAGCATAATGACAAACCGAAATCTAATAGTAAATCAATCTAATACACAATTAGATTGAAATGAAGGGTATGATATAGTCATATACATACTTGATTATATGTGACCTAATCTAAGGCATTATGTGATCATGTATTGTAGAGACTTGAACGACTTGAACATAAAGTTAAAATACCGTAGCGCACGCTAAAGGCAAGTATTCTAACTCTTGTCTCAGCTTCAATCAACAAGTTTTTTTGAGGTTCATGTATTCTTTCGCATTTAATCGAGGTATGATGAAGTTGAAGCCAATTCTTCGCTAGACTTCGATGTATTGATAATCTATTCATGTATTATCAAATGTTGCTATCTTTTGTCAACTACTTGATATGGTTTTCAAAAGAAGACCGAAATGTTAAACAAATGTTTTGTTTGGTAAAACGACAGCACGTGAGGTTGCTAAATGCTTAAACGCATATACGCTTAATGGATGTAGTGTCGATCAACATAGAGTACAATAGTCGATCACCTGAAGTGCTCGTAAGTGATATCGCTTACGACTTTGTTTCCGTCATCCTTTTCCAATAAAGAATGAATACTCGAGGTCTCTCGACCGAGTGAATGTTTTACTAAATATCGTTGTTATTGTAAAACATTTTGAAAGAAAAGATGAAGTGCTATTTTGAATTATCAATAGTACTTCATAACTATTGTTCAAGCTATCAAGATATACGATTTGTATGTGTCAAGCATGTTGTTATTAAATTGTTATACTTGTCGAGCTAGCTAGTTATGCTCACTCTTGCTTGAACCATATGAATGCAAATAAGACCGAACGTCCCAAGGATCGAAAAAAAGGATAAGGGAAAAGCTAAGGCGTATTACTAAGTCAGTTTTGTAATAAGATAGGTCTATTGTTGTAATTTAACTGATATTATGACAAAGAACCTTTGTAATGGGTATAGAACTTGGGAAATGTAAATATTACTTTAAATATATAGAAGTTATGTTCGTTTTTTCGAGACTTTTCAATCAATGAATGTATGAATGTTGTACAAAGATAAAGACCATCTCGCTTCTGTTGAAGATACCCTTGATTTGGGGCGCCACAAGTTGGTATCAAAGCCTAGGTTATAAAACTTAAGGGGGAAAGTAGAACCTTAAGTCATAACCTTACGAAAGAATAAAGAAGTAAAAGATGGAAAGTAACCTTATAAAAATGCATTATATTATGTTATGTATTTTTATTATTTTACCGACGTGTACTAATCAAACTATATTGTTTTATCAGAGATGTCAGAGAAAAAATGATATGTATAGAGATATACATGTGTGTGAGCGAGGATTCAGCTAATCGGGTAGAGATACTACCAAATCCAGAGTCAGAGAACCAGTAGTTGGTGACCATCGAGCCTGGAGACTCGCATTTACTTTAGACTACATGTCTATATTTGATGGCATGCTAGAGGAGGAGGTGGACGTGATGTCCTTTCGACCAAAGTTCCACCTACAGAGACCAAAGTTCCACCTACAGAGGAAATGTCTACGGGGGAATCAATGAAAGCACTATTTATGCTTGGTATTGATAGGAATGTCCATTACTCGCCAAGAGGTTAAGGAGTTGAAAGAGGAACTCCAAGTCATCCGTGAGGACAAGACTAGTATGGAAGGAATGTGGGAAGAGGAGCACGATGATAGAGTCTCCTAGCTATGGACAAAGTCCGAGATTTGAGAGGTGAAGTCTTTGAGCTCAAGCAGAGCTAAAGACTAAGAAGCTTAAAGTTGAGAGGATGTCCTATATTCATAGGAGTTCTCATGTAGATTTCAAAGGCAGTAGTAGTCGGATATCGTGTAGAGCAGATGCACTCTGGCCATACCATCAAGAGAGATGTTATCACGCTTTTGGCTTGGCAAAGAAGCAGATTTTGAGAATGCCTTACTACAGATGTAATCTAGCAATAGCTAGAGTAGAATAGATATGTAAATATTATGTATCTAGTAGTGACGAAAACCCTTTTTATAAACAAAGGGTAGTCTTTTGTAAATCCCAATTTTTGGAAAGTAATCATGGATGGAAATGTAATCACCTAAGGTCGAGTAATGTAAACAATGTAGTATTATACTACAAGTTATGAATCAATATAAATCTTTTTGGAATATGTCGAGTAATGAGTATGAAGTTGTTGTTTTATTACAAACAATAACAAACCAACAAGAATAAAGTAATAATGATGTGTTGTTTTCTTAACAAATAAAATGCCGCCAAGAAGGAGACAACGAAATCGTATATGCTTAATGTTAACCAACCTGAGGGTGGTCCTGCTAATCCAATGCAGAGTTCGTTAATCTTTAACTAATGATTTAATAGAATCGGGGCTAATGTACCGTAATTCCCGGAGTAGTAAGACGAGCTACTACTTTTAAGGATTTTAAAAGTGTAGGTCCGCCGAGTTCAAGGGAACTACTTGACCCTATAGAAGCCCGCATACGGGTAAAAGAAATTGAGAAAGCATTTGTAATAAAAATGTCGAGGAGGGTCAAAAGGTTGCCTTTGCAACCTATTTGATGAAAGGAGAGGCCAACTTCGTGGGAGGCAAACCAAAGTTAGGGCCGATATAGAAACCTAACGGGGGAGAGGTTCAAGGAGATTTTCTTCGAGAACTATTTTCCCACGAGTATGCAAGGGAGGATGGAGATGAGGTTTCTAGAATTGAGACAAGGGATATGACAGCTTCCTCAAAGATGTCGCCAAGTTTAATGAATCGGCACGATTTGCTCCACATCAAGTGGACACCAAGTGAGAAAGGCTAGAAGGTTCGAAAGGTGGCTTAAACCCCGCTCTATAGCCGAATCTCTGTTTCCAAACTACTTCCTTTGGAACCATACTAGAAAAGGCAATAATTGCCGGTGTGGAAATGAGGCTCTTAGCCAAGACTCACAAAGATAAGAAGACCAAAGGCAAGGTCGATGGAGGAACCAAGACCGAGGGAGCCAAAGGGAAGTGGCGACTACCGAAAAGGAAAGGGCTTTAACTCGGGAATACCGAGTAAAACAAGGGGACTCTAAGAGGAGGATGGAGGCCTCAGAAACTCAAGGGAAGACTCACTTAGAGTCTGCTCTCAAAGGTAAGGCAGATATGTTATAATTGTGGACAGAAGGGCACATTTCACCTAACTCGTCCCCAATCCAAGAAGAATCACGGATGCTTTGATGTGGATCAACCACCACATAGCAAAGAACCGCCCAAGAAGGGATAGAAGGAAATAAGGGACCTAATAATGGAAGTTAGCTATTAGTGGTCCAAATTTCAATGGGGAAATCAATGGCCGCACTTTTAATACGACGGCCCAAGATGCGGTGCATCGTGGGATGTAGTTGTAGTATTATTCCGATCAACAATATAAATGCATACGCATATTTGATTCGGGTGCTACTTGTTCGCTTATAAAGATGTGATTTTGCTAGACGACTAGAATTATTTCCCAAAAATTGCCTATACCTTTTGAACATTAAGGTAGCAAACGAAGAGATAATTCCTCATCAAGATATTCATAGAGTTGTTGCAGATGTATGTATGTGGTTGTAAGTTATCTGAGATTTAATACCGATAAAGTTAGAGAATTCAATGTAATTTCTGAATGGATCGGTTGATTAACCATGGAGCAATTATAGATTGCCAAAGAAAAGTGTGAGCATCGTGACGCTGAAACAACCTCCCGTAGTATTTTACTAGTAGTAAATTGCGGACGTCCGTGTCAGCTTTTACGACACACAAAAACTAGAAAACTTTTAAGAAAGGGTCAGTAGGTTACCTATGCCATGTGTTGTTGATACCCAGAGAGTGGGAGAAACCATGGAACAAATACCTATAGTAAACGAATTCATGGATGTATTTCCAAGTGAGTTACCGGGTTTATCACGGATAGGAGATCGAATTTGTGATAGACATCGCGCCAGAACTAAGACACTGGCCTCAAGGGCACCGCATCGTATGGCGCTACTGTGGAAAATGAAAGAACTAATGGTTCAAATTTACACAGAACTATTGGACAAGAAGTACATTCAACCAAGTGTTTCACCGTGGGGAGCACCCTGTTTGTTTGTCAAGAAGAAAGACGGATCGTTAAGGCTTTCAGATCGACTATCGGAGTCGAACAAGTTAACGATAAAGAATAAATACCCATTGCCTGTGATCGATGATCTCTTTGATCAATCGAAAGGGGCAAAGTATTTTTCTAAAATAGATTTGCGACGGGTATCATCAAATGAAGGTTAGAAGGAAGATGTACCAAAGATCGCATTCAGACTCAAGTATGGTCATTACGAAGCTTCGTGATGTCATTTGGGTCGATTTAATGCACCAAATGTGATTTATGGATATGATGAACAGAGTGTTCAAACTATATTTGGACAAGTTCATCGTGGTGTTTATCGATGATATTCTAGTCTATTCTAAGACGCCGTAAGATCATGCCGAACACTTAAGATTAGTGTCGAGACACTAAGAGGGAGAAGTTATATGCGAAATTCACCAAATGTGAATTTTGGCCGAAAAAGGTGCGCTTTTAGGTCATGTCATCACCAAGAGGGGATTTCAAAGTGATCCAAATAAGGTGGAAGCAAGAATGAATTGGGAACAACCGAAAACGCCGAATCGAGGTGCGGAGTTTCCTAGGGTTAGCAGGGTACTATCAAGATTTATCCAAGATTTTTCAAGATAGCTACCTCGCCGACTAACTTAACAAGGAAGACGGTGAAATACGATGGATGATAAAATGTGAAGACAAGCCAAGAACCAAGAAGAGATTAAGTGAAGCTCCTGCTTTGTCATCGCTGCATGACACGGAAAATTTTGTAGTGTATAGTGATGCTTCAGATAAAGGACTTGGTCAGGTGCTTATGCAAAGATGGCAAAGTCATTACAGATGATCTCTCTCAGAAATTGAAGGATTATGAGAAAGTTTACCCTACTCATGATCCTAGAACTGTCATGCAGAGTGTTTTTGCTCTAAAGATATGGAGACATTATCTTTATGGGGAAAATGTGAGATATATACGACCATAAAAGTCTAAAGTATATCTTCACCGTAAGGAGTTGAATATGAGATGAGAAGATGGCTGAGTTGATAAAGGATTATGATTGTGAAATCAGTATCACCCCGAAAGGCCAATGTAGTCACCCGACGCCTTAAGTAGGAAGGGTCGGAAAAGTTGTTCTATGTTAACGGCTCAAAATGAGTTAATAACAGAGATGGCTAGGATGGAAATAGAAGTGAAGATGCCGAGTGATTCGGGGCAGTTACTCTTTGTGACGGAGATGCAATCTACCATCGTAGAAAGAGTCAAGGAGGTACAACTCAAGACGGATGAGTGTAACCAAATGAAGAAGCTGTTATCCGAGAAGGAAGATGTTAAGTATAGTCTTGATAATGAGGGATTATTAAGATTTGAGGGAAGAATTTGGGTTCCGAATGAGACGGAATTAAAGGAGCAAGTATTACAAGAAGTTTATAGTTCGAGGTACTCGATACATCCCGGCAGCACTAAGATGTATCAAGACCTTCGACAGAGTTTTTGTACCAAACACGAAGAGAGAAATAGCAGAGTATGTGAGTAGTGCTTAACTTGTCAAAAGTTAAGGCCGAACATCAACGACCCAAAGGGTTTATTACGCTCATTGAGATTCCGTAATGGAAGTGGGAGCATATCACGATGGACTTCGTGGTGGGACTTCCGACGACGCAAAAAAGGGTACGATTCGATTTGGGTAATAAGGGACCCATTGACGAAGTCGGCCACTTTTTTGCCAATAGGGTCAAGTATAACTTAGACCAGCTTAGCTAAACTTTATGTTAAGGAAATCATTTCCGCATATGGAGTACCGAGAGATCGATTGTGTCGATCGTGATCCACGATTCACATCGAACTTTTGAGGAGTTTGCAAGAGCAGCTGGGAACACAAATGAGGTTAAGCACGACTTATCATCCACAAACCGATGGGCAGAGCGAAAAGGACAATTCGTACGTTAAAGACATGTTGAGGTCTTCATCATGGATTTCAAGGGTAGTTGGATGATCACCTACCACTAGTAGAGTTTTCAGATATAACAACAATTATCATGCAAGCATAGTATGCCACCGCATTTAAGCTTTGTATGGAAGGAAGTGCGTAACACCTTTCAGGTTGGGATGAGGTGGGAGAACGCTTGGATGCTAGGACCGTAATTGGTGCAAAGCAGATAAATGGATGTGGTAAAGTTAATTCGGATGCGCCTCGTCACACCTCGTGATGCATGTAAGAAGTATGCGACTCCACATAGACTAAGTCGAGAGTTTGAGGTGGGCTCAGATGTGTTTTAAAAGGTATCTCCCTCGAAAGGAAAGATACGCTTGAAAGAAGGGAAAGTTAAGTCCAAGGTTTATAGGACCTTTTGAAGTATTAAAACGGGTGGGAGAGGTAGCGATATGATAAAGATTACCTCCATCTAGAACGAATACATAACGTGTTTCACGATCAGATTACGCCCATATAAGTTTTACTATAAGCATGTAATCGAGTATGAGCCGATCTATATCGAGAAAGACTTATCATATGAAGAGTCGCCGATGCGCATCATCGATAGAAAGGAACAAGTTCTCGAGGAACAAGGTAATACCATCAAGAAAAGTATTATGGAAGAACCACGACGTCAAGAAGCAACGTGGGAACTAGAAGAAAAGATGAAGAAAAATTTTCCTCATCTATTTGATTAAAGTAAGACGAGATTCGGGGACGTAATCTTTATAAGGGGGGAAGAATGTAACGACCGAGAAATTCGATCTTATTGTAAAATGATTTTATTAAATTAAATAATAATAAAATCATATTCCATGTGTTATCAAGATGGTTGTCATCAGATAACCTATTGATGTTAGAATATCGTAGTATTTGGGCTACGTGGATGAATTAAAGTGTTTGAATTTCCAAGACGAAAATAAAAGTTTTCCGAGAAATTTTCCGAAAAACACTATTCACTCCAGATTTGCTCGATATAATTTTGAGATTCCGAGAAATACGCAATGATGGAATAACAAGGTAAGATGGATTATGTAATAAAAATCTAGTTATGGAAAATGTAATAATTCGCCAGGACTTAATTTATAAACGCTAAGGAAAGTTGATATAATAATGAATGAATAAGTAATAATGGTATGATACGTTGGTATTGTACAAAGTAATGAAAACGCGTATAATAATACGGCAAGTATTATACGAAGTTTGTATGAATGATGAAATACCGTATATAAATTCTATAAGAATTAGAATACGAAAATACATCAACAATATGTATATAAGAAATGTTAATGGACTTGATGATCGGTTAACAATTATATACAAGTCCAAGTGAATTAAAGAGAGAAGCCCAACTATTAATTAATGAACCAACTAGTGTTTGTTAATATAAGGCCCAAGGATTTATTAAATCCAAGCCCAAGCTAAAGTCCAATAAATTGGTCGACCCATGGGGCAAACCATATTAATATGGTTAATGTGTGTGACCCAAGTGATGTGGTGATCAAGTAAGTGTGATGATCAAGTAGGAGTATCGACCAAGACTTTGAAGTAATGACCAAGTGTAGGATAAGTGTCAGTGTTAGACAAGTAATGAATAAAGAAGGAGGTGGCTTAAGGAGGTGGGATGTTTTAAAGACCAAACTACCCTAACCTTGGAAAGTCTATAAATAAGAGAGCTTTGCTAGCCATTTGTTGGTTGATCAATTAATCCAACACATCTAAAGTGCTTAAGTGTTAGAGAGAATAAGCTACACATAAGTCATTCCATAAGTAAGAAGAAGAAGCAAGCTACTTACCAAGACTACAAAAGAGTAAGACTTCTTCTCAATTATCTTCTATCTCTACCATGATAGATGATAAGAAAAGTTGATTAAGAAACATGAATGAGTAAGTAATGAACTTAAGCCAATTAAGTTGGTAATAAGTCATTTAAGCTAATAATAAGTTATAAACTTATGTTAAAATAATATATGAACTTGTAAGAAGTTTATTAAGAGAAATGATATGAATGTAAAAAGAATTTATATGATCATATGTATCATGTATACCTAAGTAAAGTTATATGTGAAGAGTATGTAAAGTATGATGATTAAGAAACCTTAATTGTCATAAGTCATTAATAATCAAATCTTAAGTAGTTTATAATTTGACAAGTTATAAGCTCATGAAGAATAAGTCAAAATCCAACAATGAATATAAGTTGTTGTATTAAGTATGTTAAGATGTTCACATGATGAATGAAGTTCATTTGTAATGTTGAACAAATCATAAGAATGAAGAATCGCTTTAATTTGCACGATCGACGATAAACGCCGAATACGTAAAATTCTCGAATGGAAGTCAAATTTTGTGTTTGATCACGAAACCATTGTTTTCCAATAGAGACAAGTCATAATTGGCATTTAAGAGTCATGACTCAAAAATGACCGGATTCCGACTTAGAACGAAGAACGAAAGCCAACGCTCACGAACGCTTATCGCTTTTCGCTAAAAAATGAACCAATAGGTGAATTTTTAGCAAACGAAGTCAAATAGATAAAATTTTGAATGATCATGTAGATTACGTAATTTGTGAACCGTAGGCTTTTGAACGAGCCAATTCGACTTATAACGGCAGAAGTTATGCGTCCGAAGTTCACAAAATTTCAAAACGAAATTTGATATTCAGGTGACAGAGTCAGTCAGCCACCACCAACCCTAGGCAAAAAAGACCCACGCCACAACATGCCAAGGAATAAGAATCGAGCCTATCATAAAGAGTTCACCACAAAGACGAACCTTAGTTCAATAAGTGAAATACAAATACCATGAATGAGACAAAAATCCTTCGAGAGTGGAAAACAAGTCACGCCGCCATTATTAAGTAAGGACTCACCAGCAAGCCAAGTCCGGACAATGATATATTAGCTCAAGCAGCACAGCAAGAAATGAGATGTAGATAAAAGTAAAAGTCAAGCCATAGCCGCAATACTCCTCGTAACAAAGATAGTAATGAAGGTTTCTAAGTACAAAGAAAAAAAAATGGAAGTAAACATAACTTAAGGAAGGTAATGTAACATTGTTTAAACTTTGTTAAACCTTAAGGAATGTGATATAAAGGTTGAGATAACCTAGTCAAATATAATGCAAGCATAATGATAAACCTAAATCGATAGTAAATGAATCTAATACACAATTAGATTGAAATGAAGGGTATGATATAGTCATATACATACTTGATTATATGTGACCTAATGTAAGGCATTATGTGATCATGTATTGTAGAGACTTGAACGACTTGAACATAAAGTTAAAATACCGTAGCGTACGCTAAAGGCAAGTATTCTAACTCTTGTCTCGCCTCAATCAACAAGTTTTTTTTTCGAGGTTCATGTATTCTTTCGCATGAATCGAAAGTATGATGAAGTTGAAGCCAATTCCTTTGGCTAGACTTGATGTATTGATAATCTATTCATGTATTATCAAATGTTGCTATCTTTTGTCAACTACTTGATATGGTTTTCAAAAGAAGACCGAAATGTTAAACAAATGTTTTGTTTCAGAAACGACAGCACGTGAGGTTGCTAAATGCTTAAACGCATATACGCTTAATGGATGTAGTGTCGATCAACATAGAGTACAATAGTCGATCACCACCTAGAAGTGCTCGTAAGTGATATCGGCTTACTGACTTGCTTTCCGGTTGTCCTTTTCCAATAAAGAATGAATACCGAGGTCTCGATCGAGTGAATGTTTTACTAAATATTGTTGTTATTGTAAAACATTTTGAAAGAAAAGATGAAGTGCTATTTTGAATTATCAATAGTACTTCATAACTATTGTTCAGCTTATCAAGATATACGATTTGTATGTGTCAAGCATGTTGTTATTAAATTGTTATACTTGTTGAGCTAGTTATGCTCACTCTTGCTTGAACCATATGAATGCAAATAAGACCGAACGTCCCAAGGATCAAAAAGATAAGGAAAAGCTAAGGCGTATTACTAAGTCGCCTTGTAATAGTATAGGTCTATTGTTGTAATTTAATCGATATTATGACAAAGAACCTTTGTAATGGGTATAAACTTGGGAAATATAATATTACTTAAATATATAGAAGTTATGTTCGTTTTTTTCGAGACTTTTCAATCAAATGATGTATGAATGTTGTACAAAGATAAGCACCATTCGACCATTTCGGTTACCCGAAATGGGTTTTCGATTCGACAAGCTTTTCCTTAGCGTCTCGATCTTGATCGACCGATTTTTGTTTTTGTTTTGTTGTTGTGGTTGTAATATAATGGTAATATGTTGTATAGACTACAAGTTTATGCCTTAAAAGCTCTTAAATATCAATTGAGTCGATTGTAGTGGTTGGTCAAAGTAGACCATCCCAATTCATTAAAACCGGTTTCTGGAATTTCCAGAAAAATTAAGAACGCAACCTCTGATAAGGTTTGACCAGCCTTGATCGTTCAATTGTTTTGTTGTTATTATGATATGATAATATTTTATTGTACCTTGTCATGTATACTATAATCTTGGACCATAAAAACAACTTTTCCATGACCAGAACCTAAAGCAGATTGAGCCTTAAATTGGACCCTCGAAGCTAACTGGGTTTCTGGTAACCCAAAAAACCCAGAGAGCTCTGATAGAGAGTTTGAAGGGAGAGATCTTCTTGTGGTGTTATTGTATGGCCTAGTTTGTTGCTCTTAATTGTAGTATTGCATAATCACTACAAGGGAAATGTTTTATCTTGCCCATAAAACGCATAGATTAAAAGTAATCACAAGTCAAACTCACCCACTAGGTAACTGACATATATTTTCTAGGTTTGGCCAAGAACGCGAGGAACACCTATAGCGACGGTTTTGTCGCTTTAGGCAGTCTTTAGCGACAGTTAGTATATAAAATAATTATTTTTATTAAATAATTAGTAATAAATAGTTTTTAATTATGAAAAATACAAAATAAATTATAAAAAATTATTTTAAGGTCCGAAAATTAGTTTTTAATTATTTTGAATATATTTCATAAATATTTAATATTTTTGGAATATTAAAAGTATTTAGTTTATTTAATTATAATATTAAATTAATTAATTAAAAATGATTTTAATACATGAAAAATCATTTAAAATTATATTATGGTATAAGAAAATAATTTAAGTTATTTTTAATAACTTTTAATATTTTGTGATGAATTTCATTAATTAATTAATATTAATGGTAATTAAGTTATTTAATAAATGTATTAAATAAATTATGAAAAATAGAATTAATGATTTAAAAATTATATAAAGGATCATAAAAATATTTTTTAAGTTATAAAATATAACTTTAGATATTTTGTAATGAAAAATATTAATTATTTAATATTATTTATATTAGATTTATTTAATAATTATATTAAATAAATTAGTTTAAAAATAATTTTACTATTAGAAAAATCATTTTAAATGAAAATAAATAGTTTAAAAGTATTTTAAGTTATAAAATATAACTTGTAATATTTAAAGGCAAATTCCATTAATTAATTACTATTAATGATATTAGAATTATTTAATAATTATGTTAAATAAATTAGTTTAAAAATGATTTTAATATTATAAAAATTATTTAAAATAAAAATAAAGTGTTTAAGGATATTTTAAGTTATAAATTATAACTTTTGATATTTAAAAGAAAATTTCATTAATAATTTAATATTAAATGATATTAGATTTATTTAATAATTATATTAAATAAATAGTTTAAAATGGTTTTATTTATTTAAAAAAAAATCATTTAAAAAGGATTTAAATGAATTAAAAATATTTTAAGTTATAATTAATGACTTTTAATATTTTGATAAATAATACATTAATACTTTAATATTAATGATAATTATTTAAAAATGATTTTAATTCTTTTAAAAATCATTTAAGTGTAATATTAATACTTTAAAAGTATTTTGAGTTATTATAAATAACTTTAACATTTTGGCAATGGTTTCATTAATAGTTTAATATTAATTAAATATTAATGATAATAGAATTGTTTAATATTTAAATCATTTAATAATGATTTCGGTGTTTGAAAATTTATGATAAATTATAATAAATGTTTTAAAATTATTACAAGTCATTTAAAAATAATATGACTGATACTTACAGATATTGAGCAATAGGATAGAGTCTTAGACTCAATAATTACCTGATAAAGCCGTCGGTACACCGACATATTTCAGAAATTGATCTGGACATAGATAATTTGATTAAATATGTGTTTATATGTGATTCAATGGTTGTGGAACATATGTGATAATGTGATTAGGTTATGTGCTGACTGCATTAAGCAGTGCTATGTGTTATAGTATGTTATTCTAATCGATCAAATGATCTTATTACTGATAGGTGTTATATAAGGATAGAACTAAGTTGTGAACTGTAAGCAGCGCATCAGGCAAGTATCTTACCTTTGCATTTCCTTTATGCAATGGACATGAGTAAGAAGTTTCAGAATTATATTATTATTATGCTATATTATTAACCCTATTGTGATATATTCTATATCCGATCATTGTTTATCAACATGTTAGTATATGGTAATTCAAATATATATATTCTGTTCGTTAATTTCTAAACATGGTTACACAAGTGTCCCCACTTGGATAATCATTGTATTTAATCACATATTGATATATATATATATATATATATATATATATATATATATATATCCAAGCTAATTGACCAACTAGACACAAATTTCAAAATATCGTTGAATATGATAAAACTTTTTTTATATCCAATCAAATTATTTTGGTTCGGATTCCAGACTAAGTATGAACATCCCGATCACGTGAAAACTTTTATGCACCCAAAGTGGACAGAGTGAACGATCCTATCGTTCTTGTAATGTAGTATTAATCAATACAGGGCCCATGGGAAGTACAACCTAACGCCCGTAAGTTATGACGGTTTGCAGATGAAGTTCTGCTAAACCTTAGCGAAAACTAAAAACAATGTTCATAGTATGTCAACTACCCTATATATATATATATATGTATATAGTCAATACGTAGTTTCAAAAATTTGAGATAGAATTGTTATGTTATTATTATCGGTTCAGTTTACTTCACAACTATAAATTCGTTGTAGAAGTGATGTACAAAGAAAATATTTATTTCTTACAGCTAATTATATTTCTAATTGTTATTACTTACTGGGCACCCAAATGCTCATTCTTGCTTAAATTTAAATGTTTTCAGCTAGGCATGATCAATCCGAAGATTCAGACAGGAACAAGTGAAAAGGAAAGCAAACAGAACATGTTTAATGGTATCTTTTGTAATAGTTAGATCAGATTCAAATAATGATATGTATTATATATCATGTAAAGAATTATAGTAAAGGTTGCGTAATTGGGATTAGACTCTGATAAATATAAATTAAGTTGGATTTTTATATTATTGTTATTAATAATAGTATTATTTCGCTCATAGAAATGGTATCGAGAAGCACCGAGTTCGGGTTTCAAGTACCCGAGTTTGGGGGCTTTATAAGTTGGTATCAGAGCTTAGGGTTAAAAACCTTAGGTGGGTTAGACCTTAGGCTATAACCTTGGAACAGAGGGAAACGTTGAAAATATAAATAACTCATATAGAGTTTATAGGGAGATGAATTGAATAAGTTCATCATCAAATCAAATAAAAGATAACTTCTATAAAACTATTAATTGTTGTGTGTATATATTAAGTGATAATCAAGATAGTATGTGTGTAGATGTCAGATAGAAAAAGGATTAGGATACCCTCAAATCGTAAAGAAGAAGTTAACCTCCATAACCGAGCCAATATCAAAGCCAATAGCTGAAATAGAGACTTAAATTGAAAGCTACCTCAATGAGATGGTTGTTTTGAAAAGTATAGTACCGGACCTAGAAACGGTAATGTAACTGATATGTAAAGTATAGTTAACGAATATGTGGTCAATATCGAGTTCTTAAACTCATATGTTTGTGGTGAGTTCTTAAACTCATAATATGTTGTAAGTTGGACGAACTAGGTGTAGTTAGGTGTGAATTGATTATTGAGGATAATGGGAATAGACAGATTTCTAAGCAATTGATCCTTAGTGGAGGCGTAAGAAATAAGTAGTATTAGTATTACTTGAATAAGTATGATTCTATGTTAAGTATATGATAGGTATGTTTGTATAAGGTAATATTTTTCAAATTTTGTATAAGTTATGGTAGCGATTCCCGACTTTTGAGTCACAAAGGGATAGCGAATGATTAAAACAGTATGTGTTATGGTATGTCAAGTGCTATGAATATGAGTCTATGTTGGATTAATGAAATAGATTGGTATAAAGATAGAAGATATTTATCTAAACACTTCTTAATATAGTAAAACAAAATTTTAGAATCTAATATTTTGAGTACATGATTATTCGAATAGAATGTTTTGTGTTATATGTTAAGCGTATACGATAAAGTTTAGAATGTAATTTAATAAGAATAATTTATGATAATGTTGCCAATAAGAAAATGAAACTAAAGGACAGAAGAACCTGTCAACAAAGCTGGAAGACAACCAGACCCGATACATAATTTTACGATATGGACGATCAAGTTATGCAGAACGAAATACCAGTCGCGGAAAGATCAACCAGATAATCGAACGACAAATGTCAAAGATTTTAAGGCGTTTGTACTGCCAGGATTTAGAGGATCAACTGACCTGTAGCAACATTAGTGATAGCTAGGGTAACGAAGGGGGAAAAGATAGTTTTGTCACCTATACGATAAAAGGAAAGGAGATAAAGGGCAAGTCTGCGTGATTTAAGTGTGAATCAATGGAGTATAAGGTGGAAGACTGTCCAAGAAGGAGAAAGGAGGAAAGAAATGCGAATATGGGAAAATGCAGCAGGACATTGGCGACGACGGGACCAACATCAACAAATCAAACCAATGAAATCAACCGCAAGCGTCTTCAAAATGACCATTCAAGAAACTGTAGCAGCCGGGGATGCAACTCCAGGTATTACTCAAACCAATTTTATTTCTTATATATAGTAAATTATTTTATAAATTATTTTGAAGGAGGAAATTGAGTTCTATTAGAAATCAATTTTTCCGTATAAGCAGATAGATAAGCTTTATGCTGAATAGTTAAAGATCAGTTCGATCAATTTTGATCGAGATCTACTTGTAATGATTGTGTATGCTATGTACCCTGATATGTATAGGTTTTAAAACGGTGATTCCAGGGATGGAATCTTTATAAAGGAGGGTGGATGTAACAACCCGATATTTTCTATATAAATAAAGCAGAAATTTTGCGTATAATTTTTTATTTATTTATTTTAAGGATGATGATTTGTACAAGATAATATGTATATGTATTTATGTGGTAAATAAAAATATATTTATTACATGAATATTTACAAATAATTTTATTTTAGAATTATTGATTATTATAAAGTTTATTCTTTTAATAATTAATTTTATAGTAGAAATGTTTTTATTATTTATTTTCCATGAAAATATAATTATATATTATTTAAATAATATATGAAAAGGTTATTAGAATTATTATAATAATTAATCTATTTTATTTATATGAATTTATGTTAGATTAATTAAGTTAATTATTTTAACTTAATTGATAATGTTAAATATGTAAGAAAATCAGATATGGAATCCAAACCTTAATTTTGGATTTTGATCAAGGAATAAGAATAATAATATAATATTAATTATATTTTGATATTTCAGTGCTATAGATATGTACTGTATATGTGTGAACTATTAAGGGTCGGTCAATTTTAATGTATCATGACCAAACCCTAATATTAATTTGTCTAACCCTACTGTAAGACTCAAATGGGAGATCCAAGACTGTGCAATGATTGTGTGATGTGATTTATGTTGCGTATGATATAATTAATTAGGTAAACCCTAATTAAAATTTAGAAAACCCCAAGTCATTAAAAATCCTAATTTTGAAAAACCCTAAATAATATTTACAAACCTTAATTTTCTGTACCAACCTTAATTATCAAATGGGGAAACCCTAATTTAAAATTCCATCACGAGTTCGAGAATGTTTTGTAATTGTATTATTATGATTAAGGATAAGTATTATGGAATTTATAATTAATTAGGAAAAACCCTAATTTTTGAAACCCTAATTATTATTTGAGAAACCTAATTATTAGGAAACCTAATTTCTAAAATTGGAAAACTCTAATTTGAAACTCAAGTACGAGTTTGAGACTGTTATGTAATTGTGTTAAATGAAGTATGTTACGTATTATAGAATTTAATATTAATTTGAGAAACCCTAATTAATATTTAGAAATCTTAATTTCTAGAAATCCTAATATTTAAATTATAAATCCTAATTGATAATTATAAACCCTAATTGCTAATTTGGCACGCTTTATGATAATTAGTAAAACATAAACCTAATTATCAAGTCTATGTAATTAGGAAACCTAATTAATTAAGAAATCATAATTTTGTATTTTTAGAAACAAAAATTTTATTTTTACAAATACTAATTGGAGTTTTACAATTTTTGTGCTAAACCTTAGGGTTAAATCTTAAGGGTCAAACCCTAAGGGTTTGCCATGTTACAAGATTGCCCTTAAATACATAAGCCAAATGACATTAGTACCCCTCTTGTATTATTTGAGCTTTCTTGCAAAATTTACCAAGACTTTAGTTGGTGACCTAACATGTTGACCTTGTGACAAAAAAATCTCAGCAATATCAGCAGCATCTCAGCCTTATACAATGTATCTAACACATATATATAGATTATGAGAGAGAAAAGTCTCATTATTTGCCCCATTTTTTCACAACACCCATCCAAGTCCCTCTCTAGCTCAAGACCCACGAAATTCTATTGCATATCAGTCCCTTAGACAAGCCCTACCACTTCTGTAACGACCGAGAAATTCGGATCTTATTGTAAAATAATTTTATTAAATTAAATAATAATAAAATCATATTCCATGTGTTATCAAGATGGTTGTCATTTTATAACCTATTGATGTTAGAATATCGTAGTATTTGGGCTACGTGGATGAATTAAAGTGTTTGGATTTCCAAGACGAAAATAAAAGTTTTTCAAGAAATTTTTGAAAAACACTATTCATCGGTATTTGCTCGGGATATAATTTTGAGATTCCGAGAAATACGCAATGATGTAATAACAAGGTAAGATGGATTATGTAATAAAAATCTAGTTATGGAAAATGTAATAATTCGCTTGTGGACTTAATTCCTAAACGTTAAGGAAGTTGATATAGTAATGAATGAGTAATAATGGTATGATACGTTGGTATTGTACAAAGTAATGAAAACGCGTATAGTACGAAGTATTATACGAGTTTGTATGAATGATGAAATACCGTATATAAATTTTATAAGAATTAGAATACGAAAATACATCAACAATGTGTATTAAGAAATGTTAATGGACTTGGATGATTGGTTAACAATTATATACAAGTCCAAGTGAATTAAAGAGAGAAGCCCAACTATTAATTAATGAACCAACTAGTGTTTGTTAATATAAGGCCCAAGGATTTATTTAATCCAAGCCCAAGCTAAAGTCCAATAAATTGGTTGACCCATGGGGCAAACCATATTAATATGGTTGAATGTGTGGTGACCAAGTGATGTGGTGATCAAGTAAGTGTGATGATCAAGTAGGAGTATTGACCAAGACTTTTAAGTAATGACCAAGTGTAGGATAAGTGTTGTGTTAGACAAGTAATGAATAGTAAGGAGGTGGCTTAAGGAGGTGGGATGTTTTAAAGACCAAACTACCCTAACCTTGGAAAGTCTATAAATAGAAGAGCTTTGCTAGCCATTTGTTGGTTGATCAATTAATCCAACACATCTAAAGTGCTTAAGAGTTAGAGAGAATAAGCTACACATAAGTCATTCCATAAGTAAGAAGAAGAAGCAAGCTACTTACCAAGACTACAAAAGAGTAAGACTTCTTCTCAATTATCTTCTATCTCTACCATGATAGGATGATAAGAAAAGTTGAATTAAGAAACATGAATGAGTAAGTAATGAACTTAAGCCAATTAAGTTGGTAATAAGTCATTTAAGCTAACATAAGTTATAAACTTATGTGAAAATAATATGAACTTGTAAGAAGTTTATTAAGAGAAATGATATGAATGTAAAAGAATTTATATGATCATATGTATCATGTATACCTAAGTAAAGTTATATGTGAAGAGTATGTAAAGTATGATGATTAATAAACCTTAATTGTCATAAGTCATGAATAATCAAATCTTAAGTAGTTTATAATTTTACAAGTTATAAGCTCATGAAGAATAAGTCAAAATCCAACAATGAATATAAGTTGTTGTATTAAGTATGTTGAGATGTTCACATGATGAATGAAGTTCATTTGTATTGTTGATCAAATCATAAGAATGAAGAAATGTCGAAATTTGCACGATTGGACGATAAACGTCGAATACGTAAAATTCTCGGAATGGAAGTCAAATTTTGTTGATCACGAGACCATTGTTTTCCAATAGAGACAAGTCATAATCGGCATTTAAGAGTTATGGACTCGAAAATGACCAGATTCCGACTTAGAATGAAGAAATGAGCATTGAACGTTCATGAACGTTTATCGTTTTCGTTAAAAATGAACCAATAGGTGAATTTTTAGCAAACGAAGTCAAATAGATAAAATTCTTGAATGGTCATGTAGATTACGTAATTTGTGAACCGTAGGCTTTTGAACAAGCCAATTTGAACTTATAACGAAGAAGTTATGCGTCCGGGAAGTTCACAAAATTTCAAAAATGAAATTGTTTTTTTGGTGCCGCGAGTTGGCAAACATGGCCCAACCCTAAGTAAAAGACCCATCACGGCGCGGAACAAAGAATCGAGCCTCATCGTAAGAGTTCACCAGTGGCGCGAACCTTAGTTCAATAAGTGAAACTGCAAATTTCACGAACATTGACAAAATCCTCTAGAGTGTGGCGCATGATGCGACCCATTAAGTAAGGACTCGCTACCAGAAAAGCCAAGTCCTGACAAGATACATTAAGCTCACTACCAGCGATGAGATGTAGATGTATAAAGTGGCGCAATGCCAGCCTCGAACAAAGATAGTAATGAAGGTTTCTAAATACAAAAAAAAGAAATGGAAGTAAACATAACTTAAGGAAGATAATGTAACATTGTTTAAACTTTGTTAAACCTTAAGGAATGTAATATAAAGGTTGAGATAACCTAGTCGAATATAGATGCAAGCATAATGACAAGCCAGAATGAATAATAACTGAATCTAATACACCATTAGATTGAAATGAAGGGTATGATATAGTCATATACATGCTTGATTATATGTGACATAATCTAAGGCATTATGTGATCATGTATTGTAGAGACTTGAACGACTTGAACATAAAGTTAAAATATCGTAGCAGACGCTAAAGGCAAGTATTCTAACTCTTGTCTCAGTTCAATCAGAACAAGTTTTTTTTGAGGTTCATGTATTCTTTCGCATGAATTGAAAGTTATGATAAAGTTGAAGCCAATTCCTTTGGCTGACTTGATGTATTGATAATCTATTCATGTATTATCAAATGTTTCTATCTTTTGTCAACTACTTGATATGGTTTTCAAAAGAAGACCTGAAATGTTAAACAAATGTTTTGTTTGTAAAACGCAGCACGTGAGGTTGCCAATGCTTAAACGCGATGCATACGTTTAATGGATATAGTGTTGATCAATATAGAGTACAATAGGCTGATCACCTAGAAATGCTCGTAAGTGATATCGAGCTTACGGACTTGTTTTCGGGTTGTCCTTTTCCAATAAAGAATGAATACTCGAGGTCTCTGACCAGAGTGAATGTTTTACTAAATACTGTTGTTATTGTAAAACATTTTGAAAGAAAAGATGAAGTGCTATTTTGAATTATCAATAGTACTTCATAACCATTGTTCAGTTATTGAAGATATATGATTTGTATGTGTCAAGCATGTTGTTATTAAATTGTTATACTTACTTTGAGCTAGTTATGCTCACTCTTGCTTGAACCATATGAATGCAATGCTAAGATCGAACGTCCAGAAGGATCAAAAGATATAAGGGAAAAGCTAAGGCAGATCACTAAGCTGTCTTGTAATAGTATAGGTCTATTGTTGTAATTTAACTGATATTATGACAAAGAACCTTTGTAATGGGTATAGAACTTGGGAAATGTAAATATTACTTTAAATATATAAAATTTATGTTCGTTCTTTGAGACTTTTCAATTGAATGAATGTATGAATGTTGTACAGTATAGCACCATCTGTCGGGTTGGAAGATACCCGGATTTGGGGGCGCTACAACTTCCCTTAACAGATCATTAGCCCGGAATCCAGAAATTATCCAAGAAAGGTATGAACCCTAGCTTGAAAATCTGACCATTAATCGGCTGTTGGATGTTATGATTCTGTGTTAAAACATGTTATTTATGGTGTATAATGATGATCTGGGTTGCTAGATCTTAGATACATAACATCTAGAGGCTCGAATTTGGCATTTTATAAAATCTGATTTTTTTTTGTGTTCTGTCAATGAATGTCAGACGCTGTAGATTCTTCACGGTTTATGGTTTTGGTTGTTTTATGTTTTATATATATAGTCTGTTATGTGCTCTTTGATCTGGATCAAGAATCATACTTATATCTGGTCTAGTTTGCAAGTTATTCTTGGTCAAAGGTTGTTGACCGACCATGACTGGACCATTTCTGGGTTACCCAGAAATGGGTTTTCAGTTTCTGACAAGCTTTTCCTTAGCCTTTATCTTGCTGATTTTTGTTTTTGTTGTTGTTGTGGTTGTAATATAATGGTAATATGTTGTATAGACTACAAGTTTATGCCTTAAAAGCTCTTAAATATCAATTAAGTCGATTGTAGTGGTTGGTCAAAGTAGACCATCCGGTCACGAAAACTGGTTTCTGGAATTTCCAGAAAAATTAAGAACGCAACCTCTGATAAGGTTTGACCAGCCTTGATCGTTCAATTGTTTTGTTGTTATTATGATATGATAATATTTTATTGTACCTTGTCATGTATACTATAATCTTGGACCATAATAACAACTTTTCCATTACCAGAACCTAAAGCAGATTGAGCCTTAAATTGGACCCTCGAAAATTAATCGGGTTTCGGGTAACCCAAAAAACCCAGAGAGCTCTGATAGAGAGTTTGAAGGGAGAGATCTTCTTGTGGTGTTATGGTATGGCCTAGTTTGTTGCTCTTAATTGTAGTATTGCATAATCACTACAAGGGAGATGTTTTATCTTGCCCATAGAACGCATAGATTAAAAGTAATCACTAGTCAAACTCACCCACTAGGTAACTGACATATATTTTCTAGGTTTGGCCAAGAACGCGAGGAACACCTATAGCGGTTTTGTTTTGTCACTTTAGGCGCTCTTTAGCTTACGATTAGTATATAAAATAATTATTTTATTAAATAATTAGTAATAAATAGTTTTTAATTATGAAAAATACAAAATAAATTATAAAAAATTATTTTAAGGTCCTAAAATTAGTTTTTAATTATTTTGAATATATTTCATAAATATTTAATATTTTGGAATATTAAAAGTATTTAGTTTATTTAATTATAATATTAAATTAATTAATTAAAATAATTTTAATACATGAAAATCATTTAAAAATTATATTATGGTATAAGAAAATAATTTAAGTTATTTTTAATAACTTTTAATATTTTGTGATGAATTTCATTAATTAATTAATATTAATGGTAATTAAGTTATTTAATAAATGTATTAAATAAATTATGAAAAATAGAATTAATGATTTAAAAATTATATAAAGGATCATAAAATATTTTTAAGTTATAAAATATAACTTTAGATATTTTGTAATGAAAAATATTAATTATTTAATATTATTTATATTAGATTTATTTAATAATTATATTAAATAAATTAGATTAAAAATAATTTTACTATTAGAAAAATCATTTTAAATGAAAATAAATAGTTTAAAAGTATTTTAAGTTATAAAATATAACTTTCAATATTTCAAGGCAAATTCCATTAATTAATTACTATTAATGATATTAGAATTATTTAATAATTATATTAAATAAATTAGTTTAAAAATGATTTTAATATTATAAAAATTATTTAAAATAAAAATAAAGTGTTTAAGGATATTTTAAGTTATAAATTATAACTTTTGATATTTAAAAGAAAATTTCATTAATAATTTAATATTAAATGATATTAGATTTATTTAATAATTATATTAAATAAATAGTTTAAAAATGGTTTTATTATTTAAAAAAATCATTTAAAAAGGATTTAAATGAATTAAAAATATTTTAAGTTATAATTAATGACTTTTAATATTTTGATAAATAATACATTAATACTTTAATATTAATGATAATTATTTAAAAATGATTTTAATTCTTTTCAAAATCATTTAAGTGTAATATTAATACTTTAAAAGTATTTTGAGTTATTATAAATAACTTTAACATTTTGGCAATAGTTTCATTAATAGTTTAATATTAATTAAATATTAATGATAATAGAATTATTTAATATTTAAATCATTTAATAATGATTTCTTGTTTGAAAATTTATGATAAATTATAATAAATGTTTTAAAATTATTACAAGTCATTTAAAATAATATGGTCGATACTTACAGATATTGAGCAATAGGATGTAGTCTTAGACTCAATAATTACTGATAAAGCCGCTTGCATAATCGGCATGTTTTAGAAATTGATCTGGACATAGATAATTTGATTAAATATGTGTTTATATGTGATTCAATGGTTGTGGAACATATATGATAATGTGATTAGGTTATGTCTTTGTTGCATTAAGCGATCTTTATGTGTTATAGTATGTTATTCTAATCGATCAAATGATCTTATTAATTGATAGGTGTTATATAAGGATAGAACTAAGTTGTGAATCGTAAGCGTAGCAAGATCGTGCAAAGTATCTTACCTTTGCATTTCCTTTATACAATGGACATGAGTAAGAAGTTTCAGAATTATATTATTATTATGCTATATTATTAACCCTATTGTGTTATATTCTATATCCGATCATTGTTTATCAACATGTTAGTATATGGTAATTCAAATATATATATTCTGTTCGTTAATTTCTAAACATGGTTACACAAGTGTCCCCACTTGGATAATCATTGTATTTAATCACATATTGATATATATATATATATATATATATACATGTCCAAGATAATTGACCAACTAGACACAAATTTCAAAATATCGTTGAATATGATAAAACTTTTTTTGTATCCAATCAAATTATTTTGGTTCGGATTCCAGACTAAGTATGAACATCCCGATCACGTGAAAACTTTTATGCACCCAAAGTGGACAGAGTGAACGATCCCATCGTTCTTGTAATGTAGTATTAATCAATACAGGGCCCATGGGAAGTACAACCTAACGCCCGTAAGTTATGACGGTTTGCAGATGAAGTTCTGCTAAACCTTAGTGAAAACTAAAAACAATGTTCATAGTATGTCAACTACCCTATATATATATAGTCAATACGTAGTTTCAAAAATTTGAGATAAAATTGTTATGTTATTATTATCGGTTCAGTTTACTTCACAACTATAAATTCGTTGTAGAAGTGATGTACAAAAAAAATATTTATTTCTTACAGCTAATTATATTTCTAATTGTTATTACTTACTGGGCACCCAAATGCTCATTCTTGCTTAAATTTAAATGTTTTCAGCTAGGCATGATCAATCCGAAGATTCAGACAGGAACAAGTGAAAAGGAAAGCAAACAGAACATGTTTAATGGTATCTTTTGTAATAGTTAGACTGTATTAAGATAATGATATGTATTATATATCATGTAAAGAATTATAGTAAAGGTTGCGTAATTGGGATTAGACTTTGATAAATATAAATTAAGTTGGATTTTTATATTATTGTTATTAATAATAGTATTATTTCGCTCATAGAAATGGTATCGAGAAGCACCGAGTTCGGGTTTCAAGTACCCGAGTTTGGGGGCTTTATAAGTTGGTATCGGAGCTTAGGGTTAAAAACCTTAGGTGGGTTAGACCTTAGGCTATAACCTTGGAACAGAGGGAAACGTTGAAAATATAAATAACTCATATAGAGTTTATAGGGAAATGAATTGAATAAGTTCATCGTCAAATCAAATAAAAGATAACTTATATAAAACTATTAATTGTTGTGTGTATATATTAAGTGATAATCAAGATAGTATGTGTGTAGATGTCAGATAGAAAAAGGATTAGGATACCCTCAAATCGTAAAGAAGAAGTCAACCTCCATAACCGAGCCAATATCAAAGCCAATAACTGAAATAGAGGCTCACATTGAAAGCTACCTCAATGAGATGGTTGTTTTGAAAAGGTTGGCCACAATCTCTGTATAGACCGCATCACTTTCTGCTTCTCATCTGGCTAGCACTACGATCTTGGTTATACCCAAGATTGTTATCCTTTGTTTATCTTAACAGTTACTGCATTGCTGACTTCCTTTTGTCAGTCACATTATCTGAAGTCTTCTCACTATTTCTCTTGGAAGACTTCCCTCAAATTGATTTACAACTCAATCAAGATGCTGATGCAATTTGTGCTTCAATCTTCTGTTTACTTGCAAGCCATTAGGTGAATGCTCTTTGGCTTCCTTCAGGTAGATTGCATTTTTACAGTTCGGACCAGAAGCTTCATTCTTTGGATACTTTGGGAGTGCTCATATGTTGAGAATCGTGTTAACACTATGATTCTTCCTTGGCGTTGTGAGCATTGATAGGCTTTTTTGAAAACTTTTTTCTGCAAACTACGATCTAGCTTTGGTTCTGCAGACACTATAACTCCAAGAGCAGATTGTATACCAGACTACTATTTCTGCTTTAACACTTGTTGTCCTTGTCTGATTTTGCTCGACTATGATTTCTACCTCTGATAAGATCAGTAGACTCCATGACTTCAAGTATGGTCTATGATTTTTGACTTAGCTTGGTAGGCGCTTGGACCAACTTTATGATTCTGAGTGACGCCTTACAAGGCAGACAACGATCTATAGCCACTTTCTCGATACTCTACGATTCTGCCTTGGCTTCTGCAATCTCTTGGCTGGCTCGATAGATTACGAACTTTGAGAGTTACTCTCCTTACAGACCTCGATGGTTGGTGCAGTGTTCAACGATAAAGCTGGCCTATCTATTACATCATATAAGATCAACCTAATAGGCTTGATCTTTCTATGCTTAGTCCTTGTACATCATATTCTTTTGAAGGACTTTACAAAGCTATTTTGTTCATGTATAATCATCCTAACATGTTTGATCATTTCAATCTAAGTCCTTGTACATATATTCCTATTATCTATTCAAGGAGTTTATAACTTGTTTCAATGCAGACATATCTGCATATTCATTCATTTACTTCATCATCTTCATCAACAAATTATACGAATAAAGGAATAACATTCACATGCATATTCCTAACACATGTTAATGTGCTCCCACTTCTATTCTAGAATTGTAAGCGGTTGCAATGGACCTTTTGGCACTTGATGCTCTGCCTTGACACGTTGACAAGTTAAACACCTTAAGATAAACTCCGCAATCTCTCTCTTCATATTGCTCCACTAAAATGTATGTCGAAGATCACGATACATTTTAGTACTTCCAAGATGGATTGCAAATGGTGTGTTGTGTGCCTCCATCATGATTTTATACTTCAAATCAGAGTCGTTAGGAACACAAAGTCTGGAGTTGACTTGAAGTATTCCTTCTTCGTCGATCCTTTCTTCTGGAATAACACATTCTTACACTTTTTTCTACATATTCCTTAGCTCTGGGTCTGTAGCTTGAGCAGATTTAACTTTATCGATTAAATTCAATTCTACTCGTATATTTGACATCATCATGTGGGTCCCTGAAGTTTTTAACTCTATCTCCATCCTTTGTAAGTCATACAAAATGGGAATTTGTGTCAGCTACCACGTTCGCTTTTTCAGGATGGAATTGAATGGAATAGTCGTAATCTTTCATCAGCTCAAGCCAACGTCGTTGCCGCATGTTGACTTCCTTTTGGGTGAAGAAATATTTGAGACTTTTATGATCTATATAGATCTCCACTTTCTCCCCATACAGGTGATGTCTTCAGATCTTTAGCGCGAAAATGACTGCTGCCAACTCTAGATCATGAGTAGGATAATTCCTTTCATATTCTTTGAGTTAGCATGAGGCATATGCTATGACTTTCTTATGTTGCATGAGAACACATCTTAAACCTCTGTTTGAAGCATCACTGTAGATGACAAATGTAACACCTCAGTCCCACATCGAAAGATATGGGAAAAATTTGTCTGCATATAAGGAAATAAGTTACTACCAATAGAACCTTCAAGTCATGACCTTTTGGGAGCCTATGGTGGGCTAAGATGACCCAAGAAGATACTATTGGGCCAGTAGTTTGAGGACCTTATTTAGATGGATTTGATTCAATTCGGACTTGGGATTTGACCCAAGATTTGTTCCGGACTCGGGATTTGACCCGGGTTGTTTCTAATGGTATCAGAGCCGACTTTCAAAAGCTTGGGTCGGATCATCCGATCGGGTTGCCGGAGGTGGGGACATGAAGGCTGGTGGTATTATCCCACAATGGAGAGATGGAGGTCCGGAGGTGGGGACACGAAGCCAACTGGTATTATCCCACAATGGCTAGAGAGGCAAAGATCTTTGGGCCGTGTGTGTGATCGGTTCTGACGGGGACATCAGAAATTTAATTGGTGGAGTTTGTAACACCCCAGTCCCACATCGAAAGATAGGGGAAAAATTTGTCTGCATATAAGGAAATAAGTTACTACCAATAGAACCTTCAAGTTATGACCTTTTGGGAGCCTGTGGTGGGCTAAGATAACCCAAGAAGATACTATTGGGCCAGTAGTTTGAGGACCTTATTTGGATGGATTTGATTCAATACGGACTTGGGATTTGACCCAAGATTTGTTCCGGACTCGAAATTTGACCCAGGTTGTTTCAGATGGTATCAAAGCTGACTCTCGAAAGCTCGGGTCGGGTCATCCGATCGGGTTGCCGGGGGTGGGGACACGAAGGTTGGTGGTATTATCCCACAATGGAGAGATGGAGGTCCGGAGGTGGGGACACGAAGCCAGCCGATATTATCCCACAATGGCTAGAGAGGCAAAGATCTTTGGGCCGTGTGTGTGATAAGTTCTGACGGGGACGTCAAAAATTTAAGTGGGGGAGTTTGTAACACCACAGTCCCACATCGAAAGAGAGGGGAATAATTTTTCTACATATAAGGATAGAAGTTACTACCAATAGAACCTTAAAGTCATGACCTTTTGGGAGCCTGTGGTGGGCTAAGATGACCCAAGAAGATACTATTGGGCCAGTAGTTTGAGGACCTTATTTGGATGGATTTGATTCAATTCGGACTTTGGATATGACCCAAGATTTGTTCCGGACTCGGGATTTGACCCGGGTTATTTCAACAAATCCCTCCGAACTTGATGGTATTGTCAGAACAGGTATCGTAATATAAGCATGATGAAGATGACAATGATATAAGCATTAATCAAACAAAATCAAGGATAAATATTAAAAACTTTAAATTTATCCAGAGTTTAAAAATATCCAAATTGTCAACATGATACTGCTTTATGGAGTAAAATTCAAGAATAATATTCATGTACCAAAAATAATTTGGACAGAAAAGAAATATATTTTTTGGGTAAATAGTACCCCGTGAATTGTACTTCGGGAATAGTACCTCGTGAATAGTACCCTGACATAAAAAGTACCCCAAATACCCGAGTGAATAATATTTGGGTAAATAGTAATTTGGGTGACTAGTAACCCGTGAATAGTAACTCATGAATAGTACTCTGACACGAAAAGTGCCCCGAATACCCGAGTGAATAATACTTGAGTGAATAGTAATCGGGTAAATAGTAACCCGTGAATAGTAACTCGTAAATAAAATACCAAATAAAATGATATTTCATGACGAGTACAAAAGAAATGATATCTCATACGAGTATAATATAATATACTTAAACTATGAATGGATTTTCACGCCGCCATGCGGTAATCCACTTAGACATATCATTTTCACAATTCAATAAGGAATGAATACGAAGGATCATTCACCATGCATGCGGTAATCCACATAGACATGGTATTCCAACAGAATAATAAAGAATGGAATAACAGAAGAATTCACCATGCATGCGGTAATCCACATAGACAAGTTATTCCAATAGAATAATAAAGAATGAAATAACAAAAGAATTCACCAGGCATGCGATAGACCGCACTGACAGGTTATTCCCAATAGAATAATAAATAATGAAACCAGGTCATGCGTAATACATACGTACGTGATATTCCAACGTGTAATAATAAAGAATGGAACCAGTGTCATGCGTAATCCGCATTGCAGCATGTGATATTCCAATGTAATAATAAAGAATGGAATAATAAAAGAATTTCACCATGTATGTGGTACTTCACATAGACAGGTTATTCCAACATAATAATAAAGAATGGAATAACAGAAGATCTCTTCATGAATACCAAAGAAATAATACCCCTTACTATAATCATAATATCCCTTACCTTAGAAGAAGACTGGATACTGGAATAGTGAGGTAGCAGACTTCTCTTCTCTTCTTTCTCTCTCTATAATTTCTCTCTATAGTAATTGTTCTATAGTTTTAGTGAATTGGTGAGAAATAATGAAGGAATGAGCTTCTATTTATAGAAAATATGGTTTTGATAATTACACGTTTTGGGGCTTAGAATATTACAGTATAATACCTTTGTCTTTTCTTTTATTTTTAATTTAGTCCTGAAAGTATTATCAAACTTGCACCACCTTCCCTAATAGTAAATCATGTGAATCAATAGTAAATCATGTGAATCAATAATTCTAGACATGTAAAAATATGAATTACAGTATAGTACCTCCATCTATACCTCCATTTTTAACTTAGTCATGCAAGTATTATCAATCTTGCACCAACTCCCCTAATAGTACAAGAATGTGAATCAATAGTACACACATGTGAATAAATAGTTATAATAATATGAATGAATAACAAGTAATTGCTCATTTATCCGGTTAATTACCCGATTGGTCAATATAACCTCGAGACATCAATTATTATCGAAATAAATGTCGATTTTCACTAAAACTAATAATTCCCACACAATGGAACTATCAATTTCATCTTTAATCAATACGAACTTATTTTTATTAATATTATAACACATAATATTTAACAACCAGGTCGTTCCCAAGAAAAAAGGGCTTTTCGATAAGGAATTCTCCTTATTGGCGCGCAATTAGGTGACCAAACCTCTCATTGACAGAACTTCTAGACATTATCAATATTGCAAATAATAATATGAATAACTTTTCCATCTCAATTATTGATTTAATAATATAACATATTATGCAGATGATACTGTGACAATAATTGAATCAATAATATGAGAGATATGATGCAAAGAATTATTAGAAATAATTGAGTATATAACCGAGTGACTTCTTACGTAAGCATCAATAATCAATACCGCGTGCTACTACGCAACCACGCCAGACATCGCATTTTTACTACCGGGTAGTTCAACAGTTTTAACGGTAACACTTTCGCCGTTATTTTTATAAAAAGATAATTCTGTCGTTTTCTTACTACGAAAATACTTCTATTGTGGGGTCGACCAATGATTATGTTGTTGTACGGATATTCTCCGACCAAACGAATATTTTATAATAACTTGCATACTTTGAAAAATTTTCACATATCACCCTTAACTTTAACCCTTTCTCAATTTAACCATTTACTAAATAAAATAATAATTATAAGAAAATTGAATACTTTAATTTCATAATTTCGAGATCTCACAATCTCCCCTCCTTATGAAATTTCTCCCTCGAAATTTACGTACGTACCTGGTATTCGAAGAGATGATAATACCTTGCTTTCTTTTCGGATTGTATCTTCCCGGTTATATCCTCTGTATCATGATTTTCCATTGCTCATCTCCTGTATTTCAGATATCATTCTAGAATATATCTTCAAAACAAAGGTCAATTTACATATCACAAATTATCAACTAATCATGTAAAAATTTCGGCTTAGGTAAGTCAAACACTAGCAAAATATATTACCCGTCTCTCCCCTTCTAGTTCTAGATTCATATCTCCGCCAGCGACCATATCCCTAAGCTCTGATACCATTTGTGCAAATAATAATATGAATAACTTTACCGTCTCCATTATTAATTTAATAATATAACATATTATGCAGATGATAATGTGACAATAATTGAATCAATAATATGAAAGATATGATGCAGCAATTATTGTTGCAATAGTTGAGTATAACTGAGTAACTTCTTACGTAAGCATCAATAATCAATATCATGTGCTACTATGCAACCACGCGTATTACTGTACTTTTACTACCGGGTAGTTCAACAGTTTTAACGGTAACACTTTCGCCATTATTTTTATAAAAAGATAACTATGTCGTTTTCTTACTATGACAATACTTCCATTGTGGGGTCGACCAATGATTGTGCCGTCGTACGGATATTCCCCGACCAAATGAATATTTTATAACAACTTGCATACTTTTCAAAATTTTCACATATCACCCTTAACTTTAACCCTTTCTCAATTTAACCATTTACTAAATAAAATAATAATTATAAGAAAATTGAATACTTTTATTTCATAGTTTCGGGATCTCATAGGTAATGTAAAAGGGTCAATTTAAATCAGACAAGATTTATAAATGGTGGATATAATGAAGGTTTCTCCCAATATAGTTTCAACAGATAAGTCAAAGTCTAATTTCTCTGCAGTCAAATTTAAATGTTGAGCACAAGTAGGTGAAATAAAATAATGGGTAGAACCGGTATCTAAGAAGGTATAGACTTCGCAAGAGTTTATGATTATCTTACCCGTGGTAACTTCGTTCGGGTTCCTCACTTTTTGGGAAGTCACGACAAACGCACTCCCTTGAACTAACGACTTTGACTTGTCCGGGACAACCTTTGGTGTCACCATCCCAACTGGACTTGACTTCGCTGCATGACAAAATCGAGCTAAATGACCTTCCTTTTCATAATTGAAACATATTTTGGGTTGCTGTGTACAGTTTGGACTGATGTGTCCCTCATGTCCACATTTGTAGCATACGACCGGTGGTCGTTCTCCTTCCTTAGAAATGGGTGTTGATGCCGATGTCTTTCCATCATTGTTGAATCTTCTCTTTTTGAAATTTTCACTTGACTCATTTCTTCTATTATCTTGGCCAGGATTACCATCGAAGTGGTTACCATTTCTAGCATGATAATTTCCTCCACGTTTGTTATCACTGCTTCGATGATTGTTGCCACTGGTATGACTATTATCGTTTTATCGGTTGTTATCTTTTGGTTGAGCTGACTCATAATTGATGAGTAGGTTTTGAACCTATGATTTATCTTTATTTAGCTTTATATATTGTTAGTTGTTGAGTATTTCTTGTTGCTTTTGATGGGTTTTTGTTCTTTTTTCAGGATATAAAGGTGAACACGTCAAGATGTAGGCTTTGAAAGAAAGCTCAGGCAAAATCTGACACACTGCATCACCCATTTGGCTTGGGAAGGTAGCAGCGTAAAAACATATTAATCAACTAGCGGCGTCCGCGCCACTTTAGTAAGTAAAAACTTGGCGCGCGGGGTGCGCCTTGGCTTGGATAGGTCAGGAGTTGTTTTGTTTTGCTTTGCTGGAAACAGAGTTGTGTTAGGAGGTATAACTTCTTTATGTAATAAAGTTATATTAGGAGTATGCCAAGGAGGTTATTTCATGCTAATGGGGATTCTATGTTTAAATACTTGTTGGGTTTAATTAGGAGTTTGATTTTTATTAGAATTCATATGGGATAAGTTTGAGATGGATTGGAATTAGAGTGGTTTCAGCTGCTGGGATTTAATTTATGCAAAGGAGGAGAGAGAGAGATATATATATCCAACAATAGATAACACAATTAGAGAGCAAGAACTGAGAGAAAATATTAGAGGAACAAGGGAAGGAAGTGAATTCACGAAGATTGCAGAATTGAAGGGCGAAAAGGGTGATTTATTACTATTCTTCTTTTTTAATTTTTTTAATTAGGATGATGATTTCTTTTATTTATTCTGTATTTAATTCATTAGTTATGAACTAAATTACTTTTTAGGCTTGTAATGGATCTTTAATGTTGAATGACAATTATTATGCTTTGATTTGAGTTAATAAATTATTAATTCAGTTTATCTATTGTGATTTGTGATTTAATTTATGAATTTCTTGATCACCAATTTTATGTGGATTTGTATGGATTCAAGAGATGATGTATGAGTCTAGACCTAGTCACAATAGCATGTGTTCTTAAATTTTGTGAATGAATAGAATCTTGATTTATGTTACGGTAGAGATATGCCTAACATCGCATGTAATCTGATAAGAACTTGGAATTAAACTCTTTTTAATTGTAATTCACATAGAGATATAGTGAGTTAGTTAATTAGGGTGTTTGGCTTAATTCTATCTAATTTGTGGATTTAAGTTAATATGGTATTAGTGCGTTGAGAAATGGCTAATTCTATACGAGTGTTCTTGATTAATAAACTGAGAATAGTGAATTAATATGGAATAAGGTGTGATAATTAGAATGATACTTAAAATGAAGTTGTAATCCTAATTCTCTATTATTTTCTTGAAATTAAGGTTTCTAAGTTGTGTTGGTTGTTTGGTAATTTTAGTTTCTAGTTTTTATTAGTTATAATCATTGATTTTGATTAGTTTAATAAAATTGGGTTAATATAAAACTGGTAATCGTTTAGATAAATTTCTTGCTATTCTCTGTGGAAACGATACTCTACTTGCTATTATATTACTCGTTGACCACATATACTTGCGTGTTGTGCGTAATTAGATTTTACCCAACAAGTTTTTGGCGCCGTTGTTGGGGATTAGTATTGATTTTAATAATTTTCAATATCAGTTTAATTAGTTCAGTTTTACTTAAACAATTTTTAATTTTTTTGTTTTGTTATTTCTTGAGCAGGTTCTTGAAGTCAGTTTATGCAAACTCGGTCTAAAAACCCAGGCTTGCTTCCTTTTGCAGACGATATTGTGAAACGGTTTCAAAGGCTAAGTAAGTGGATTAAAGACACTAGAGAGAACTTCGAGAACTCTGATAAGGAAGAAATCATGGATGCCAAGACCGTAAAAGCATTAAGGGATCATACACTCCCAAGGTAATCGAAGCTCATTGTCGAGTATTACCGTGTCTGCGATTGTCGCAAAACACTTCCGAGATCAAGCCCGGACTATTCGGATGATTTAGAACTTCTGCCTCATTTGGGGACTAGCCAATGACGATCTGAATGAGCATTTGGTCAGCTTTTTGGAGATATGTGACACCTTCAGATATAATGGGGTGTCCGACGACGCAGTCAGACTTCGCTTGTTCTCGTTCACACTGCGGGACAAGGCGAAAAGTTGGTTACATTCTGTACCGCTGGGATAAATAACTACATGGGAAGATCTTGCTCATAAATTCTTGGCCAAAATTTTCCTACTAGCAAAGACTGCAAAAATGAGAAATGAGATAACTATGTTTGAACAGTAGCATGGGGAATCTTTATATGAGGCATGGGAGAGGTACAAGGAATTGCTCAGAAAGTGCTCACATCATGGATTACCTAAATGGCTGCAGATGAATACATTTTACAATGGGTTAAGTTGTAAGACCCCAACTTATTATTAATAAAATTTAATTTTCTCTATTTATTATTTTAAAATAGTAAGGGTTGATTTGATTAATGTGGATAGTTAGGGGTAAAATACGCAAATACTTCAAAATAAGCAAGCGGTTATAAAATATTCATTGTTGTAGGGGAATATTCGTTTGGTCGTAGAATATTCGTATCGCTGTCGGAATATTCGCATTTACTCTAGTATGACCATGTGTGGGGCCCATAACTGAAAGCGATTGGATGAAGAAAACGACAAATATAAGTAGTTTAAAAATAATTAGCGTAGTTATTACTGAATTATCATCGTTAAAATACCCTTGGTTAAAACACAAGAAGATTACCAGTATTGCACCAATTATTGATTCTTACGTGAAGAAGGCACTACTCAATAATGGTTACTGAATTATCGCTCAAATTTTTTATTGAGTTAATAATTGCTGCGTTGATATTTTATATTCTTTGTTGTTTCAATAATTGTCATTTCACAAGATTTTCATTATCGAAGCAATAATTCATATTATCCTAATAATATTATTAGATAACATTATTGGCAATGTCTAGAAAGTTCTCGCTAAGGAGAGGTTTGGTCACCTAATCATACTACAAGAAGAAGAAATTCTTATTAGAAAGCCCCCTTTTCCTGAACCCGCCTCAGTTTATCAATATTGTGATTCGTAATATTATTTGTGAATAATTAATTATTGATTCATATGATGAGGAAAATATTGATTTTATGTGGATATAGATGGAGAAAAATTTTAATGTGACAATTGTTGAAAATTGAAATTTTATCTTTTCTCGATAAAATAATTCATTTAAATATATTATTATATTTTAATAATATAATAATGGTGATATTTTTACAACGAATGTGGGATATATGAGTATACGAGGAGGAAGAGTATTTTTATTTGCAATAAATGTTTAAAACATGTTAAACATGCTCGGTGGACCCCATTTATCGAATCAAATTTGATTATAAATTGTAAAATCGCTTGGCTTGTGGATTTCGGTCAATTTCTATTTGGAATTTGGAAAACTTTCTTCCGCAAAGTTGTAGAAAATTGAATTTCCTATAAAAACTCGCGAGATTCAAATTTTCTGATGAAAGGGCTATTTATTATGAATTATTGAAGTTCCAAAGTTCAAATAATTGATTTTTGGAAGTTTAAAATATTTAAAATTAGAAAACGTTTTTTCATTATGGTGTGTTACATATGTGTTGAATGAGCTGAATTCAGTTCTTGGAAGGTTGGCGAGGAAATTTTATTATAAATAATAATATTATATTAAATTTTCGCTTTTGTTGTTCTAAAGCATTTTCCTATAAATAGGGTGCTTAGGTTAGAATTGAAAATCACACCGTAAACTCAAGTTTTCTCTCTATATTATCGAGCGTATTCTTGTGAGTATTTTGAGTATACTTTGAGTATTGTTAGATTCGTGTAAGTTTCCTTCAAAGACTATACCCTAGATTTTTTCGCTAGAAGTACTAATCTTTCGAGGTAAGAGATGTTATTTTCTTCTCAAATGATATTATTTCTTCAATATCATTATCTTTGAAATATTGGTTGGAACTTTTATCAAATTTGGAACTTTTTCATGCTCGGGTTACTATTCACGAAGTTACTATTCATGAGTTACTATTCATTCTATTCACGAGTACTATTCATGAAGCGTGAAGATGTTTTTTTTTGAAATTTTTATCTTTTGGTGCTCTGAGTTACTTATTCAATGACGATACGGCACTATTCACGATATCTGACTATTCAATAGAAAAATAAAATTTCTTCTTTTGTCCAAAATATCTATTCGGATACTAGCTTTGATTGTATCCATGTTTTGATAATTCTTGAATTTTACACCACTATGATTATTTTTGAGGTATTTTTGATCGTGGGTAAAAAAGTACTACTAATCCTTAATCCTTAATCCTTGTCATTTTGTTTCACCGGATTCGCTTTCTTTAAAAATATTTTCATCATCTTCATTCTTAAATGATGATATTATGGAATATCTTTGGCCCGTAGTGCAAAGATGAATGATTTCTGAAGAATATCTTTGGCCGTAGTGCAAAGATGAACAGTGTTTAGTTTAGATGAACATGATCAATCGATGAATATCTTTGGCTCAGAAGTGCAAAGATGAATATTTGATTCGGATATATATTGATTGATGTTACTGAGGATAAAAGATTGACGATGAACTTTTAAATTCATACATAGAAGATAGTAGTTTGCATTCTCTACTTAACTTTTCTAATGAATTATTATTTCCAGCTGCGAATATTGATTTAAAATTTGTTGTCTATTGTATTCTATTAGATTTGTCCTCATTGAAGACTAACGATAATTTGTTGTATATTATCTTAGTCATAATATTCTTTACTGGGCTAGTTGAGCTCACCATTTTCCTTTTTGTTCCATTTTTTCTTCTCATGATGCGAGAATATAGCGAGTACGAGTCTGGGTATGGAATGAAGGTTCTAGAGAGAGTTGTTTAGTAGTCCTCACCATTTTGTAAAATAATGTATCAATAAATGTGATGAGGATTTATTTGAGTATAGATATTGTCTAGAAGATAATATTTGTATTCAAACTCACAGCTTTCTTCGTTATAATAATAAAGTTGTAGTTATTTACATACTCATGATTGACAACTCGTAATAGGTGATGTATACCTATTTTGGGGCGCCACAATTAGTATCGAGCTTAGGATATGATCTCTGGCGGAGATCGTGAATAGAACTAGGAGGGAGAGACGAGTAAATCCTTCGCTAGTGTGTCCTACCTAAGCTTATTTGTTAGTTGGTCAAGATATAAGGATATTATGTGATATATTGATTTCCTTAATTAACCCTTGTTTTATGACAAAGATTTTGAGAATGTCGAATCGAGAATATTAACAATGGAAATGAGATCGTGGAGACGCTCAGACTCACCAACGAAGAGAACGTGTAACAGTGGCAATGTTCCTCCCGTGAATAACACCACCGAAAGCGATGATGAACGAGGGATGTTTAGAAGCTTTTTGCGATTCATGCAAAATCGACGAGGAGACTCGTGTTCAAAATACAGGAGGAAATGATAGCAATTCACGAGTTGTCACAAATGCAAGCGCTCAAAGAGTTGGGACCACCGAATTTAAGGGAAAGCCAGATCCGATCATGGGCGGAAACATGGGTCAAGCAAATTACCAAGATATTCGATGTCTTGGGATGCACGGAGAACAGAAGGTTCCATTCGCCACCTTTATGTTCCGTGGTGAGGCGATCATCGGTGGGAGTCATGAAGCGTACCCATCCACCAAGACTCAAAGATGTCTTGGGAGACGTTTGAAACTATTTAATGACAAATACTTTCCGAAAGTGTTCGCTATATGAAGGAAGTGGAGTTTATTAGGATCGAGCGAGAACAACACGACGGTGTCTCAAAGACGAGGCAAAGTTTGCGAGTTATCCAGTTTGCATATTCATTTGGTGGAGAATGAGGAACGATGACGCGGATGTTTCTTAGAGGTTTGAAACCCGACATACGCCAATATCTCATTTCTCATAAATTTTCTCTCTATTCGAGATGTTGTAAATGTGGCTCAATTATTAGAGCGAGATAACGAAAGCACGGTCAACCGAGGGACCACAACCAGATCGTACTTTAGATATAGCGATCAGCAGAATAATGATAACCAAATGAGAAAGAAACAGACGGACAAAAATGGTAACCACTCTCGGTGGTAATCATGGCCATGAAAATAGAAGAAGCGAGTCGAGGAGATTTTTTAAAAGAGGAGATTTAACAATGACCATGTGAAGACGACAAAGGTGCTTGAAGAACTAGTTCTAAGGGAGGAGAACGACCACCGGTCATATATTATAAATGCGAAAAGAGGGACATATCACCAAACCGCCTACAACAGCTCAAGGTATGCTATAATTGTGGAAAGGAAGGACATATCGCTCGAGATTGTACAAGAGCGAAACCTAGTTCAATGGGGATTCGATGACTCAAAAGACCGTCCCGGAAAAGTCAAAGTCAACGATTACGGGAAGAGCGTTTGTTGTGATCGGGTCATAATGCGAGGAACCCAAACGAGGTGATCACGGGTAAGCTATTTATAAATTCTTGCGAAGTTTATACCTTACTTGAATCTAAGGTGCTACCCATTCATTTATCTCTCCTGCATGTGCTCAACGCTTAAACTTGACTCGGAGAAATTAGACTTTGACCTATCTGTGAAACTCCGTTAGGAGAAACTTTCATCACATCCACTGCTTATAAATCTTGTTTGATTCAAGTTGGCACCATCACCTTACCCCATTGACCTTATCTCTTTAAAGATACTTGCTTTTGATGTGATTTTAGGGATTGATTGGTTAACTACTCATCATGCCAAAATTGATTGTTTTCGTAAGGTTGTTAGTTTTCATATTCCTAACCAACCACAGATGCAATTCAAGCAACTAAACCATTAAAATCAATCATCATCATATCTAATCATAAAGCTATTCGTTTATTAAAAAAGCGGATGTCAAGCTTTCTTAGCCCATGTTATGGATTTGAATAAAGACACGCCAAATTTGAATAATATTCTGTTGTTATTGACTTTTCTCGACGTATTTCCCAAGAACTTCTATCTACCCCGAGCGTGAAGTTGAATTCTTTATTGATCTTGAACTTCGGTACAAAGCCCATTTCTAAAACCCCATATCGAATGGCTCCTATTGAACTTCGTGAGTTAAAGGTCCAACTACGTGAATTGTTAGACATCGGTTTCATTCGCCCCAAAGACATCTCCTCGGGGTGCTCTGCTTTTATTTGTAAAGAAGAAAGACGGGAGTATGCGACTTTGTATTGACTATCGAATTGAACCATGTCACCATCAAGAATAGGTATCCTCTACCTCGTATTGATGATTTGTTTGACCAACATTCAAGGGGCACAATTCTTTTCAAAAATCGATCTTCGCTCCGGATATCATCAAATTGAAGATTAGAAATCGAGGATATTCCAAAGACCGCTTTTAGAACTCTGCGGACGGGCATTATGAATTCTTAGTCATGTCTTTCTTGATGACTAATACTCCTCGACTTTCATGGATATGATGAACCGAGTATTCAAGGAATATTTGGATCGGGCTTGTTGTTGTCTTTATTGATGACATCCTTATATATTCCAAAAGTCGTGAAGATCATGAGCACCATTTGAAGTTGGTACTCCAAAGGCTTCGTGAAAACAAACTATATGCCAAATTGAAGAAATGCGAGTTCTGGCTTGAGGAAGTAGCATTCCTTGGGCACGTGGTGTCGAAACATGGAGTATCTGTTGATCCGGCGAAGATTGAAGCAATACAAAGTTGGGAGCAACCGAAGTCGGTGACTGAAGTACGTAGCTTTTTGGGCTTAGCTGGTTATTATCGGAGATTCGTGGAAGGGTTTTCTCGAATCGTTACTCCATTAACTCAGCTAACTCGGAAGGATACAAAATTCGTTTGGAGCGAAGAATGCGAGAAGAGTTTCCAAGAGCTTAAGAGGAGACTTATTTCTAAGACTGTTTCTAACAATACCATCCGGTTTCGGATGGATTTGTTATCTACAATGATGCTTCGAGCAAAGGGTTAGGATGTGTTCTCATGCAACGTGGAAAGTCATAGCTTTATGCCTCGTGACAACTTAAAGAGTATGAGAGGAATTATCCTACTCATGATCTAGAGTTAGCGTGAATGCGTTTCGTGCTAAAAGATATGGAGGCACTATTTATATGGGGAGAAAGTGGAGATATATTCGGACCATAAAAGCCTTAAATATTTCTTCACTCAAAAGAACTCAACATCGGCGACGTTGGCTCGAGCTATTGAAAGACTACGACCACACTATTTAATACCATCCCGAAAAGCGAACGTGGTAGCCGACGCGTTGAGTAGAAGATCATATGCGGGAACGAAAGGCGATGATGTCAAGTATACGCGTAGAGCCAACTTTAATAGAAAAGTTAAGGTTGCTCGAAGCCACCCACCTTGAAATGATGCGTATGAAGAAGAAAGTACAAGAAGGAGCTATTCCGAGGCGAGAATTGATGAAGAAGGAATACTTGAGTCCACTCTAGACTTTGTGTTCCTAACGACCGATTTGAAGTACAAGATTATGATGGAGGCACACAATACACCATTTGCAATCCATCCTCGAAGTACTAAAATGTATCGTGATCTTCTACATACATTTTGGTGGAACAATATGAAGAGAGAGATTGCAAAGTTTATCTCGATGTGTTTAACTTGCCAACGGTAAAGGCGAGCAT
>JAINUW010000026.1:600000-800000 GCA_020205615.1 Panax quinquefolius | reverse complement strand
CCTCTCTTCACGATGGAGGCTGGGAGCTCTATTTAGGAGGCGTGCTATTAGGAGCACCACAGGGGAGATCCATTATACCAATCTTGCCTCTGTCGAGGCGTCGTTGGCCTATATCATAGTCACCCATCAACGATATTCCATTGTTGGGGGTTGATGTTTTGATTTATCGGAGGGTCCATGTACTTAGAGATATTCGGTGGTGGCTCCCTCGCACTATTGGGGCCCGATCCGTGCCACCACAGGTTTATGGGGACATGGTTCCATGATCTTTGATGATGATGGATTGGGTAGCTTGTGTTCGAGCTCCGACTCATATGACCCAGATTGATAGCTTGACCGGCGATTGGATCGAGGCACGAGATATTTATTCGGCATTTGGGGAGAGATCCGGTGAGGCGCGAGTCATTTGTTCCTTCGGCTTCGGTCTTGGCCCCTCAAACGACCCATTTGGTTTTTGCCGCGGCTCCTCCCTTTATAGGCACGACATCCTGTTGATAGAGATCCGGTGACTTCGGGAGGAGTTACATCGGTGGGCAGAGTTGAGGATGTGGACATCGAGACCACGTCTTTCTTTTGATGTATATTCTCGTTATATCTTTGGATAGGCCTCTGTTAGATATTGGGTGGTTTGTTCCCCATTCTCGCTATATCTTTTGATAGGCCTCTATTAGTAGTAGAGCGTTTGTGCCCCATTTCCATGTATTTGTAGGCATATAGAGTGATGTATTAGATGATGATATATTTAGGAATGTATGCACCATTTTTCATTCCTATATCATATTGCCATCCATTATCTGTTATGCATGTATCATATTATGCATATATATGTATGTCGGAGATATTTGGCATTGACCTGGATGGTCTTATGACACGGCCGCGGATGTCTTCTTGACGGTTAAGCCGTATAGATCATACCCACCCGTCGTTGGTGGCATTAGGTATCGCGATCGTGATGCGATAACATGTCACCACGGATAGGGTATTTGTAGATCTGTTATTGCGACATACCATGACCCTTTTGGCATTTCGGTTCCTGCGAGGATTTGTAGATGGGATGGTAGAGCATTAGCTAGGCGATAAGCGGGTATTCCATTTTGGTACCCATGAGTTGACTCCTACTGCGGAGGGTATGCACGTTTGATGATGTTGCCTTTAGATGGACCTTGCGTGCACATGGTTTTGGGAGATATGAGTAGGCGATTCATGACTCTCGCAGGATTGAGGCGCAGAGTAGTCACAAGATGAGCTGATATCTGGGCACGTGATCTCTCAGCGTTTTCTGTATGATAGATTTGGCGCGGAGGATAGCTACTCACGACATTCAGAGGATTTCACCGGTCGGAGGATCATTGGCGTTTGGCCAGAGTTGATGTCTTCTGATACTATGTGTCTTTGTCGTATGTGTACATATGCCACGATATATGGATGAGATAAATATAGGCGTTATCATGGTGGTGAGAGCTCTCGGGAGGGTCGTACCATTGTACCTATGATCGTGGCGAGACCTTGCGATCGACGTCTATTGTTGCCGTATCCTACGTGTGTTTTTTGGGAGTTGATCATCTTTATATGTGTGGTTTATGTCACACTTGACGATCGGTTGGTACCTTTAGGCAACACGGGTATTATTTCTCCCATGATGTGGCTATGTCGTACTCCTTTCGACCATCCAGTGTGTGGATGATGATCGATCTGAGTCGCATTTTTGGCGGATATCGAGATCCATTTAACATATTGTTGTGCTCGGGCTTTGCTCACCATACGACTTCATTACTTATGCTCGGGCATGGATTTCCTCCTTTGGTTGGCTTGAGGGTGTGACTACTTATCACCCATTGGTAGTGATGTCATGATTCGACCGGTTCGAGGATTTTCATACTTTCGAGGGAAGCGGCGGGCGGCGTTGACTTCCGATACCTCTCGGCGAAGGGCCGATCTCGTGTATATGCTTGTTTGGGATCGGCGTGAGCTATTTGCTTTTTCTGCCGGTCGTCCGGTTATTCCAATGAGTACTCGCATGGATGAAGATAGAGGTTTTATCATTTCTGATGATTTGCGATCTGGAGATTGAGTCGTCGACGATGTAGAGTCATGGAGGACATTGATACCTACATCGAGGAGGAGCAGCTTTCTTTGGTTGCCACCATTTCTTCCAAATTCTCCTAGTACTAGTACTTTTGTGATTTAGCACTTTTCAGCGCGATGCCGAGGCGAGTCTTTGTCGATGACCTTTGAGAGAGATCGATCCGATCTATGATGTCGACTTCTCTTGATGTGAGGGCGCCGCTATTTAGAGAGGCGAGGCATTGGTTCGTAGAGATGTCACCGTTGATGGCGTGATGAGGCTATATCGACCCGGAGATGCAGTGATAGTTGGCGGGATAGTCGCCATATCTGCCCGGGATGTGGTTGTCATGAGATAATCTTGCCTTGTGAGGTCCCTTACCACTGGCATGATTACGAGATGAGTGCTTATATTGATGAGCATATGGTCATCATCACGATGACTTCGATCTATTAGGTCGTGTGGATATTCTCATCTGAGAGACCACGACTTTACCTCCTTCTTACGAGAGGGATGCCATGTTGGGCTTGCTAGCTCGCATATACCGACTTCATAGATGAACTTGTATTTACTATCTGAGACTAAACTTAGCCATTTTGTTATGCATACGATTTACATTGTATATATATCAAATGAACATTATATATGGCGGAAATATATTTTTGGATCACTTCCCTTTTAGATATGCCTTGCTATTTGTTTGATATTTTGCCTGCTGCCTCAGGGCTTATGATCTTGATGCATTCAGAATTCTTCCTTGATGGATGGATATTAAGTTGTCTTTGGATAGTTCGGAATGGATCATTGATCTATGTATCCTACCATATTTGGTGTCGGGGAGAAAGTTTAATCTAGGTTGAGGATAAACTACGGTATGAGAAGTTTGATCCCATGTATGGGTAGCCAAACCAAGTGTGAGAGGTTCATTCATGCGGTGGGATGACCTAAGTTGTATGGTATGAAAGGAAAGCCAGTCTTCGGCTTGAAGAGTATCTGAGGGGCAAAATGTAAATAAGTTGTATGGATAAAGGGTTAAAGAACTGGAATGGTTGGTGACTTTGATGATGATGCACGGGATGTTTCTTTGGTTACTTGAGACGTATCTGAACGGTGTCCAAGTTGATGATTTGTGGAAATTCATCGTAGTCCATTTCTTGCAATCTGAGGCGCCTCCTGTCGATACTTCTTTGACAATAAACGGGCCTTCCAGTTAGGGGCGAATTTTCCTTTGGCTTTGATCTTGGTTGTCGAGAATCTTCTTGAAACCAAGTCATATTGTTTAAATTGTTGTGTTTTTGTTGTAGGATCTGGCGATGATATAATGACCATGGAAGATAGCTACGTGGTTACCTTTTCGTCTATCGAGGAGAATTGGTGATACATGTCTTGTACCCATTGGTTTTCATCTAGGTGGCGTCGATCAACACTAGAGATTCCATCTCAACTTATATAGAAACCTTTGCTTCCATCCCATAGGTTAAAGCGTGAGGGGTTGCCCAGGTTGAAATCGCATTGTGGTCCTCAGTAGGCTAACAGAGTCGAGAAGCAATAGGTCGAGGCCAATCTTTGTGGTTGGCGGACATCTTTTGTATAATCTTCTTGATGTTTTTGTTTGCAGCTTCAACACCGCGTTCATCTTGGACGATAGATGACAAGTTAAGATGTTTGATGTGGAATTCTTGCATAACTCCTCCATCATTTTGTTGTTGAGATTTTGGCATTGTAAACACAATCACCTCTGGTTGTCCATATCGACAAAGCGACATTGTTTTTTATAAAAGTAATGATGACTTCTTTAGTGACCACGGGGAAGGAGGTGCTTTTACCCACTTGGTGAAGTAGTCGATCATGGTGAAAATAAATCGGTGACCATTCTTGGCTTTAGGCTCGATGGGCTGATAACGTCCATTCCCACATTGAGAAGGGCGAAGGCGAACTCATATTGTGGAGCTCCCATGGAGGGCGTGTATAGCATTCCCGTGAATCGCGCGATAGCATCTTTTGGACATGGTCATTGGCGATCGACTTTGAGAGATAGCCATAATGTCCCGTCACGAGGACTTTCTTGACAAGGAGGGGGCCACTCATGTGGGGGCCACAGACTCCACCATGGATTTCATCCATAAGCCTTTGGGCTTGATCTTTGTCTAGACACCTGAGGAGACCCAGTCCTGTATCTCTTTTGTAAAGTGCATCTCCACTCAGGTAGAACTTCATAGCAAGTCGGTGGATCCGCCTTTTCTCGGTCGGGCTCGCCTCGGTGGTGTAGATCCACCTCGCGAGATATTCCTTGATATCTTTGATACGAGGAGGTTGGATGGGAGGTAGCTCATCCGATACTTCTCCAATGTAATTCCCATAAAATTTGGGCCCTTGTGCGAGAAATTGTGATGCTTGGCAAGTGTTCTTTGTCGATATCTCTGAATCGAGGAGGCCAAAGTTACTAATGCATCCATAAAATCATTCCTATTACGACGAACATGTAGAAAGGAGATTTCTTGAACTCAAAGCCATCTTTAAGACTGCTTAGATGGTAAAGGCGACAAATGTAGTTCCTTGGTTTGATAGACTCGGTGGATTGTCGATTACCAACTCCGAATCTCCAAGAACGATTAACAGCTTGATGCCCGTTGAGCGGGCAAGTTTTAGCCCCATGAGGCGACCTTCATACTCGGTAGTATTGTTGTCTTGACGACAAAGCGTAATTTGTGGCGACGGATCTTGCTCCCCCATACTAGATATTAGAACTGCTCCGGCTCGAGAACCTTCCATATTAACAGACTCCATCAAAATACATCTTCCATGATTGGCGTGTATTATCTTGATGGTGTTCTTTGCCTTTATCATTACTCCTTCATTGGGGAAATATGTTTCAAGGTTTGAAATCCCCGAAGGTCGTGACGATTGATCCGTGATTCCTTGACCTTTAATGGACTTTTGAGTCACATATACGATGTCAAATTGTTGTAGGATCAAGCGCCATCGAGACGATAAGACAATTCAACATGGGTTTGTTGAACACGTGCTTGAGAGGATCCACGCGGGATATGAGATGGGTTGTGTGACCATGTAGGTAATCTTTGTAACCTCATGGAAGCCCATGCTAAAAGCACAACACGTCTTTTTGATCGAGTGTACTTGTGTTCACTTCTTCTTCTAAACCTTTTTTGAGGTAATAGATAGCTCGTTCTTGGCCTCTATCGTCTTTTCTTTCCCGGTGTCTGACCCATGGCATTGTCAACTTATGGGCGGATACATGAACAAGGGAACATCATCCACAGGTGGTACCAAGGCAGGGAGCTTTGACTAGCTATTTCTTGATTACAAGGAAGGCATTACGGCATTCATCATTCCATTTCATGGAGGAGTTCTTCCTTAATAACTTGAAGATTGGCTCACGGAGTTCTTTGTGAGTTGGAAGATAAACTTCTGGCGATGAAGTTGATCCTTCCCAAAAATCCCGTATTTCCTTCTCTGTGCGAGGAATGGGCATTTCGTGATGGCTTGGATTTTGGTAGGATCCAGCTCATTCCCTTTGTGGCTGACTAGAAATCCTAGCAACTTGCACGACTTGGCGCTTGAAAGACACTTAGTGGATTCAACTTCAAGTTGTACTTACGCAACCTATTGAATAACTTTTTGAGATGGTCTAGATGGTCATCCTCCTTCCAGGACTTGACAATGATGTCATCCACGTAGATCTCAATCTCTTTATGCATTAAGTCGTGGAAAAAGAGCCATCATAGCTCGTTGATAGGTAGCTCGGCATTGATGAGGCGAATGACAACCGTCTATAGCAAAAAGTTCCCCGAGGAGTGATGAAAGCGGTCTTCTCACGATCTTCCTCGGCAACCATGATCGATGGTACCCGTGAGTAAGCAATCAACAAAGGAGTACATGTCGTCTACAGCGTAGTATTGTCGATGAGAATGTGGATAAATGGCGCGGAAAGCTATCTTTTAAGCAAGCTTTATTCAAGTCCAGATAATCCACGCAAACTTCGCACCTTCCCTCCGGGTTTAGGCATGCAGACGCGATGTTGGATATCCAATCGGGATATGTAGACACCATGATGATGCTTGACTTGAAATTATTTCACAATTTCTTCTTTCACTTTTAAACTCCACTCGAGTTTCAATCGCTTGAGCTTTTGCTTGGTGGCTTAAATCCCTCTTTAATGGGAAGGCGATGAAGGACAATGTCGATTGGACAAACCCACCATGTCTTCATGAGACCATGCAAACACATCTTGAAATTGGGTTAATAAGCGTAACCATGTCATTCCGTTGGTTTGGGGTAAGGTCCGAACCAATCTGGATTAACTTAGGGCTTTCTAAGGTTAGAGATTGAAAGAAGTGGTTTGATCGAGGTTAGGTTTGGGTTTGTCTCGACCCATTCTTGAATTTACGGAGGCACCTCAATGTTATCTGGAGATCCATCAAAGTGAATTCATCTCTACATCAAAGTACAATCCTTGTGTAGGAGAGGCATCGTATCATAAATACAGCACATCTAAATTCGAGTCTGAAAACAAAATATGCTTTCACTTAGTATATATGAATTGCATTGATCATACATAGTGTTAGCATATCTTGGCAAAATAAACTACTAATACTATCTGAGAAAAGTAAGCGGTTATTGTATCTGAGGCGAAAAAGAATTTCTTCCCGCTTTACCCTCGTCGACCAAAGCGAGAATGTTATCCCAATTGGTAAGGGTAAAGTCCGGGTGGACCGCGATGATGATGGAGGGATTGTCATCATCCTCTACATCCCGAATGATGGCCATTATGTCGAGGCAATCATTATGCAGGGTGTATCTATTGGTATGTTCATCATGGACGATGATGCGCATGCCCGACATTATTCGGACAACGTTTTCCTTGATTCTCCGCTTCTCCTCTTCGATTGCGGGATCTGGAATAACGATTCTCTTTTCTTCCACCAGTTTTGGCTTAGGAAATAACATGGCCATGACATTGGTTGGCACCTTTACTAGAGGTTGTGCGGACTCGGAGTTTGAAGGCGAAGCCAAACGCCACATGGTTGAAGCTAAAGGAATCTGCTGATGCTTATGAGGATTCCTATGACTAGAGCTGGCAGAATAGACTAGTCCAGTTGTTCTGAATTGCTTGGTTAATCGAATGGGGTACTTGGATACCACGGCGATCTTTACTGACCCTTGTCTGGCTTGTGACCCAACGACATCATTTCTTGAGTGGTGACATCACCTCATCGAAAATGTGGGGTTGAGCAATGGTGCTCCATATAACATGGTATTGGGTGTTGCTTATTTCAAAGCATGGCCCGATTGGTTCTCACGTCTACATTGGCATTGATGAATGGTATATCCCGTCTTGGAGGACACTCCGGTTCGGCGTTGGCCGTGACCGGGCTATTGTTGATAATGTATTTCAATTGTTGGTGAAGAGTGGAGGGGCCTTGCCTGCCATGGATCCATGGTCGTCCCAAGATCGGGTTGTATCCCGAATCTATCTTGAGCACATGGAAGGATATCGCGAGAATGTCTGAGGGCCAATTTTGATTGGCGACTAAATTACTCCAACCGAAATTGACGACGAGCTCCATCAAAAGCTTTGATGATAGTATGGCTACTCGAAATTGGTTGAGATTGATATTCATCTTCACCAAGGTGGCATATGGGCGGATATTCGAGAGGAACCTCCATCTATTAATACTCCGACCACCATATATCCCAGGAGGATAAGATCGCATGATAATACAGCGGTTTGCGATGACCGGTCCCTTGAGCGGTATGTCATCATCGATGAAGGATATCACATTATTGTTGAAAATGTGATCAACCATGTGTTGAAATTTTTCCGTATCCACTGATGTCGGAGATAAACTTCTTCCAAAACCTTTAACAAGACCTTCCGGTGATTCTCGGAAGTGAGGACCAAGTCTAAAATGGATATTTGTGGTGGAGCTTCCTTCAAGCTTAAAACCACCGAGGCTTCGTTATGACCCACAGCGCGGAGGAATTTTTCAATCTTCTCCGTGGGTATTTTCCCCTTTGATTTGATGGTGGGTTTCCTCACCCGATGGGGAAGATACAGTGGATTTTCCTTTGACACTACAGCAGTGGTATGTGAGGTGGATCCTTCACCTTCTCCATAATTCCACGAAACCTTGCACAAGCTAACAATAGGATATTGTGCTCTGCACGGCAAGTTGATTGGCTCGGGAGCGGCCACTTTCAAAGGATTGCTTCCTCCTTTGAGCTAAATTATCGGTGTTGTGAGTAAAGTATTAATCCCTTCAACTTCAGTGGATATAACTGCTACTACGCTTTTCCACTTAGTAGGGCCTATATTCTCACTTGCATGTAACACAATGTCGTTATCTGCCAGGCGCAGTACACCACTATCGATTAGATTTTGAATAAGGTGGCGGAGTGCCCAGAATTCTTCTGTGCTGTGACCGCGAGACTGGGAGTGGTATTGACACACTCCATCAGAGTTGTACCATCCCGAACGGGGGTTGATTGGAGGTAGAAGGGAACTGATCCTTCCTTCATTGATTAACATGTGAAGGATTTCTTCCATGGGTTGGCCTAAATAGGTTAATTCCCGTTTGTTGGCGAAATCCCGACGGGCTTTGGCATTTGCTCTCTTCGTCACTTTGTCTTCCAGCATTTCATTTTCTGAAAGTGACGAGGGAATATTCATGACGATAGGTAGGAGGCGGCATGCTCTGGTGATTAATTGGCGAGTTACTTGATCTTTGATAAGTCACCGATTCGGCCAATTGCTCAACTTGTTTCTTAGAGAGCTTTGATCTTTTGTTCCATTGTGAATTGGAACTTGGCATAATCCCATCATCATCACCGTCTTTGATGGTGCAGGAGGAATCATGACTAAAGTTGGAAATCATCCACTTTGCTCCAATTAATCATGTTGACCTCTTCTTCTTTACATTGAGGAAGAGGGTTGTCTTGAACATGAGGATGATCGGGTTTGGTGACTACGATCTCCCCGTTGTCTATTAAATCACGGATCTTGTTTTTCAAGGCCCAACAATCCACGAGTATCATGTCCAGTGCCCGACATGATAAGCACATTTCTAGTAGCATTGAAACCCGTCCATTAGGGCCGGGTGGTGGAAGAAGATCGTAATTTTCTTACGTGTTGTCGGAAGATTAAGGATGTTCTCGAGGTATCCCCCAGGGTGTAAACACTTTCGATGGAGTTTGACTTCTCCACCTTTTTATCTTTGGAGGGTTTGCGATTTGTCTTTGGAAAGGGAGTGTAGTTTCTCCTTTGAATAGGCATGTTTTGATTGCCTTTTTGCCCCTGTAGTATTAGGGAAATATCCTCTTCTTTCTTTTTATGGACCTTCCGGGGGTTGTTCCCATAATTTCTAGATTGGATATGATCAGCAACAGCTTTGAGTGCGGCTAGGTCTTGAATCTTTCATGATTTCAATCCCATTTCAGCCATCTCCCCATGTTTAACCATTTTAGAAAATGGTTTGCCTATGCTGGCTAAAACTCTCTCATAGAAGGGAGCTTCTTATATATCTATGAATGTCATGACCATTTCTGATTCTGACATGGCATGACTAACTTGGGCAGCCAGGCAGGCGTCTCCACCTCTGGGCATACTCTCTGAAAGACTCGTTGGGCATGTTTCTTGATCTTGGTAATTTGATCTGCCGATCGGGAGCCATTTGAGTTTGAAAAGCGTATTGAGTGAGGAAGGCATGTGCTAGCTCTTCCCGGTATGGGATTTTGGAGTTATCTAATCTTATGTACCACGAGCGGGCTTCACCGGTTAGACTTTTTGGAACAATTGCATTACGAGTTTTTCATCCTCTGCATAGGATCCAGTTCTCCAATAAAGACTTTTAAATGTGTATAAGGATCCCCAACCCGTCATCATATTTTTCAAAGTCGGGGAGTTTTAAATTTTTACGGATAGTGAACACCGGGAAAAATACATAGATCGACATATGAAACACTCCGTGTGTTCCAATTCCTTTGATAAGCGAAGGTCTCTTCCATTTGGAGGACTTTCTTTTGATGTCACCGATGTCTGGATCTCCGATTGGGATGGGTAGCATCATGAATTTTTGTTGGTCGCATCCAACCGTGTTTCGGTATGGTAATTACAAGATTCCTCCTTGTGTGGAGGGCTCGGTATGTCTGGTATTTTACGACCTGTGTGGGCGGTGTAATTCTTTTAATAGAATAGCCAAATCTGTAATCTGTTTGCTTAACCCATCGAATTCTTTGCGAGAGACTGGATTAAGTTCAGTTTGGTCGGATGACGACATGATTGACTGTAGGCCTGTTGCCTTTTTGGACTTTGATCGGGTAATAGGTCCGATGGATTCCCTGCGAAAGACTGATATAGTTTAGTCCTTAGGGAAAGTGTATAATGACATGCTATGTGATGTGTCCATTTTAAAAATTTTATCCTGCAAAACAGGTGTCAGCTGTTTGGAGTATGTATGTGGACACATTGCTTCATATTTCTCATTACATGGAGATAGATATGGAATGAAATTACAAGTAACTGTGTTTACAAGTAATTAATATGAGAGCATGAAGAGACTTTTCTTCGTTTTGGGTTTATCATAAGCTGACCTATCTTAGGTTACTCTCGCGGCTTTTTGACATAAAGGTTCCCAAATCATCGCAATCTACTTGACGGGAAGTTAATCCGGTCTTTCAATTGGAGCGGATTTGGGTGGTGCCTTTCCTGAGCCTCGGAGAATTAGTCTTCTCACGAGTCCAGTAATCAAACAAGCAGGATAACCTCACGGTGGAGGGACCACACAACATACATTGACATACATCGCGTCTCTCACCGTATGAAATGATGACATGTGCGAAGCACTAATATCATATGCGGCTTTATAGTGCGAAGCACTAACATCACACACTGCATCTGCTATGATGCGAAGCACTAAGCTCAAACAAGACATCACGTGCGACACATTCATCCAATGTAAATGCAACATCCACACACAAGCGGATAATAGTTTTGAAAAGATTGAAATAGCGGCTTAAGTCCTCTTCTTTGGAATCCCAGCAGAGTCGCCACTATCGATGTCGAGGATTTTTGGTGTCCCTTTACATTACTTGTTCTTTGGTGTTCTCATTTTAGGTGAGATTTGTTTGAAAAAACAAGTGAAAAAGGTCCGACATGTATAATGTCGATGATGGGACGATTAAGAGTCGCCAGATTGGTTTTTAAATGGTTGTACCAACACAACCGAGAAAAGGTTTGCACATTGACCCGGTGATGTGACATCGATATATGGGTTAGTGAAACAAAGAGATTCATTTAGGGTCCGGGGACTTGGTTATGCGGGGGGAAGGTGTTAGGCACCCCCCGACATCCGTGTTACCACGGTGACCGCCTCTTTTCAAGAAACTATTATCTGAGTGTGTGTGTGGGTCAATGTGCTGTTATAAGAAAGTTGTGTGAGGCCTCTTTCGAACCTATATACACAGGATTTGAATTTATGTAAAAATTCAGTTTTTAGCAAGATATGGCAATGATGTTTTATAAAAGAGGTTTTTCAAACCATGATGCCCAATAGGAATTGAGACCTTTTACACTCCCATTTTTATTAAGCGATCGGCTTGATTGATTTTATTTGACGAATGCGAAGCATTCGTACGAAAATAATATATAAAAATAATGTCGATTCCCTCGTGGGTATGGAAACCATCTAAGGAAATTCAGACATCGCAGAATAATTTACAAGCTGCTTACAGCTGAAAATGTCCATCACAGGAACCGAATTTAGATCCAATGGGATGAATCTGTGATCACATGATTCTTAGGCGCATAGAATATTGCAATTTGTATAAAAGCAATAAGCAGGTATATATATAAAAGCGGTAAATATATATATATATATATATATATATATATATATATATAGACATGATCACCAACCACGAAACACCTCCATGGGGGATCAAAAATATAAATAAAGCTATTAAAAGCTATCAACCGTCACGGAGGAAACTCCAGGGTGGACAAAACGTAAATAAAATACGTAAAAGCGATCCAATCAATCCCATGAAGGAACTCCAGGGCAGAATAAAAATATATATATATATATATATATATATATATATATATATATATATATAAGCGATAAATGCTCTTGATGTAAAATCTGTGCTCATCGAGCAGTTCGAGTTCGAGTTATATATATATATATATATATATATATATATATATATATATATATATATATATATATATATATATATATATATATATATAAATCACTGCATCAAATCAGGCTCATCGTTCAAAGTCCAACAAACAGTTGATATATATATATATATATATATATATATATATATATATATATATATATATATATATATAGCGAATAAATGCACGGGCAAAAGTCTAGGCTCATCAAGCAAAGTCCGAGCAGAACAGTTAATATATATATGTATATATATATATATTAAAGCGATAGCAACTCCTGACTAAAGTTCAGGCTCATCGAACAAAGTTCGACAGACAGATTAATATATATAAGTATATATATATTAAAGCAGTAAACGCTCGCATCAGACCGAAGTCTAGGCTCAATCGAGGCATAACTCGATAATGTTAGTCGATATATATAAATATAAATATATATATATATATAATATATATGTATACAGACTGGAAGGTGATAAGTGGGTTTTATACCTACTTATTCGGTATCTGTTACTTGAATTATTAGTTTAATCTCATGTTTTTAGTTACTTTTCATGCATTTTGTGTTCGCTTTGTAGATTATATGCTTGGGAGTTCAAATCACAAAGAATTGGTATGAAAATGTAAAGAAAAGCAATCCGGACATCGTTTGGGCTTTTATTTTTATTTCATTTTCTTGGTTTGGAACTTGGATTATATTGTAGAGCTTCTTCTTAGCTTTCCGGAACATCTTGAATCATCAAAATCAGAGTTTGGATGCAAGAGTTATGACATGTGTACCAACGGACGTTGAACGTCACTGTTTTGGGTGGCCATTTGCATAGTAGTCACATCCAGCCCAATTTCTACCTTCATCCGTTCGTTATTTCTAAACTCTCAAAGAATGAAAGTTGTATATCTCATCGATATCTTCGATTTTATAGGTGGCAGGCCTCGTAACCCTTCCTGGATCAAACGTTATGGCCGTTTTCCCAAGGGACGTCAGAGCAGAAAATTTTCCATCACAAAACCGCCGCCGGGGTGGGCGTACCAGCCACAAGTCAGATCCCTAGCCACCACGGGCGGGTCCAAATCAACATAAACCCCACGGGGTGGGGGTAGCCAAAAAATGCTTGCTGAAAAGTGTGAATTTTGGTCCAATTTGAGTCCGGAAAGGATTGTTTCGATCCAATTGACACAAGGACTTCCAAGAGAACTTCCAAGAGGACTTAAAGACATATGAAGAGACTTATATAAGGAGGAGAATCACAAGGATTAGAGAGATGAGAGACTAGAGAAAGGATTCCATTAGATTATATTAGAGTAAATTAGATCAAAACACTAGTTCTAATTAGATTTGGAGATTGAAGCAACTTGAAGACCATTGAAGATCAAGAGCAGGAGCTTGAGGAAGATGGAGATTTGCTGACAACAGATTTATTCTTTACTCTACTCTTATTTTTATCTTTTAATGATTATTCAATTGTGGATTCTTAGTTTTAATTCAATGAACTAATTCTTTGTTTGAGATTACAATGGATCTTATTGTGTAGTTTATTTTAATATGCTTCGCTATCAATTATTATGTTCTATTGTGAGGATTGTCTATTATGATTTGGACTTAATTGTTTAATTGATTGGCCATCAATTACCGTAATAATCTATATGAACTCGAGAGATGAAGTATTGATTTAGATCTTATCATGATAGCATGTGTCATGAATTTTGTCGATAGCAGATTTTTGATTATTGTTAAGGTAGAGATATGCTTAACATCACATGTAGTCGGATAGAGAACTTATTCTTCAACCTTCTTCAATTGTAATTCACATAGAGATATAGTGGGTTAGTTGATTAAGGTGTTTAACGGATTTCTATCTTAATTGTGGATTGACGTTAATATGGGTATTATGTATTGAGAGGTGGTTTTATCTGCTTTAGTGTTCTTGATTAACAATTCAGGATAGAGAATAATTGATGAGAACTGTGTTAACTTAAATGAAGCAATAAGTGAAGTTGTGATCTTAAATCTCCGTTATCTTAATTTAACTAGTGGTAATTAGAATTAGTTTACTTATAAATTGAAATTCCTTCGTTTAAATAAGATTGAGTTGGTTACGGGTTAGTACTTGGTGATTTTTATTAAACAATTCCTCGTGGGAACGATACTCTACTTTCACTTTATTACTTATTAACCACGTATACTTGCGTGTTGTGCGTAATTAGAATTTACCCAACAAGTTTTTGGCGCCGTTGCCGGGGAATTAGTTTAATATCTCTTTGCCAATATTAATTTCATTCAAATTAGTCTTAATTTAAACATTTTTATTTTTATTTTTAATTCTCTTCATATATTTCTCTCTTTTGGTACCATGGATGACTTTCGTGTGTCAATGGCCATACGAACATAACATCGACTCAACCAAGGGAAACAGGATTGATGGACTTAATACATCTTATAGAGAGAATACAAATTGAGGCAACTTCAAGACGTTGGAGGTTATCGCGCAATTTCAACGGTCGAAGGATGGCAAGAATGACTCAGCCAAGGGGAGCGGAGATTGACAAACTCGCGACACTTTTCGCAATGTCAGCACAGATTGAAGAACTTTCGAGGAAGTTGGACGTTTTTGCAGCCCAAATGAGTCTAAGGATTACAGTTATTTGTGATTATTGTGCTGACAATCACCCGAGTAATCAATGCACCATCAATCTTGGGCCGGTACAATATGGTGGTAACTACCTTAATCAGTATGCATATGATAATTATGATCAAGTTTGGGGGTATCACCCGAATTCGTCATGGAGCGATACTTATGAAGACCAACATTACGCTCTAAATCCATCATACACACCGGAATTTTCATGTCCACCTCTAGTGTCACAAGAGACAGATAATTCAAGGTTGGAGGAATTGTTTTCCAAGTACATAGCAGCAAATGAGGAGAGGATGAGTAATCAAGCGAGGTCAATTCAAAATCTTCAAAATAAGATAGATCAATTGACCAAAGTCGTAAGCAACCTTCCTCGAAACAATTGGTGTTATGATGAGAATTCCAAGATTGATGAAGTGCCCGAGCCAAATCTACAACTGGATGAGCCACAAGATATCAAAAGTGTGGAGACAATTGGGGATAATGAAATAGAGGTAATTTAAAGATCTAAATGGGTCTCCACCAACGATCAAAGAGGCGGTCAGATTGCAAAATCATGCCCACTTGGTAGTCATATGGCTATGCCAAGCTCTTGATGACATAAGAGCAAGTACAATTTTGAATCCATGGTGGGACGAGAAAGAGAAGATAGACGAAGAGCCCATTGTGTGTGATAAGCTTTCATGCCCCAAAGTGATCACATACATAATGGAGAAAACACCTAGATGTGGGACGTTCTTGATTGAGATCATACCAAATCAGAGCATGCTAGGTGACTTGGAAGCGATGGCTATCACAAATGGGAACCTACCAAAAGCTACATTATTTCCGATGGATGGAGGTTTCCTCAATTCCCGAAGAGGAATTGGATAGCGTTGACCAGACAAAGTCAGGCTGAAAGACTATAAATAAAGCACTGACTGGGAGGCAACCAAGGAATTTTTATTATTTATTTATATGCTTTCCTAGTTTATTTAGTAGATAGGAATCCAAGTGTTATTCTAATCCATGTTGTCTCTCTTCATTGCAGGTATTGGAGGTTCAATGGATAGGAAAATGATCGCCGCCACCATACCAGTATACACCATCACCACAAGCTTAAATGATTACAGGGAAGTCCTCGTCCATTTCATGCTTTATTTTACAATGAGGACATTGTAATTGTTAAGTTTGGGGGAGTTAAATAATTTAGGTTTATTTATGTTTGCATTCATGTAGTGTAATTGCATAATAGTTTGCATAGTAGAGTAGTTGCATAATAGTTTTTATTTATAACTAAAAAAAAAAATTCAAAAATTCAAAAAAAAAATTATTAGTTAGTTACTATGTTCATTTGCATGAATTCAGTTGTTAGATAGTTTACAGTTTGTTTTGGCCAATGATGAGATTGGAATTAGGTAGACAAGTATAGTACTGACTATTAGAGCTTTGATGTGATTTCTTGTTATGAATTGAGTTTTTTTCTGTTTGAAACTGGTATAATAAGGATAGCACAGTAAAAACAACTTGTTGATTGATTGAGTAAATTGATACATAATGGGATTCTAAAGGACAATGCTAGTTTGAATAAGAGAATGACAAGAATAGGCAGTGAATGCGAAGAATTAAGCAAGAACCTAAGTTTTGGGGGAAAATTGGGGTATATAAGCTTCTAAAAAAAAGAAAAAAAATCGAGTTGAATAAATTGAGTCCTGTGGTGGGTCGAGAAGAAAGTGAAATGCACTCCTCATAAACACAAGCGTGAGATGGAGCGTAAAACACACTCACTATCCAAAAAAAAAGAAAAAAGAAAAAAAGAGAATGAATAAAATGGGAAATAAGAGCAAAATGCCCCCGTAGATGAAAAATAAAGCATAAGTATCCACTGTTGACCCTCGATATTGGTAATTGTTTGATTTTAGTTGGATCTAGCTTGTTTTTAGATTTCTTGAGTTTACACGGTATGATGCCTTCGAAGAGACTTGTTATGTGGTAAATTTGATTTTATATCAGTTAACATTGTTGTGGAGCACACCCGCGCTATATTAGTGATAACAACCAAAGATTTGATGATTGATTGAGAAATTACTAATGAGTTTTGATATGATGTATTATCGTGTTTACTTGAATTTTCTAAGGCCGGTTGAATAGACTTGTTTCGCTTCTATCTGGATTCGTAGGCATGTAAATTAGTTGCATTGCATAGCATTGTTGTTTTGTGTTTTTGCTTGAGGACAAGCAAAGGTTTAAGTTTGGGGGTATTAGATAAGTGGGTTTTATACCTACTTATTCGGTATTTGTTACTTGAATTATTTGCTTAATCTCATGTTTTTTAGTTACTTTTCATGCATTTTGTGTTCGTTTTGTAGATTATATGCTTGGGAGTTGAAATCACAAAGAATTGGTATGAAAATGAAAAGAAAAGCAATCCGGACATCGTTTGGGCTTTTATTTTTATTTCATGTTCTTGGTTTGGAACTTGAATTATATTGTAGAGCTTCTTCTTAGCTTTCCGAAATATCTTGAATCAACAAAATCGGAGTTCGGATGCAAGAGTTATGACATTTGTACCAACGGACGTCGAACGTCACTGTTTTGGGTGGCCATTTGCATAGCAGTCACATCCAGCCCAATTTCGACCTTCATCCGTTCGTTATTTCTAAACTCTCAAAGAATGAAAGTTGTATATCTCGTCGATATCTTCGATTTGTTAGGTGGCAGGCCTCGTAACTCTTCCTGGATCAAAAGTTATGGCCGTTTTCCCAAGGGACGTCAGAGCAGAAAATTTTCCATCACAAAACCACCGCTGGGGTGGGCGTACCAGCCACAAGTCAGATCCCTAGCCCGCCGGGGCGGGCCCAAATCAAGCATAAACCCACGACGGGGTGGGGGTAGCCCAGAAAATGCGCGAAAAGTGCGAATTTTGGTCCAATTTGAGTCCGGAAAGGATTGTTTCGATCCAATTGACACAAGGACTTCCAAGAGAACTTCCAAGAGGACTTAAAGACATATGAAGAGACTTATATAAGGAGGAGAATCACAAGGATTAGAGAGATGAGAGACTAGAGAAAGGATTCCATTAGATTAGATTAGAGTAAATTAGATCAAAACACTAGTTCTAATTAGATTTGGAGATTGAAGCGACTTGAAGACCATTGAAGATCAAGAAGCGGGGAGCTTGAGGAAGATGGAGATTTCTTGACAATGATTTATTCTTTACTCTACTCTTATTTTTATCTTTTAATGATTATTCAATTGTGGATTCATAGTTTTAATTCAATGAACTAATTCTTTGTTTAAGATTACAATGGATCTTATTGTGTAGTTTATTTTAATATGCTTCGCTATCAATTATTATGTTCTATTGTGAGGATTGTCTATTATGATTTAGACTTAATTGTTTAATTGATTGGCCATCAATTACCGTGATAATCTATATGAACTCGAGAGATGAAGTATTGATTTAGATCTTATCATGATAGCATGTCTCATGAATTTTGTCGATAGTAGATTTTTGATTATTGTTAAGGTAGAGATATGCTTAACATCACATGTAATCGGATAGAGAACTTATTCTTCAACCTTCTTCAATTGTAATTCACATAGAGATATAGTGGATTAGTTGATTAAGGTGTTTAACGGATTTCTATCTTAATTGTGGATTGACGTTAATATGGGTATTATGCATCGAGAGGTGGTTTTATCTGCTTTAGTGTTCTTGATTAACAATTCAGGATAGAGAATAATTGATGAGAACTGTGTTAACTTAAATGAAGTAATAAGTGAAGTTGTGATCTTAAATCTCCGTTATCTTAATTTAACTAGTGGTAATTAGAATTAGTTTACTTATAAATTGAAATTCCTTCGTTTAAATAAGATTGAGTTGGTTACGGGTTAGTACTTGGTGATTTTTATTAAACAATTCCTCGTGGGAACGATACTCTACTTTCACTTTATTACTTGTTGACCACGTATACTTGCGTGTTGTGTGTAATTAGAATTTACCCAAAAGAAGGAAACCACGGACCGAAGTCCGGGTAAAAGCAAGCAGCACGACTCTCAACGTGTAGAAGGGTGTGTACAAAGATGAAGAGAAAGACTCTAAAGTGTGTGAGAAGGCTTACAGCTGACTGCTAAAAAAAAGGGCTTCTATATCTTTAGAGTGAAGAAACACTGGCTTGGATGTGTACAAAAGAGGCTATATATGAGCTCACAGGTGTTTAAAAGTGGAAAAATACACTGTATGGCAAGTGCAGAGCAAATTGTGCAGGGTTTCCCCGTCTTTTTCTCATTAGAAATCAGCACCCCAAGCCTCTTATTATAGGCAAAAGGTGCCGCAGGTGTACCAGAGGCGGGTCAGGTCGGCTCGGCTTTGTCGGGTCGAGTCGTCTCAAATCGTGCACTCGAGCAATCGTAATGTCCACTCGGATTTTGAAAGTGCAATCCGGGCATCCGCTTTTGAGGTATTCAGGACCTATTTTGAATTGCTAGTTGTCAAGAGTTGTCACGATGACATGGGATTAGAATTTGTCTGAAAGTCTTTGAAGATGGGATGATGCCCTCCTATTCTTGAAGTTTCAACTTTCATTCATTACCCCGCATAATAGTCACTCGGATTGGTTAGCCTTGTGGGACATTGTTGCGTGAGGCGATGACGGGCATCGTTTTGGGTGAGATGATGATGTTGCCCCTCACCGGTCTTGCTCACGGGATTAGGTAGATAAAGTAGGCGTTACTCGAGACTTCACCGAGATTGGATTCTGCGCAATTTGTTGAAGGTCCTCATTGTCATCTTTGAGGTGTGCTGTCTTCCGATGTTATTCTTGGGTTGTACGATTATATCTTGTTTGTGAGTCTTAGAGATTGAAGTTGTTCGCACTTGTAACAAGCATTTTCGGTTAATCTTGAAAGCGCATCCTCGGGGCTATTACGAGGTTGGTGGATATTCCCGTGGTTGGGGTGAGATCGGATACCTCGGGATCATCTCCAGATTAATCGGTCTTCTCGGTGTGTGTTCCGGATTATATCTACAGTCTCGGGTTAGATCCGAGGTTGAAATTATTACTCCAGTTCATGATCCGGGGTTGATCTTGCACTTCCGGTAGTATCCTAGTATGGATTTGGATTGTCTTCGTGGTTCTCTCTTAAAGATTTAATCTGTCCTCCCCGTAATGTTAATAACGATGAGTACGAAAAATTTCGAGTGTCTACAAGGAATTAAGCAACTACCAATAAGTACATTCAAGTCGTGACCTTTTGGGAGCTTTGTGGTGGCTAAGATGACCCAAGAGAGATACTATTGGGCCAGAGGTTGAGGCCTTATTTTGATGGATTTAATTGATTTGGACTTGGTATTTGACCGAGATTTCTTCCGGACTCGGGATTTGACCCAAAGTTGTTTCATATGGTATCAAAGCCGACTCTCGAGTTCGGCCGGGTCATCCGACGGGTTCTTGGGAGGTGGGGACACGGCGTTGGTGGTATTATCCCACAATGGAGAGATGTAGGTCCCGGAGGTGTGGACACGGCTTAGTCGGTATCCCACAAATGGCTAGAGAGAAAAAGATCCTTGGGCGTATGTGATCGGTTCGGCTCGACGCACCGAAATTTAAGTGGGGGAGTTTGTAACATCCTTTAAGTGGGGGAGTTTATAACACCCCAGTCCCACATCGAAAGATAGAAAAAAATTTGTCTGCATATAAGGAATTAAGTAACTACCAATATTACCTTCAAGTCATGACTTTTTGGGAGCCTGTGGTGGGCTAAGATCACTCAAGAAACCAATAGTTTGAGGCCTTATTTTGATGGATTTAATTCGATTTGGACTTGGGAGGTTGTTTCAACCGGCGGTCACCTACGAATCTACGATCATCGATGACATATCAAAACTCAACGAGAAAGGCCAACAACTCCGTTGGAAACACTATCACCGGCAGAAATTACCGGTGTCAGTTCCGGCCAAAAGTCAGAAACTCTGAAAATTACATAAGATGAACTGCAAATTAGTTATGAACTTTTACTGCAAAATACTAATAAACATGGCCAATAATTAAGCATTATGCGGTTATACCCAGTAATATTCCATTCCATCGGACATTGTAGTCCGGAATATTAATAACCCTCAAACTCAAAGCGACCAGCCGGAGAAGCAATTCAATCAAATAAATGCCCAGAACAGACACTATACGGAGCACAATTCTGGCGATTTCTTATTTTAAGGTTTGACTCGTCGGTTTATTGACTGAGTAATGGGTGCCATATGGATTTTACGGCCACTGGTGGAAGCTTGTTTTGAGGCTTGGTTCCAAATTTTTTTTTTTTTCGATGGTGAGGAAGTTTGGTATTGCTCCGGCTTCAATGGGTTCTCCGGCCAGCTTGCTATTTCTAAAGTTTGGGTATTGTTGGTCTGTTGTGTTTGAACTTTCATTTTATTTTGAGTTATATATATTTATTCTCTGTAATTTGTGTGTTTGAGGGATTTATTGCTTACGAATCTGTAATGCATTTTCTGGGGTTTCTTATGATTGTGAACCAATGTGTGTTTCCTTTAATTTGGTGATGGGTGTCTGCTGGGGTTTCCGTTTGAATTTTCCGGTAGTGGGAGCTGGTAAAGTTTGTCTAACAAGAATATGGTGATCCTTACCCAGATCCATTAGCGGATTTAATTTTGAATATTTGTGTTTTTAACTTGGCCTCTTTTGTTTTGATCCGAATTCTTTAGTGCATTTGTGGGAATCAAATTGGCCTTTGTGATGAGTTCAGCACTTGATTGAAAGGGACTTTTTAGTCTCCACTCACCTAACATGGATTATTTACTATCTAGCAAAAGTTTGAAGACAAGAAGAATGGTCAAGGCTATTCGGCTGTACAATGTTTCTCTTGTCTCTACTATATACATGTGTACATATTTATAGATAGTTTTAGTCTTTGATTTCTAGCTTGGACTTCAGGTTCAGTATCCAGGTCTCTCTTTCTTTCTGTATATATGTATAGAGATATATTTAGCTTATTTTTAGCAAGTAAATTTTGAATTTTTACTTGATACGCAGGGAGCATGTGTGCAGAATGTGCTGGATTCGTTAATCCCAGCATTGCTAGCTGATAAAAATAGAAAATTCATCTATGTTGAACAAGTAAGTATATATACACAAGTATATATTGTGTAGATACATGCACAAGGAACAGCATATTGATGTTGGTAAATTTTGTTAAAAAAATTTAGGCATTTTTCCAGTGATGGTGGAGGGACCAGAGCGAGGCAGTCCAAAGCAAAATTAAACAGCTGGTCAATTCGGGACAACTAGAATTCATGTATGATGTCAAATTTACTCATTTGATAGCTTTAAAGATTTTAAAATCTCTAACTTGAAATCGTATGAAGAGACAGTGTTAAGAAATCAAGTCCATCAAGTATTCATATCAGGATAAAATGGACTTCATGTTTTCCACCTATGATCTAGTATGTTTGTCAAAATATGCGGTATCTTATGAATTATATATTACTTGTGAAGAAATGGTGGTATGTGCATGCACGATGAGGCAACCCCACATTACATTGATATGATTGATCAGACAACTTTGGGGCACCGATTTCTTAAAGAAGAGTTCAATGTAACTCCCAGAATCGGGTGGCAAATCGATCCCTTTGGGCATTCTGCGGTGCAGGCTTACCTATTGGGAGCAGAGGTACGACTTCTGTGCTTGATTGATTTTGTTGAAATAACAGAACTCCATACAAATAGGACTGAATTGATCAACAAATTTTGTTTTTATATTTATTATATATTTGAAAAATGTCCTAAATCCCTTTTGATGGTTAGGTTGGATATGACTCTCTCTTTTTCGGTCGAATTGACTACCAAGACCGAGCCAAACGGAAAAATGAGAAGAGTCTTGAGGTTATCTGGCAAGGTTCTAAGAGTCTTGGTTCCTCGGCGCAGGTGATTCTTGAAGTGGTTTATATCTTTCATATATTATGGTAGAACTATATATTTTCATAGATAGGGTGTTGCTATTTCTCTTAACTTTTTCTTTTTCTTCTTTCTTTTTTTGTTTCTTTTCTTTTCTTTTCCTTTTTTTTTTTGCCAACATTGCGGCTTAGAATGATTTTCTCATTAACTAATTCAATCTTAGCAGATTTTTTCCGGTGCATTCCCCGTGGCCTATGAACCTCCAGATGGTTTCTACTTCGAAGTAAATGAAGTTTCCCCCATTGTCCAGGTGACTTCTTAGATATATAACACCAGTGGAATTCTTAGATATTTACTGGGCGCATAAGTTTTTCTTTTTACTTGGTCGTCCTGGGCATATAATGATATCACACTTCTTTATAAAAATTGAAGGATGACATCAATTTGTTTGACTACAATGTGGAAGAGCGTGTTAATGATTTTGTAGCTGTGGCTTTATCACAGGTAATATGGGTGCTCTTGTTTTACTCACATCAACTGCGAATATATTCACCTTTCTTCCGCAATAGGAATTCTTGTTGTCAAGTACTCAACTTCTCTCGACTTCAGTGGGAAAAAGCCTGGCTGAATTGTTTTTTAGTGTTGTTTCTTGAGTAGCTTAAGTTCAATAATATATGATGTATAAGCACTTATATTCTATATACAAGTAATTAACATAAATACTGTGCTAATTCTCTATGGAAGAATAGTGCTTATTTCCAACAAATTACCTGAAATGAATCAAACCTCATAAAAATTAAATTAGATTAAGAAACAACCTAAGTGCTGGATTAGGAAATGGAAGGATGACCATCTTCTATATGATGTGAAAGTCATTGTGATGTTGTTTTCAGTTTTAGAACCCTATATTAGCATTTATAAGCTAAGAATTTAGTGGAAAATGTATGTGCAAGAACGAAGACTGAGTCTGTTGAAGCTTATGGCTATTTTATTTTCTTTTTCAGGCTAATGTTACTCGAACAAATCATATAATGTGGACCATGGGGACAGATTTTATGTATCAGTATGCTCAGACATGGTTCCGGAATATGGACAAGCTGATTCATTATGTTAATCAAGTTAGTTCTCCTTTGGTGTCACTGCAGTTTTTGTTTACAAGTACCAAAATTGTGTTAATCTTGATCTTGCATTCCATTTTCCTCACAAATTTTAATGAGTACTGGTATTAAGTTATAGTAGTCATGAAATGAACCTTATAAGCGGTCGCAATCTTTTGAGTTGAAACATATTGATACATGTCGCATACTATTGAGTTGAAACATATTGATACGTGTCACATACTATTTCTTTCATTCATTTTGTGCACAAGAAGACACCACATGTTATCTAAAAAAGGTTCAGAGTTATACAATGAGCAACTAATAATAAAATTAGATTTTTATATACCATTATATTCTTAATTGTGTGGGTTTTTTCCTTTCCAGATTTTCTCAGAAACATGCACACAGAATTTGATGCCCATCTCTAAAGTCACACTGTAATACGCCAATACCTTCCCTTGTTAATATGAGAATCTAATATTGTCTGCATATAGGATGGCCGTGTCAATGCCCTATATTCAACCCCATCTTTCTACACTGACGCAAAATATGAAGCGAAGGAGTCGTGGCCACTCAAAAAGGATGACTTCTTCCCGTGAGTTCAAAATTTCAAAGTTTTTAATTTTGAGATAAGTTATACTCGTCAGCTTTTCAGTTAACCTTTTCCAAATATCCATGCATACATTTAACAGATATGCAGACCGTGTAAATGCTTACTGGACAGGATATTTCACAAGTAGGCCTGCCCTCAAAGGCTATGTTAGACTGCTGAGTGGCTACTATTTGGTACTTAATGTCATTGCTGCTTCTTTTTTGTTAAGCACATTGTTGTGCTGTCCGTGGGTTTTTGATATTTGATTCTCAGTATAATTTGATGCAATGTTTAGGCAGCAAGGCAGTTGGAGTTCTTTAGCGGTAGGAAGAAATCAGGCCCCACTACAGACACTTTGGCTGATGCTTTGGCAATTGCTCAACATCATGATGCTGTTAGTGGTACATCACAGCAGCATGTAGCTAATGACTATGCGAAGCGGCTGTCAATAGGTTACAAAGAGGTTAATATTACTCCGTATACGTCCTGTTAACTTATTTGTCGCCTTTAAACCGTGCAAATTATTGAGATTAATTTTTTACTATTTATTGCAGGCTGAAGAGCTAGTTTCTGCTTCATTGGCTTCGATTGCCGAATCAGCATCAACATCTGGAAGTGGAGGTTCTGTGACTAAATTCCAACAGGCAAATACTATGACACTATCATACATTATTTGCTGTTTTTGCGTTATATTCATATAATCATAATACCCTCTATTATCATTGAGTTCATTTTGTACAAAAGACAAAAAAATATTATCTGGCATCAAATTGCATAATCTTAATGTCTTGTAAGAAACAGGAAACTTAAAGTTTATATTGTAGGTTTCAGTGTGCACTTGACTAATTATGTGCTATTTCACAAAGTGCTCGAGAGTCAATATTGAATTCTTATCTCCAACAAATCTAATATTTCTGTTATAAGAGTCATCCAAAAAACTTTACATGGTTTCCCTATACATAGATGGCTCACTAGTCACTTGTATGTTAGATAAAATTCACTAGTCATGAATTAGTAATATGATTGTAACCTGAACATCTGTATTAAAGAGTTATCAAAAATGTTTTTGAGGCCTTTCTAACTCCTGCAGAAGCCAAATCTAATTTTGTCCACCCAAAACATATATTAATAAGAAGAAAACAAGAAACCCATGATATAGGAAGACAACAAAGAACAAGGCAACACATGCAACAAGTAATTTAACATGTTTTGGTCAAACTTGTCCACCATCATGAAGAGAATCAACTTCAATAGTGCAAATCAATTGGTATGCCTTTGTCACTTAAACCCAAAATCCCTTGTACGCCCTCTCTCAAGCCCCTTTGAAGTTTCTTAGACTTTCTCTCACTCACTAGGGTTTTCCTTGTGCTCACCTGAAGACCCATTTATTATGGAAACTAAGATGAGAGATCCCAAGTTCAATGGAATAGGAAAATTAAAAATTTAATGGATTATGCAACCCAAATCCTTCATAGAAATGTATTCAAGTCACATCTCAACAAATCTCCTCTAATTGAAATCCTTGTCGTGGCTTAGCATTTGTCCATTCTCCATGATGCCACAATGGCTCCACCCACAAGCGTAACTATTGACCCTCCTTTTGTCCCAACTACAAATAAATTAATTAGTCTATTGTAGGGTCTCATCCATACTTAATTTATGTTAGCCAATGCCATACTTCCCATCAACTCAACTATGCAGTAGAAGCTCTTAGACTAACCTCGACCCAAGCAGTCTTCCCACCATTATCTCTACATGATGATTCCACCTTCTCTCCGGAAGCGCTCTTCTAACCAATGTTACTTGGATCACAGTTCGATATAGTACGTGGAACGAAAATGGAAACAAAAACGTCACTTTCCATGATACCTAGTACGGAAAGGGTAGGTTTCGTTGGGTTGCTTGGTTGGTAATTTATACGTTTATCTGAAACATACACTATGATAACTTTTATAAAGTATATAGCCAAGTCCGGGTGAGTTAGTATCACAACATGTGCATTTTTAAGAAGGCTATACCATGCCATCGCTTACAAGACACCTACTAGGCGCTCACTTGGTGACACTAGTTGACATTTTTTAGAATTTTCTAATACGTATTACGGTTTTTAATAGTGTTATAGATTAACTTATCTAATAATTATATTTGTAAATCCTATATATTTGAAGGAATTTTCTGGATAGTTGATCTTAGCCCCCAATTAAATTGATTCTAGCTATCGGTTGTATGACCCAATGCCTATATAAAGATGCCACTCATTTGCAAAATTCTAAAACAAAACTATAATCATTATTATACCTTAGGTTTACATTCTTTCTTGTTACAAAATAGGTAAAAGAGTTTTGGATCACTACATTTAATATTTTTGGAATGAAAGGATACCATGTTTTGGAACGCTCTTACCAAAACTCAATCCGCTACCATGTTATCGTTTTCTAATAACATTGCTTTTATTTAACTCATACCCTCATATCAATAAGAAAATATACAAAGTTACATAAGGAGTTATTCATAAATATCTCCATTCACTTCTCCCATGTAGACCGTATAGCCATGTGATTTTTTGAACTCCACTTGCAATTAAGCACCTGTGGTCTTTGGAAACTTGTTATCTCGACAATATTATTAAAAAAAATTGGAAGTTTGAGATTTCACTTATACCACCCAAGCTGCAAAAACAATCCAGTGAATGTTATGATCTCATTCCTTATTGGGATAGACATAATATGTCATACCTAAATTTATTATTATCCTTAAAAAAGTGGTGTACTTTATATGATGACTTTGAGAGTGCCCATAGGTGGAATAAGAAGCTAAAAATTTTCTTTGATGTGATTCCATTTCTTGCATCTGAATGTTCCTTCACTACTTTGGTTAACTATATAATTGGTTACTATACTGAGGTCGAGGTTTCAAATTGGTTACTGTACTTAAAGATATCATTTTTTTGGTTATTGCTCTTATTTAAATTTTCAAATCAATGACTGTTTCCATTTAAAAACAGAGATGGAAGTGACAGAAACATTGAAGTGTTAATTATACTTATGTAGGGAGCTTATGTGGATGATGAAGTAGATGAGAGAGAAAGTACTAAATTATTTTGGGTTGGGTGAAACAAGAACCATCAACATTTTATGGGGTTTAAGGATTTGAACCCCAAGTTTAACATCTTCGTTTTCTTCTTCTTATCCACTATCTTCTTCCACCAACACTGCCCCAAACCCAAGGTCAGAATTCATCCATCTCTAACTTCAAAATTATCCACCCAGTATTACAGCACTGAAGTCCATTAGTGAATGATCTTTGTTTTCATTGACCCAATTAATTCCTATACCTTCAAATCAGCTTTCATCTCCTGTTATAACTTTATAGTGGTTTTGGCCCACTTCCAATTTTTTGGTATAACTCCTTCATCAATATTTCTTTGAGTTGAATGTTTCTGTGAGCCTTCATCTCTCTAATCTTAAACTGAAACCTTTTTCTCTCTCTGTATATCTTAAATCGAACTACTGTGACAAAAATAAAAACTTAATTATTTGGCAATTCTAGTATCTAAGTTTGTCTGCTTATTGAAGGTGGACTACCAATCATCATTTGGATGTCTAGAAAGTATATGGATCTATATAATGTTGTTTATTCCTTCGGAAATTAATTATAACATTTTTATCTAAATGATTCAGTTGTTTATATTGGTTTTTATTTTGGAATAAGATAGATCTGTTATGTAACAATAGTAATTTGATTTGTATTTATTTATAAAGATAGATGGAAATGAAGAAGAGAGATCAAAAGGAAGAAGATAAAAAAATTTAACCTTGTTTTTGTTCGAAATTTGAAGCTCAAATAATTTTATTGGGTTTGTTTTACCCAACCAAGTCTAAATGAGTAATCTGTTAAGTTTTGGATGGAATTTTAAGATTTTATATGATTAAATTGTTTACAAGTACGGTAACCAGAAAGTACAATTTTTGAGTGAGGTAACCAATTTGAAACCTCCGTCTCGGTACAATAACCAATTATCGATTTAATCCAACTACACTTAGATGTCTCCTAAAGCTAGATCCTTGTGCCAATAGTCCTTCATTGGTGATTATCATTGTGCACAACCAAACCCATCTCGGATTTGTAATTATAATCGCGGTTCCACCTTTTAACATTGGATAACAAGGCCAATTAAACCTCCTCCATTTGCATAGTCTCAAATAGCATGGTAGTGATTAGATTGTCAGAAGAATTAGGAAGCACGGACACTTTCCGATGGGCCACGAATTCGTGTAGGACACGTATCGGACACGAATTCTCTCCGACATGTCTCGGACAATCGGGACATGCTATAAAACACGCTTGGGGTCAAATATTTTTAAAAAAAAATTGCAGCATTTAAATTTCCATATAAAAGTTATGAGTTATTTTATGTCATTTAAGTTTAGACATTATTATGTAACTTTAAGATATTTATTATGCAATGTGTTTGTGTTTCTTATTATTTTGTTCAAGTTTTTATCATGCTCTCTATTAATATTAGATTTATTTATTTAAAAAATACATTTATATTATTTAAAATATATATAAAATTGAATATGTCCCTGACTTATCGTATCCTTTTTTTTGAAATATGCCATATCCCGCGTATCGTGTCCATGTCCCGTGTCATGTGTCCGAGTCGGTGCTTCATAGCATAAGAATCCTCTGAAAGCTAGACAAGAGAAAAGGCATTTTCTTTTTCAATTTTCAAAAAATTGATTCTCCATATTATCGATCTCGCTAATGTAGTCAATAATGTCCCAATCTTCATCGATCATATTTCTTGATTTTCTCTCTTTCCCATACAGGCTTTATTGAACTTTTTTATTTCATTGTCTCACCAGTCTCCATCGTTGAATTAAGAGATCTTTTACCATCATATAAATCACCCTAGGATTGTGATTTAATACCTCTTTCCATGAACCTTTCCTCCACCATCCAAATACACCAAACTCCAATACTAGTTTATTAGGGTTATGAGCCCTTTCAAATGATTGTTGTAGACATACTAATTGTGTGCAAGGATCCCACAAGATACCTGATAAGACGAAAACAAGAACCTGCAATATAGGATGAAACACAACACAAGAAACAGATTATTAAACACGGTTCGCTAAAACTAGCTTACACATCCATGGAGAGAATAACTTCACTCGAGTTGAAGAACTTATAGTACAAATCAATGACTACGTCTTGTGTTTGTGACCCTATCCCAATCCCAACCTTAATCCCAACCCCAATTCAAATCCCAAAACCTCTTGGAATGCCCTCTTTCAAGCCCCTTTAAACATCTCCTAGCCTTTATCTCACACACTAGGATTTGCCCAATGCTATCTAAATTAGTACATTTTGTCTTGTTCTCCGATAGAGACTCCAAAAATCCTATTTGCAGAAACTAAGATGAAAGATCCCAAATCTATAATGCAATAGAAAAAAACCAAAACCTTAATGGATTAAGAAACCCAAAATTTCAACGGAAATGAATCTAACCACATCACAACAATGCGTCATTTGTATTTCTGATAAAATTACACATAAATTCATTACACATTATTTTGATTTCACCCTGATATATGGAATCAGGAAATGTGAGTGCATGTGAAATGCATATATGATCTATTAAGGATGAAAATGTTTGTGAAGTAATGTTAATTGAAGTTAATTAATCTTTTACTATTTGTTGGTTTTCCCTTGAAGTGCTTTCTACCACATGTAGCGGATGAGATTATTTACTTTTTTTATTAGAACTCGAAATATACGAAATTATTACAAAAGTGAACCTAATACTTTCTCTTTCCTATTCTCTTTCAGTGCCCGCTTCTGAACATAAGTTATTGTGCTCCAACGGAACTTGATCTATCACTTAGAAAGAAATTGGTAGGGAAAGTATTAAGGCAGCCCTTTAATCCCATCTATTTGCTTTTGCGTTGGACAGGAAAAATATGACTGATGAAAAATAAGAGTTATGCCTTCTAATATAAGACTCAAGTATTGTACCTGATAGTTTGTCCTTTCTGTAGGTTGTTGTTATCTACAATCCCTTGGGGTGGAAAAGAGTGGATGTTATAAGGATTCCTGTAAGTATTATCATTATGTCCAAGCTGTGAGCATTAGCAACGCTGTCTAATCTAAAAAGAAGCCCTATGTAACTATTTTTTTTGATGTCTCATGTTCATCACCATTGCTGCTGTATATATATATATATATATATATATATATATATATATATTGAATGTGAGAGGATTCCTTACAATTCATATTCATTTGTTCCACACACTAATAAGTAGTATTTCTAGACTGTTCAAGCAGAAAGTAGTTTTGCTTTAAATTATACTATGACGAGTAAAAGAGTGTAGAATCAAATTTTCTGTTTGAAATTAAAAAAGACAATGATCAAGCTACTCATGGTATAAAGTAAGTTTTCCTTTGACATCGCACCAAGAACATACTATGTTATTTTTTCTTCATGGAAAGGGAATCCTTAAAAACTGCTATTGTTTTTATGTTTTATGTGGTATCTATGTCCTATAAATTTTCAAACTTCATTACTTTAATCACTGACATTTTCCTTGGAGTGACACCAATTTGAATGTTTTGTTTTTGAGCTTCGCACTTAATCTTACTCTATGAACATGCAACAGGTCATCAATGAGAATGTCACAGTTTTGGATTCAAGTGGAAATACAATCGAGTCACAACTTATTCCTCTTTATAATGACTCCATAGCCATAAGAAACTTCTATACTACTGCATATGTGGGTAAAGAGCCAAGTAAAAACCCTAAGTATTGGCTTGCATTTACAGTATCTGTTCCACCTCTGGGTTTTAGCACTTATGTTATTTCAAGCACCAAACGAGCAGGTGCCATCTAATATAATTAATATTTTCATATAAGTCATCAAGTTCATTATATAATGCATTTACTAACAAGTGGTTATACTTTTTGTCCCATTTTTACGGATGTATTGCTACTTTAGTGATGCAAACACCATACAAAGAGACAGTATGTAAAAACAATGTCATAGAAGCTGGTCAAGGAAATCTGAAGCTTATATATTCTAAGAATGAAGGAAAACTTACTCAGTATGTCAACAGTAGAAACTCGGTATGTTACTTATCTAACACTTTATCTTAATTTCCTTTTGTCTGAATCATTCATCTTTGTAAGCTTTTTCCTCCCAAAGACCAACATGCTCTTGATGCAGTGTTTTCTATCATTCTTGATTAACACACACCCACCTGCATGGCAAAAAAAGAAAAGAAAGGAAGGCAGTTATATGCCTTACTCCAACAACTTGTTGTTTGTTTCTTCATTGAAGTTTGCACATCATTTACATGATGTGAATAGATACTATTGTACAAATAGTTGCGATAAAAGCTTAATCTGTTAGAGAATCGGTGCAACAATGTAAACCATGCTCTAGCACAAATTTTGTCGTACTACTGTTTGAAAATGTTTGGTTGCGCTCTAATTTGTTTCCTTTTCAAAGAGATATTTTTGTTATGCAATGATACATACACCTAATTTTTGCACTTGCTGATGTGGCACAGTACATCATCTATTAAGTTACAAAACAATAGGACTTGACTTTTCAATTAATTTTGGTAACACCATTAACACACCACCAGTTCACAATTTAGGTGCACTTTGAAATATTTTTTTTTTTTTTTTTTACTAATTTGTTATTAGTTCAAAACCTGAAGATTAAAGCCTCTATGGAACTATCTTATGTCTACTACGCTGGATTTGATGGTACAACTGGGGATCTTCAGGTAATTGAACCTTGTTTGTTCTCCGAGTTTCAAAATTTATCTTCCAGATGTGTTAATATTTCCAGTTTTCATTTCATAAGGAAGTATTTACAATCTTTGATTGAGTTCGCACATGAAAACATTAATGGTTCAAAATTACTTTACTCGTTGAAGGCCGATGGAGCATACATATTCCGTCCAAATGGTACATTTCCCATCCATTCTCAAGGACAGGTATAAATGCATTCCAAAGATTTTATTGATTCTTCGTGACCTATAAACTTACTTCCAAAATCAACTAATGTTCTGTTCACCCGAAATAACAGACTCCTCTCACAGTTTTACGGGGGGCACTATATGATGAAGTTCATCAGAGCATCAATCCATGGATATATCAGGTTACGATATCTTGGAATAATCTTAAAAAGTTGTCTTACAGTTTATGTATTGATTTTTTCCACATCTTTTTCAGTGTAAAATAATTTATACTTACGAAGAAACATTAAAAGGTCGGAGAAGAGTATGGCAAACAATTTGATAGCATGCCATGGATAATTTGACACTTCTTTCCGTTTGATTGGTGAACATTTGATAATGAAATAAACATCTACACATTCATATTGCGCTTTGATTATTCTGTAGCAGCGATTTGGACGAAATAATTTTAAATTGTAAGACATATATGTTTAATATATGTTGTGTGCTGATATCATATGGTTAAAAGAATTATTCAGAATAAAAGATAAGCATGAGGAGAATTTTCTTCGGCTATTGCTTGTAAATGACTAAATGTAAAAAGAAATAACTATGTGATTGGTAAATTTCATCTCTTTGGGTTGATGTTGATGCTTATTAATTGGTTGAAGATTGAGGAAGTGGGACTCGGAAAATTTGGATGAGATTGGAGCTAAAATAAGAGATTGCATATATTCTTATTCTCATGAATTGTATACTTATGGAGACGTTATATTCGGCATTTTGATTCGGAAGTTCGCAAATTCTGTTACTTAATACCGACTATTTGATTTGTGGCCAGATCACAAGAGTGTACAGGGATAAAGAGCATTTGGAAGTTGAGTTTACTGTAAGTCAATTTTCCTCTTCTCTTATCCCTTTGTTTGTGATCCTATTGTTGAATGATACTCAATTTCAGGTTGGGCCCATACCTATTAATGATGGAATTGGAAAAGAGATTGCAACTCAGATTACAACAACCATCAAAAACAATAAAACGTTTTACACCGATTCAAGTGGACGTGATTTCATTAAACGGGTATGTCACATACTCAATAAATGCTTGAATGTTATGACCACAACATTCTTGATAGTTTTTTCCAATATCTGTATTTTGCAAAAAAACGTGTAGGTGCTTTGGACATTTTCAGTGACTAGAAATATTTTATATGCCTGCAGATTCGTGATTATAGAGCAGAATGGGACCTTGAAGTGAATCAACCTGTTGCAGGAAATTATTACCCTGTATGTTTGATTTATTGCTTGAATTTTGTAAATGCTGATTTCTCAATCATTGTTTTTATTTTCTTGAAGTTTTGGAAAAAGAGGTTTGAATTTACATAATAAAGGTAATCTAATATAGCCACAGTATCGGAATTGAATTGAAATTTCATAAAATGATGAAAGTACCATTAAAATCTTCATTATACTATCATTATCCATCATGTGGTGTAGAAATCACTAATTAGAGTCCTGCATGTCAAGTAACCAATCACTTTAAAAGCTAAAGCCATTGCTGAATGGGTCTAACAATGTGTATCATATATAGTGTTTTTTAATCATAGATGCTTTTTGTATAAAATTCTAAAACCCATGACCATCACAAATGTGATTATTTCTTAGAAAATTTTCTTTGATGATCGTATTTTAGGTTGTCTTTAGTTTACCAGTATGCTTTAGCGTTTCAAAATACGTAAGTCAGACCCATACGAAAAGTTCTGTGGAACGTATTTCTGTATGGCACTTGATGGAGTATGAGGAATGTAGAATCAAATATGTGTTAGGACTCTTTGAAATACAGTCTATGATTGGCTGAATGCCTCATAGATTACTTTGTGTTTGAACTGCTGCTATCAGGAAGAGTTACTTGAAGATTTCTTATTACCTTATAACGATCAGGATCATATAACTACTTTAATAGTCCATGCATCTTTCTTCTCCCCTCATTTCAGTTGGTTCTAGCTTTTGTTTGCTTTTGTTTTTATCAACTGATCTGAAGGTACAGAGCCTGCATAACAAACCCTTTTCTTTACACTTGCTATCCAATTATATTTATTTTTGACTCTTTTAAGTTTCGAGATTAATATATATATGTATGTGTGTATATATATAACCTCCTATATCATGCAAGTTTATATTTGTTAAACTCATTAACCGTCCAACTGATAATGAGTTGATTTCTGGCCCTGTCTGTGTACTATGTGTTTCTTTACGGGAGTCGAGAATTAAACTAGAAATACTATATATATATATATATATATATATATTGTATGCGTCAGAATTTTCTGTAAAATTTTAAACATAATTATGAGATGATATTTCGAACCCTAATGATATTAAGATAAAGAAATCTTTTTTACTTTTTTGTTATTTGTCCATTTCTCCAATACGTCATCAAAAATGTGTTCAATTTAATTATTAAAAGAAATGTATTTAAATTTATTTATTAACTGATAATCTCCTTTGAATTTACACATCCAATTCCACTCTGCCTTTCTTTCAGATAAATCTCGGAATTTACATGAAAGATGACAGTAATGAGTTCTCAGTCTTGGTAGATAGATCTGTGGGGGGGTCCAGCATTGTTGATGGGCAGCTAGAGCTGATGCTCCATAGGTTTTTGCTCTCCTCCTTCCATAACTATTTTTCTTCTCAGAATTCTCTAAAGTATCAAACAATCTAATTCGAAATTGTTGATAATTACTATGACCAAATCATATAGTTTTAAGTAATCTTAATAATCCCTTGTTGTGTAGGAGGTTGCTTCATGATGACTCAAGAGGTGTTGGAGAGGCCCTGAATGAAACAGTTTGTGTTTCTGATAAGTGCACGGGATTAACTGTAAGCATTACAATCTCATTTATTAATATATGACCTTGCAACTACAATCTCCCTTGGCTTATAATTGAAAGCGTCTCTTCTTTTTCTTATTCTTAAGCAAGTACACTGATTTTGTTTGTAATTACCATATCTACTTGAATGACACTAACTTTTATGGAGAGGCAAACAGAAAATTGATCTGCAGCAAGACCACATACAAACTAGAGTGAAAATTGCATACTAGAAAACTTGAACTCAAGATTCAATCCCACTATAGTCTATAATACCATGTTTAGTCACCCCGTGTTGTTTATGAATGTGATAGACTCCACGGCACGCTTGCGTGAGGTGGTCGTCGCCCCGATCGTTTCCAGCACAGTTGTTGGGTGAATTGCTTGCAACACCTTAACCCCTCGCCTATATGTAGACGGTAATTTTGGTACAATTGCTCGCGTTCGGAATTCTGCGTTGAATGGACACCAACGACACCTTGACCCCTCGCTTATATTGAAGCGGTAATCTCGGTACAATTGACGATTGATGCGGTAGAAGATGCCACACACAACTATGAATTGTTGTATGATAAGTCAAATTGAATCTCAAAGAAATAACTAAGAAAAATACTTAGGAATTCTTCAAAGAACCAAAAGAAGAGAATAACCTCACAAATATATTGAATAATGAATAATGTATATGATTACATTAACTTAGACCTCTATTTATACTACTCAAAACAATCCAAATCCTAATAACAATAGGAATAAATTATTCTAATCCTAATAGGAATTACAAACCATAACCCTAATTTCTAAGTAGAAATCAATTTGGAAAAGAAATTCCTATTTCTATAAAATAATAGAAACCTTATTTAGAATGTAAATCTAAACTGGAAAGAAATCCTAATTATAATAGAATTTGATAAGTATCTGGAAAATAAATCTCTAAAAATTAGGCTAATAGAATATGCCTAATATTTTAGGAAACAAAATCTTTTTCCTAAAATCCCAAAATCCTTGCCACGTTAGGATCTTTTGCCGCGTGAAACTTACTTCTTTCCTTTGCATGTAATCTGATTATGTAAAGTTATAAAGACCCACATAATACTAGTTACATGTGAATAACTTGCTGATCAGGATTGTATCAGAATGTCACACATGTTTGCTTCACTGATTTACCTTCAAATCAGTCTGTTGCTGCGGCCGGAACTGATCTGTTTAAACATACTTGTCATAGATTCAAGGGAAATACTATCTAAGCATCAATCCTCTTGGAGAAGGAGCTAAGTGGCGTCGGTCTTTTGGCCAGGAGATATATTCTCCGTTTCTGTTGGCATTCACTGAGCAGGTGACAGAAAGACCTTGAAGTGATAATTTCTTTTGATAAGTTGGATTTAAAATGATCTTGTTGCCTGATAATTTCTTTTGATAAGTTTGATTAAAATGATCTTGATGCCTATGTGATTAAGTTAAGGACCCGAAAATGATCTTCCTTTCACAAATTTTGCAGGACGGAGATAAATGGACAAACTTTCAAGTACCGACTTTTTCAGGAATGGACCCTTCATACAGTCTCCCCGATAATATTGCACTGATAACACTCCAAGTATGCATTTGACCTTAATAAGAAACATGAATGACTACTTAGGTTGTGCTATATTACTTAGGCCCCTAAAGGATAATTTACCCTTTTCACTTTCACCTTTCGTCTGAGTGCTGCAGGAGCTTGAAGATGCAAAACTTCTTCTTCGTTTGGCACACTTATATGAGGTTATTGTTTCTTTCATACGATCACATGAAAAATTATATTGTCATCAAGTATTTTCAACTTATAGTGTTGGTGAAGCCGTCAATTATAGAAGGTTACTTGAGCTATACATAGTTGCATGAAATTCTGGCCAAAACAATCTTTCTTACTGTAACTTATTTAGAATTTTGGCCTTTTTATTTTTTTATAATTTTTTTTGCTAAATAATTTTGGCTAATTGCATAAGTTCTAATCTCCAACTAGCAATATAAACTTATGGTATATCATTCACGTTATGATCTCATTTACTGAAGTTTCATGTTTGTGACCATCATTCATTAGTATTTCTAAAAATAATTTACATTGTTGAGTAACATGGCTTCCCTGTTATCTTTATTGATTGTCCTAAACAATGTGGATTCTATTGTATCGTTAATTTATTACTATTATTTTCTCATAATACAGTTAATTTTTTTTACCTCGGTTAGTATAGTTTCGTGAACTTTTTCAGTATCAACTTCAAACAGAGCCAACTTCGTAGACAATAAATATCCCCTATACTCACGACTCAAAAACAGTGGAACTAAAAGAACGTCCAGGGCAGATAATATATCAGATGATAGTTAACAGGCAGTGTTTGGTGTTAATATTACACATTAAGTTTTTATCAACAAAAAAATATTATAAAAGTTCATAGGGAAAATGGTGCTTATTCTTGAGGCAATGGTTCTATAGTTACATTCACGAGTTTAACGTTGTTTATCCTCATAAAATACCCTTAATATATGGAGTATTAGTTAACTGCTGATGCATTTTAATACACCGACTTTTGCTTTTGTATCTGACTAGATTGAATAGGACAAGGATCTCTCGAAAATGGCAAGAGTCGAACTGAAAAGACTACTCCCAAATAGAAAGGTACAAGTATAATGAAGACAACATATAAATTCAGAAGGGGAAAAAAATGTACACAAGGCAATATTACCGTCTTCTTTAGTATAAATTTTGGGTCATTTTTTTGATGTTTTTCTTTTAGATAAACAACATTGCTGAAATGAGCTTATCTGCTAATCAAAAACAAGAAGAAATGGAGAAGAAAAGATTTGTATGGAAGGTAGAAGGCTCTCATGACGAAGAGCCTAAAGCTTTGAGAGGTGGTCCCGTTGATCCTATAGAACTGGTGGTAGAACTTACCCCTATGGAAATTCGCACCTTCATCATCGAGTTTAGTCACAAAGATTCCAAGACTTCATAGTAAGACACTCTTATTAGTTCCTTAACATGTAATTTTTTTTGTTTTGCTAATTTGACACACACACCACCACACACAAACCTCAAGGATTGAATCCTCAATCTCATGGTAAACATGGGTTGGCTCATACCACTATGCCAAAGGCCTTAGGTATGTATTTTATAAGCCGGAGACAAACTTGGCAGTTATTTGGGTATTAATCCCATTTTACCCTTTAAACTTTCTCTAGATTGTCTTTTGCTCACTTTTTTTAACCTTTATCTCTTCCATTATCCCATCTGCTATCTTTTAGGATTATATGTTCTCATTTTTAATGCGCACACGCAAGTGTGTGCCACGTAAACTGCTATTACATACAGCATTAATCTAATAATTTACTTGCGGGATTTCCATGCAGGTAAACTGATTTCTGGAGGATTGATTACCTTTTTAAGCCCCAAGCTGTTACTGCAACGGAAAGATTGGTTTTCAGTAAGAAAATTCGTGTGTGATTCAAATATGTTCATTCTGAAACTCATCAGTAGCTCAATCTTTGTTGAAACTCTAGTCTGATAACCTTTCGGTTGAGTTTGCAATATCTTTACTAGAGTTGTATACCATTTTAGCCCAAGCTGTTACTTGTTTTTTTGTTTGTTTGTGTGTGTATGCATGTTAGTTGGTAAGTTCTTTGAGACATTGGTTACCTTATTTGATATATGGTGTAAATGATGAATAAAGAAATTATTAGAAAACATGTCTTATCCAATGCTCCTTTTTGTTGGCTTGAGCTTCCACTTCTATATGCTATATATGTCTGCACCAGCAAAGGGCTAAAATCAAAGAGTTGCACCACCTAAGCCACTTCCTTTTTTTCTTTTTTCTTTTTTCTTTTTTTCCGTTTCTTAATTCTTCTCTTTTCTAATTTTCACACCTAATAAAATTATGTGCGACAACTTGATTGCAAATTTTTGAAATACTGTAATGACTTATTTTTCTTTCTGTATTTATTTATCGGTAATGATATATATCGTAAATGTTTTTAGTCGACTTTTTAATTGTTAGTTATGTGGATAAGTATTAGTATTAATATTTTAGAGAGGGCAAAAAGAGTATTATCCCACTGTGTTAGTTGACTTTTAAGCATTATATCACTAAATTTTAAAAATATGTAATCAAACAACTGAATTAATTAAAATTTTGTGATTAAACTATTTCATCTGATGGGTCTCTAACTTTTAGATTTATTTTGATGATAACAATAATTAGTAAATAGGTTAATTAAAATGGTAGAATCATCACCATAGGATTTATATTATAGTAATTGTTTTTAATTATCTGATTTACTTTGACCAAAAGTATTTTTCAAATTTTATTGAATTAATATTTACTTGACCTTGATAATTTAATATCAAGTGTTAAAGAAATTAATTCATAAAGTAACATTTCTTAATGTAAGAAAGCTCCTATTATTTTTAAATGATTTTTATTTACTAAAGCTTTCAAAATATTAGATATTATTAAAGCTATTTTACAAAATATAAATTGCAAAAAGAAAGGCTTTTTGCCTTCCATTTAACCAAAAATTAAGGGGAACTTGGAAATTTAATTCATGCATGTGTATATATCCATGTGGTCGGAAGTTAATGTACTTTAGGCAAAAAAAATCCCATCAGAAAATGAGTGCGCTGAAGCTTTTCACTTGTATGAATTGTTACATGTGCTGATATTAATTGCTAGTTTGAAAAATGAATTTGCCCATGTGCTGACTTAGAATTTGGAAGCTAACTTTTACGAAGGGCCAAAAATTGAAATTCAAATTTTGTTAGTATGCCCTTTTGTTTGGCTATCCGTGCGACTCTTTCCAAAATTAATCCGAGCCTTCAATTTTGAATCAAGCAATCCGAGTTAAAAAGAAAAGTTTATTCTTCTTTTCCTACATTCTCTCTTTAAAGAAACTTTTTTTCTTCTACTCAAACTTTTGATCTTTTGTTGAAGAAAAAAATTGGTCAAAGTATTTTAGATAAGTTATTGAATTGATTTATTTGAATTATCTCATACTTATTTATATTTATAGATATACAAATATAAATTGTTATATATATATATATATATATATAAAACAAAATACAACTGATTTTGAATTTTTCGCTCACCCTAATAAATCATCTGGGCCGTCCAAAGTTTGGGATAAATCTCACCGTCCATGTAGTGCCGGAGGCACGGAACACAACTAGTATATATATATTTTCATCTATTTATATAATATAAAAAGTCAGTACTTAAACACCGAAACTATAGCGAAGATATTACTCTTAAGTGAGAGATCAATTAGCCAAACGAGGACTCAAAGTCTTAAATTGCCTTTTATTGATATAATTTATTTATATAAATATCGTAAAGTAGATCAGTACTTAGACACCGAAATAATATCAGAAATAGTCCTCTTAAGGAAATCATCTGAACGGTTTTTAAAGTCCTAAGTGGTCTATCCAAAATATTTATATAAATATTAGTTGTGAAACTATAAATTTGGCCAGTATTTAAACACCGAGATTATAGCGGAGATATTCCTCGTGAGAGAATCAGTCGAACGAGAGCTCAAAGTCATAAGTGGCCTTATTTAACGTATGCACATCATAGGTCAGATATATTATTATATATATTGTGACGCCCTCAAAATAGGTATACATCACCCAACCCATTCTGAGTCGCCAAATACATGGTACAGAAAACAACTACAACTTTATTATTACAATTGTCGTGCAAAATACAACAACACATATACTGTGAGTTTTGATACAAATATATATCAACTGTGACTCTCATCCCAACCTTGGATAACACATCACAATGACACCTTACATAAAGGTACAGTCAATAACTATTTTAGAAATTAAAATCTTTGGAAAATGCTCAAGAAAACCTTCGTACATGGGAGGCCATGCATCTAAGTTATAATAAATATCATATGACTCGAGAATTATCCTTGGTTGACCCAATAGATCCCAAAGAAAAATGAGAAGATTGCTATCATATTCTTTCCAATGGTGAGTCTTCTCTTGACATATAATTATCTCCATTGTCTCCAATTGAGAATTATATTTCAACCAAACTCCAAGATTATATAGGTAGTGCTCGTAGATATAATCAACAAGTGGATGTGCACAACTATGTCTTATGATAACACGAAGTCGTAGTTCATTAGACATCTTGTATGATAGTGGCAAAACATCCTTCCAAAGTTGGGTTCACCTCATCCTATTCGTTTCACCAAAAATAACGGTTAAATGACGTATAACATATATACGACACACTTATCTCAAAATCTTAATAAAATTATTTCTATACTGTTTAGGGAAAACCTCAATAGCTATAGACCATCATTCTAATCCCATGTTACCCCGCTCGACTCAGCTACACTCTTATTATCTGAAAGGAATTGTGAAACAAAAGGGTGAGCGCAACTAGCACAATAAAGAATATCATGACTAAAGATAATTAAATTATCAATAACCTTCATCAGTGATAAATCAGAGATTTAGAACATATGGTAATGGTAGATGATAAAACTTTTCAACCATAGTTGCAGCGGAACGAGCAATCCATTAGAAGAGTCAAATAGACCATAAGGTCTATTATTTTCTCCATGTTAAAAGTCCACCGACAATGTTTTATCCCTTTAACATCAATCAACAGTTCTTGTCCACAATCATGTGAATAACTCATAATCATAATTGTGGTTCTAAATTCATCTTCGCACCCAGAACGAAGATAATTTTCATCACCTGTCTTCACCTGAAACATCAAAGATCATGGTTATATCAAATCACAGTTCCTGTTCATAATCATATTAATAAATTCATCTTTGCACTACGGGCCAAAGATATTCATCAACAGTTCATCTTTGCACTACAGGCCAAAGATATTCAACAACAGGTCATCTTTGCACTACGGGCCAAAGATATTCATCAACAGTTCATCTTTGCACTACAGGCCAAAGATATTCAATAATAGGCCATCTTTGCACTACAGGCCAAAGATATTCAATAACAGGTCATCTTTGCACTACGGGCCAAAGATATAAATATCTCAAAGAAATATATAATAATTTCAAAATTTATATAAACAACAATTATAACCATGTTGATCAATTCACCTTTGCACTTAAGCTAAAGATAATCGTTTATAAATTCAATGGTCATGATCATATCAGTTAACAATTCAACTTTGCACTACTGGCCAAAGAGAACCCATAATCACGATCATACCAATAATTTACCCACCTTTACACTCAAGTGAAAGAGAAATTTCATCACCAGGATTATAAAAATGTTATATATGATACTAAAAACAATATGATCAAAACATGAATTTAATTTCAAGAGCAATATTCATAAATCAACGATAATTTGGTCAGAAAAAGAAACTAATTTTGTCGTGAATAATACCCCATGAATAGTAACTCATGAATAGTACTCTGTATTCGTACATAGTATCGTATACATAAATAATGTCATATACATGAATAGTGTCGTATACGTGAATAGTGTCGTATACGTGAATATAACCCCAACACAAAAAGGTAGAAATTTCACAATAAAATTCATATCAATATTTCAGCATAATGATATTGAAGAAAATAATATCATTTACGAAGAAAACAACATCCCTTACTATCCCTTACCACAAAAGAACAGTACTTCTGACTGAAATATCAGATATAGCGCTGAAGAAATTTGCACTAAATAGCAACTCTCAAAGTATCTAAATACTCACAAGAATACGCTCGATAATATAGAGAGAGAAAACTTATGTTTCTGGTGTGATTTTCAATTCTAACTTAAGCACCTATTTATAGGAAAATGTTAGAACGCCAAAGCAGACTAAATTAATAAAATAATTTTTTTTTCCTCTTCCACGCCCACACCTTTTGAATAGCAGAGCATGCCATCTTGGAAAAAAAAAATCAGCCCACATGATTTCAAAAAAAACAAAAGTGGGTCCTGTAACGCCCCCAAAATAGGTCCATTCCATCCAACCCATTCTGAGTCGCTAAATATATGGTACGGAAAATAACTACAACTTTATTACAACAATTGTCGTGCAAAATACAACAACACATATGTTATGAGTTTGGATACAAATATATACCAACTGTAGCACGTCACAATGACACCTTACATAAAGGTATAGTCAAAAACTGTTTTAGAAATTAGAATCTTTGGGAAGTGCTCAAGGAAACCTTCGTACATGGGAGGCCATGCTTTTAGGTTATGGTAGATATCATATGGCCACAAAATTATCCTTGGTTGACCCAATAGACCCCAAAGAAAAACGAGAAGATTACTATCATATTCTTCCCAATGGCGAGTCTTCTCTTGACATAACATTATCTCCACTGTCTCTAATTGGGTATTATACTCCAAACAAACACCAAGATTATATAGGTAGTTCTTGTAAATATACTCAGCAAGTGGATGAGCACAACCATGTCTTATGATGACACGAGTTTGTATGTCATTAGACATCTTGTATGATAGTGACAAAACACCCTTCCAAAGTTGGGTTCGCCTCACCCTATTTAATTCACCAAAAATAACTATTAAATGATGTATAAAATACAACACACTAAAGCCCTCAATAAAATTATTTTCATACTCTTTAGGAGAACCTCAACAACTATAGACCACCGCTTCTATTCCCTTGTTATCCCCTTCAACCCATTTACACTTTTATTACACGAAAGGAATTGTGAAACAAAAGGGTGAGCCTGACTAGCTCGATAAAGAATATCATGACTAAAGATAAATAAATTATCAATAGTCTTCATCAAGAATGAATCGAGATTTAGAACATATGGTAGATGATAAAACTTTTCAACCATAGTTGCGATTGAACGAAAGCAATCCATTAAAAGAGTCAAATAGACTATAAAGTCTATTGTCTTCTCCACGTTAAAAGTCCACCAACAATATTTTATCCTGTAACATCAATCAACAGGTTCCTTTCCACAATCATATGAATAACTCATAATCATAATTGTGATTCTAAATTCCTCTTCTTATCCGGAATGAAGATAATTTTCATCACCGTCTTTACCCGAAACATCAAATATCATGGTTATACCAAATCACGCCTATTCATAATCATACTAATAAATTCATCTTTGCACCACGGGCCAAAGATATTTATCAACAGATTCATCTTTACACTACAAAGCAAAGATATTCAACAACAAAAGTCATCTTTGCATTACGAGCCAAAGATATTCATCAATAATTCATCTTTGCCTCTACTGGCTAAAGATATTCAACAAAAGTCATCTTTGCATTACGAGCAAAAGATATTCATCAATAATTCATCTTTTGCATTCTGTTAAGATATTCATCAACAAGTCATCTTTGCACTACAAGCCAAAGATATTCATCAATAATTCATCTTTGCACTACAGGCTAAGATATTCATCAACAAGTCATCTTTGCACTACGAGCCAAAGATATTCATATATCAAAGAAATACATAATCATTTCAGAAGTTATATAACAATAATTATAACCATGTTGATCAATTCACCTTTGCACTTAAGCTAAAAATAATCAATTATAAATTCAATGGTCATGATCATACCAGTCAACAATTCAACTTTTGCACTACTGGCCAAAGAGAACCTATAGTCACGATCATACCAATAATCTACCCATCTTTACGCTCAAGTCAAAGAGAAATATTATCATTAGGGTTATAAGAATGTTATATAAAAACAATATAATCAAAACATAGTTTTAATTTCAAGAGTAAGATTCATAAATCAACGATAATTTGGTCAAAGAAGAAACCAATTTGTCGTGAATAGTACCAAATGTTCGCACATAAATCCGATAATATCGTAAGTAATAACCTTGACACGAAAAAGATAAAGTTTCATAATAAAATTCATATCCATATTTATAACACTTTAATCCAAATATTATAAATCACTTAGAAATCTCATAATCTAATATTATTAATATTACAATAATATTTTAATCATTTCTAAAACTTATAAATAATTTAATTAAATTATTTACACTTTACTAATTAATGCATTTAATCATCATAAAATGCCAAACTCATAAGATTTCATCACCAATAACCAAAACCCTCATCAAAAATCTGCATATACCTCATATATGATTCTCAAGCCATAAAATCATATTTTTCAATTTTCTTACTTCACATAACATATTTAATTCATTTACTCATAACTAGAATATTTTCATGAAAAATACCAAATCAGTTCCAAAAATATTTCTTTTCTGGGATTTAGCATAACATAGTCCCATATTGAACATATATTTTTCTCTAAATTTTAAAAATTCATTTACTATTTTTCATATGGCCAAAACCACCGAATATTTAAACATTTATCATAAATTATACTTTTGTCCAAAAATTCTGAAATTTACACGGTATACTGATATTATATAGATGTACTCCCAATAAAAATTTCATCAATTTTGGAGTTAATCACAAGGAGTTATAAATAGTTACTTTTAAAATAGTCTTTTCTCATAAAATCCATAACTCCTAATCTATACATCCAAAAATCGCCATTTTTGGACACAATCTACAAAACTCATCAAAATATCATTTCATATTTTTCCAGAATTTTTGAAGGTTCAGAAAAATTTCAAAACTAAAAACATAATAACCCTTAAAATCCCTTACTATCCCTTACCTCAAAAGAAGCGATTTTGACTAGAATAACGTCGAATCTAACTTGCACTATATAACAATACTCAAAGTATACTCAAAATACTCACAAGAATACGCCGATATAATATAGAGAGAAAACTTGATTTACGGTGTGATTTTCAATTCTAACCTAAGCACCCTATTTATAGGAAAATACTTAGAACACCAAAGCGTAAAATTTAATAAATTATTAATATAATAAATTTGAATTCCTACGCCCATTTTTTTGTTCAAACTTCAGCAACACAAGTATCTCACCTTACAAAACTTACAAAAAACGTTTTTCATAATTAATTAATTTAAAACTCCAAAAAAAATAATAATTAATTAATCCGGAACATCAATAATTCATAATAAATAGCCCTTTTATCAAAAAATTCGAATCTTGCGAGTTTTTATAGGAAATTCAACTTCTCTACAACTTTGCAGATCCAAATTCCAAAATGAAATTGAATCTAAAAAATCCAAACCAGACGATTTTACGATACTATAATCAAATTTCATCCAAGAAATGGGGTCCACCGACATGTTTAACATGTTTTAAACATTTATTGTAACAAAAGTATTCTTCCTCCTCATATACTCATATATTCCACATTCATTTGAAAAATATCACCATTATTATATTATTAAAATAATATATTTAAATGAATTATTTTATCGAAAAAAAGATAAAATATTAATTTTCAACAATTGTCACTTTAAAAATTTTCTCCATCTATATCCACATAAAATAAATATTTTTCTCATCATAAAATCAATAATTAATTATTCACAAATAATATTACATAATCACAATATTAACAACTGCGGCGGCTTCCTGGAAAGAGGGGCTTTCCAATAAGAATTTCTCCTTCATCAAGAGAAATTAGGTGACCAAACCTCTCCTTAGATGTAACTTTCTAGGCATTGCCAATAATGTTATCCAATAATATTATTCAGATAATATGAATTATTGCTCTCGATAATGGAAAATCTTCATACGTGACAATTATTGAAACAACAATAATATAAAATATCAACGTAGCAATTATTGAATCAATAAAATAAAATATTGAACAATAATTACTTGTAATAATTATTGACTAATGCCTTCTTACGAAAAAAAAAATTTATCATGCTTCATGAATAGTACTGCGTGAATAGTAACTCGTGAATAAGTAACTCATGAATAGTAACTCGTGAATAGTAACTCATGAATAGTAACTCGTGAATAGTAACTCATGAATAGTAACTCATGAATAGTAATTAAAAAAAATTGAATACTTTTATTTCATAAAATTCGGGTTCTTACAGGTCCCACCCATAATTTTAATAAAAATATTTAATTTTCGAAACTTCAATAATTCATAATAAATAGTCTTTTTATCAGAAAAATATAAATTTTATGTCCATTCCATAAGAAATTAAATTCTCTACAACTTTGTAGCTTTAAGTTTTTCCAAATTCCAAACGAAAAATGCCCGAAATCCACATACAAACGATTTTTATTACCTCCATTCTGACAAAATACTGATAAAATACCTCAGCATTTAATTCTTTCATTTATATTCACACAAAATAAATATTTTCCTATCCATCATTTATGTCGACATAAAATAAATATTTTCTTATCATATAAATTAATAATTAATTATTCACAAATAATATTACAGAATCACAATTATGACAACCAAGTCGGTCCCAAGAAAGAGGGGGATTTCTGATAAGTATTTCTCGTGACGCCCCCAAAATAGGTATACATCACCCATTCTAAGTCGCCAAATACATGGTACAGAAACAAATACAACTTCAGTAATACAATTGTCGTGCAAAATACGATAACACATATACTGTGAGCTTTAATACAAATATTGTCTAATAGACAGTATAAAAACTCAAACGGAGTCCTCATTACAATTATTGATACACTATTTTACAAAATAGCGAGGATAACTAAAACAACTATCTTGAATCATCACTCCATACCCCGACTAGTTCCTGCTAAATTCTCCCCTCCTGAGAAGAACAATGGAACAAAAGGAAAAGGGTGAGCTCAACTAGCCCAGTAAAGAATATTATGACTAAGATAATATACAATAAATTATCATTAGTCTTCAACAGGGAATAATCTGATAAAATATAATTGACAACAAGTTTTAGATCAACAACTGCAGCGGAAACAACAATCCATTAGAAGAGTCAAGTAGAGAAAGAATTCTACAATCTTCTAAGATTTATCAGCAATATGTTATCCCTGTAACATCAATAAATATATATCTTGAATCAAATATTCATCTTTGCACTACAGGCCAAAGATATTCATTTGTATCACCAGTTGGTCATGTTCATCTCAACACCTGTTTATCTTTGTACTACGGGCCAAAGATATTCATTAGGTAATCATTCATCTTTGTACTACATGCCAAAGATATTCAGTTATATCATCATTTAAGACTGAGGATGATGAAAAATATCTTAAAGAAAACGAATCTAGTGAGATAAAATAACAAATATTAGGGATTCGTATTACAGTTTTATCTAAGTTCAATAATACTCCATAATAACAAATTTTGAAGCAGAATTCAAAAATAAAGATCAAAACATGGATACAATCAAAGATAGTAACCATAATAGACATCTTGGAGAAAAGAAGAAAATTTCATTTTTAGGTGAATAAAGGCCAGATTCGTGAATAGTGTTGTATACGTGAATAATCTGAGTATACATGAATAAGAACCCCAGACACAAAAAGTTTTAAATTTGATAAAAGTTCGGACCAATATTTCTATAATGATATTGAAATAAATAATATCATTTACTGAAAAAATAACATCCTTTACCTCAAAATAACTAGATTTACGATGGAATATCTGATATAAAGTCAAGGAAGCTTGTACCAAACAACAACTCTCAAAGTATCTTAATACTCACAAAAAATACGCTTCGACAATATAGAGAGAAAGAAAACTTGTTTACGGTGTGATTTTCAATTCTAATCTAAGCGCTTTATTTATAGAAAATGCTTTAACGCATGAAAGGAGACTAAAATAATAAAATAATATTATTTCTTTTCTTCCATTCTACGCACACCTCATTCAAAGCCAACCATCTTTGAAGAAAAATAGCAGCCCACATGTATTCAACACCAACCAAAAGTGGGTCCCACCCATAATTTAATAAAAATTATTTTATTTTTTGAAACTTCAGTAATTCATAGAAAATAGCCCGCTTATCAGAAAAATACAAATTTTATGTCCATTCCACAAGAAATTGAATTCTCTACAACTTTGTAGCTTTGAGTTTTTCCAAATTCCAAACAGAAAATATCCGAAATTCATAAACGGATGATTTTTAATACCTCCATTCTGACAAAATACTGATAAAATACCTTAACATTAATTCCTTCATTTATAATCACATAAAATAAATAAATCCATCATTTATATCCACATCAAATAAATATTTCCTTATCATATAAATCAATAATTAATTATTCACAAATAATATTACGTAATCACAATTATGAAAACCAAAGTAGCTCCTGGAAAGAGGGGCTTTTCGATAAGGATTTCTCCTTATTGGCCAAGAATTAGGTGACCAAACCTCTCCTTAATAGAACTTTCTAGACATTGCCAATAATTCTATCTAATAATATTATTCAAATAATATGAATTATTGATCCGATAATGGAAAATCTTGTGCGTTGACAATTATTGAAACAACAATAATATAAAATATCAACGCAAACAATTATTGAATCAATAAAATAAAATATTGAATAATAATTATCGTAACAATTATTGAGTAGTGTCTTCTTACGTAAGAATCAATAATTCAACAATCTTGTGCAATCCCGGTAAGCATCTTTATGCAACCACGCGTACATCTTTGTATTTTTAACCACCAGGTATTCCAACAGTGTTAACGGTAACAATTATGCCGTTATTCATAAAAACTCAAACTTTATCATTTTCTTCATCCGACAGTTATTCCGTTATGGGGCCCACAAATGGCTGCGCCGTCATACGAATATTCCCCGACAACAAGAATATTCCACGACCAAACAAATATTCCCCAACAACAATGAATATTTTATAACCACTTGCTTATTTTGAAAATTTTGCACATTTCTCCCATAACCAAAGCATTATATCAAATTAACACCTTATTATTCACAGTAATAATTAGAGAAAATTCGATTTTATTAATAATAAGTTGGGGTCTTACAACCTCCCCTCCTTATGAAATTTCGTCATCAAAATTGACGTACATACCTGGTGTTTCGAAAAGGTGAAGGTACCTCGCTTTCATTTTCGATTCCAACTCCCATGTCATTTCCTCAATTGCATGGTTTCTCCACAAAACCTTAACTTGTGGTATAACCTTTGTGCGTAAGACATGCTCTTTCCTATCCAAGAACTTAACAGGTATCTCCTCGTACGTTAAATCTTCGGTTATATCGTCTGGTTCTAACTCAATAATGTGGTTTGGGTCTTTCACATATTTACGAAGCATAGATATATGAAAAATATTATGAACATGAGACATGCTTGGAGGTAATGCGAGTCTATATGCCACATTTCCTATTCGGTCAAGAATCTCAAATGGACCAATAAATCGTGGATTGAGCTTTCCTCTCTTCCCAAATCTTGTAACTCCCTTCCATGGTGCAACACGTAACAATACATGATCCCCAATATTAAATTCCACGTCCTTTCGATGAAGATCCACATAACTCTTTTGTCGATCATGTGCCGTTTGTATACGTTGTCGGATCGTTTGGATCTTTTCTGTAGTCATGCATACCAATTCTGGTCCCAACAACGTTGCTTCTCCCACCTCATCCCAGCATACTGGAGAGCGACACTTTCGTCCATACAATGCTTCAAATGGAGCCACATCTATACTTGCTTGATAACTGTTGTTGTAGGAGAATTCCACCAATGGTAGGTACTTATCCTAACTCCCTTTGAAATCTAGGACACAGAGTCTTAATAGATCTTCAAGAGTTTGAATAGTCCTCTCTGATTTCCCGTCCGTTTGAGGATGGTATGCCGAACTGAATCGTAAATCCGTGCCCATAGCTTTCTGCAAGCTAACCCAAAATCATGAAGTGAATCTTGGGTCACGATCCGAAACTATGGATACTGGAATGCCATGCAATCTCACAATCTCATTCATGTATATACTAGCAAGACGTTTAAGGGAATAAGTCTCCTGTATAGGCAAGAAATGAGCAGACTTGGTTAATCTATCAACAATAATCCAAATCGCATCTATGCCTTGAGAAACCTTGGGAAGACCCGTAACGAAATCCATAGTAATTGTGACAACCCCAAAATAGGTCTATTCCATCCAACCCATTCTGAGTCGCCAAATACATGGTACAGAAAACAACTACAACTTTATTACAACAATTGTCGTGCAAAATACAACAACTCATGTGTTGTGAGTTTTGATACAAATATATATATCAACTGCGACTCTTGACACCAACTTGGGTAGCACGTCACCATGACATCTTATATAAAGGTATAGTCAAAAACTGTTTTAGAAATTAAAATCTTTGGGAAGTGCTAAAGGAAACCTTCGTACATGGGAGGCCTTGCGTCTAGGTTATGATAGATATCATATGGCCACAGGATTATCCTTGGTTGATTGAATAGACCCCAAAGAAAAATGAGAAGATTACTATCATATTCTTCCCAATGGTGTGTCTTCTCTTGACATATTATTATCTCCACCGTCTCTAATTGAGAATTATACTTCAACCAAACTCCAAGATTATATAGGCAGTGCTCGTATATATACTCAGCAAGTGGATGAGCACAACCTTGTCTTATGATGACTCGAGGTTGTATGTCATGAGACATCTTGTATGATAGTGGCAAAACACCCTTCCAAGTTAAATTCACCTCACCCTCAACATCTATAGACCACCATTTTATTCCCCTGTTATTTCCCACTTGTCCCAGCTACACTTTTATTACCTGAAAGGAATTATGAAGCAAAAGGGTGAGCACAACTAGCTCAGTAAAGAATATCATGACTAAAGATAAATAAATTATCAATAGCCTTCAACAGTAATAAATCAGAGATTTAGAACATATGGTAGATGATAAAACTTTTCAACCATAGTTGCAACGGAACGAGCAATCCATTAGAAGAGTCAAATAGACCATAAAGTCTATTATCTTCTCCATGTTAAAAGTCCACCAACAATGTTTTATCCCTGTAACATCAATCAACAGTTCTGGTCCACAATCATATGAATAACTCATAATCATAATTGTTGTTCTAAATTCCTTTTCTCATCCAGGACAAAGATAATTTTCATCACCTGAAACATCAAAGATCATGGTTATACCAAATCACAGTTCATGTTCATAATCATACTAATAAATTCATCTTTGCACTACGGGCCAAAGATATTCATCAACAGACCATCTTTGCACTATATGCCAAAGATATTCATCAGAAATCATTCATCTTTGCACTACGGGCCAAAGATATTCATCAATAAGTCATCTTTGCCAAAGATATTCATATCTCAAAGAAATATATAATCATTTCAGAATTTATATAATCAATAATTATAACCATGTTGATCAATTCACCTTTGCACTTAAGCTAAAGATATTCAATTATAAATTCAATGGTCATGATCATACCAGTCACAATTCAACTTTTCACTATCGCCAAAGAGAACCCTAGTCATGATCATACCAATAATCTACCCATCTTTACACTCCAAAGGAAAGAGAATTTCAACATCGTGGTTATAAAAATGTTATATATGATAATAAAATTAATATAATCAATATATAGTTTTAATCTCCAGAGTAATATTCATAAATCAACTATAATTTGGTTAGAAAAAGAAACCAATTTTGTAGTGAATAGTACCCGTGAATAGTAACTCGTGAATAGTAACTCATGAATAGTAACTCATGAATAGTAACTCGTGAATAGTAACTCTTGAATAGTAACCCCGACATGAAAAAGTTCCAAATTTGATAAAAATTTCCAACCAATATTTCGGCATAATGATATTGAAGAAATAATATCATTTTCGAATAACATAACATCCCTTACAATCCCTTAAAATCCCGTACCTCAAAAGAGCGGTATTTACGATTAACAATAACGAATGAGCGAACTTGCAGTATATAGCAACACTCAAAATATCAAAATACTCACAAGAATATCTTTGGATAATATAGAGAGAAATAGAGAAAAACTTGGGTTTACGGTGTGATTTTCAATTCTAACCTAAGCACCTATTTATAGGAAATTACTTAGAACACCAAAGCGAAAAATTTAATAAAATATTATTATAATTAAATTATAATCCTCACGCACACCACACCGCATCAAACTCATCACCATTCACCCAAAACAATAACAAAAACGCGTTTTCATAATTAAAATATTTTAAGCTTCCAAAATAAATTATTTGAACTTCAATAATTCATAATAAATAGCCCTTTTATCGATAATTGAATCTCACGACTTTTTATAGGAAATTCAATTCTCTGCAACTTTGCAGAAGAAGGTTTTCCAAATTCCAAACAGAAATTGACCAAAATCCACATACGGACGATTTTACAGGCTATAATTAAATTTCAGTCAAGAAATGGGGTCAACCTCATTTCTTGACTGATGCTCTGCCTTTACACGTTGACAAGTTAAACACCTCGAGATAAACTCCGCGATCTCTCTCTTCATATTGTTCCACCAAAATTAATGTATGTCGAAGATCATGATACATTTTGGTACTCCCAGTATGGATTGCAAACGGTGTGTTGTGTGCCTCCATCATGATTCTATGCTTCAAGTCAAAATTGTTAGGAACACAAAGTCTGGAGTTGACTCGAAGTATTCCTTCTTCATCAATTCTTGCTTCTGGAATAGCACATTCTTGCACTTTCTTCTTCATACACATCAGCTCCATATCCGTAGCTTGATCAGCTTTAACTTTATCGATTAAAGTCGGTTCTGTAAGACCCCAACTTATTATAAATAAAATCAAATTTCCTCTAATTATTATTGTGAATAATAAGGTATTAATTTGATATAATTCTCTGGTTATGGGTGAAATGTGCAAATTTTGCAAAATAAGCAAGTGGTTATACAATAATCATTGTTGTCGGGGAATATTCGTTTAATCGTGGAATATTCTTGTTGTTGGGGAATATTCGTACAACGGCGCAGTCATTTGTGGGCCCCAAAACAGAATAACTGTAGGATAAAGAAAATGACAAGTTTGAGTTGTTATAAATAACGGCGTAATTATTACCGTTAACACTGTTGGAATACCTGGTGGTTAAAATATAGTAATACGCGTGGTTGCACAGTAGCACACGGTATTGCATAGTATTGTTGAATTATTGATTCTTACGCAAGAAGGCACTACTCAATAATTATTACAGTAGTTACTATTCAATATTTTATTTTATTGATTCAATAATTGCTGCGTTGATATTTTATATTATTGTTGTTTCAATAATTGTCATTGCACAGTATTTCCCATTATCAGATCAATAATTCATATTATTTGAATAATATTATTAGATAGCATTATTGACAATGTCTAGAAAGTTCTGTCAAGGAGAGGTTTGGTCACCTAATTGCGCGCCAGTAAGGAAAGATTCTTATTGGAAAGCCCCCTCTTTCCTGGGAACGGCCTGGTTGTCATAAATGTGATTCTGTAATATTATTTGTGAATAATTAATTATTGATTCATATAATAAGGAAATATTTATTTTATGTGGATATAAATGTTGGATATATTTTTTGTGGTTAAAAATGAAGGAGTTAATGTTGAGGTATTTTATCAGTATTTTTGTCAGAATGGAGGTATTAAAAATTAAACCAGTGTTTTTGAGATATATTGCGTGAGTTATAATTTTGAATCCGATCGTTGGATCATTGTGATTATTGGATATGTTATATATATATATATATATATATATATATAAGTTGAGTATATGTCCACAAATTTTGAACCGTTAATAATGAACGTATGATTTGTTATGAATTTTAAGAGGTGACTTATTCAAAAATTAGGTTTATAAATGATTTTGGTGGAAAATTCTAGAATTGAGTGGGCCCCACTTGTGGTTGGTGAAGAAATGTGCTGAATTTTTATTCAAATGTGGTGGGTGGGAATAGTAGCAGGTAAAGCCATCAGGTTGCAGGTCAAGTCTGCTTCGGCGTGCTAACATTTTCCTATTAATAGAGGGCTAAGTTAGAATTGAAAATCACACTAAAAACATAAGTTTTCTCTCTTTCTCTCTCTATATTATCGAGCGTATTCTAGTGAGTATTTTGATACTTTGAGTGTTGCTATATCTGATGCAAGTTTCCTTCAAACTATATCCAGTATTCCAGTCAAAAGTACTGTCTTTTTGAGGTAAGGGATGTTATTTTCTTCATAAATGATATTATTTCTTTCGATATCATTATGCCAAAATATTGGGTTGAATTTTTTTTTATCAAATTTGGAACTTTTTGTGTCGGGGTTACTATTCACGTTTACGGCACTATTCACGAATACGGCACTATTCACCGAAAAATGAAATCTTCTCATTTTTGTCCAAGATGTCTATTATGGTTACTATCTTTGATTGTATCCATGTTTTGATCTTTATTCTTGAATTTTTGCTTCAAAATTGGTTATTATGGAGTATTATTGATCTTGGATAAACTGTAATACGAATCTCTAATATTTGTTATTTTGTTTCACTAGATTAGTTTTCTTTAATATATTTTTCATCATCCTCACTCCTAAATGATGATATTACTGAATATCTTTGGCTGTAAAGGAATGATTAATCGATGAATGATTAATCGATGAATATCTTTGGTAATATCTTTGGTAGTGCAAAGATGAACATGACCAACTGGTGATACAAATGAATATCTTTGGCCTGTAGTGAAAAAATGAATATTTGATTAAAGATGTATATTGATTGTTATTACAGGGATAAAATATTGATGATTGACTTTTAAATCTTAGAAGATAGTGGAATTTTTTCTCTACTTAACTCTTCTAATGGATTGTTGTTTCCGCTGCAGTTGTTGATCTAAAACTTGTTGTCTATTATATTTTATCATATTTTTCCTTGTTGAAGACTAATGATAATTTGTTGTATATTATCTTAGTCATAATATTCTTTACTGGGCTAGTTGAGCTCACCCTTTTCCTTTTTGTTCCATTGTTCTTCTGAGGAGGAGAGAATTTAGCAGGAACTAGCCGGGGTATGGAGTGATGATTCAAGATAGTTGTTTTAGTAGTCCTCACTATTTTGTAAAATAGTGTATCAATAATTGTAATGAGGACTCATTTGAGTGTGGATATTGTCTAGAAGACAATATTTGTATTTAAACTCACAGTATGTGTTGTCGTATTTTGCACGACAATTGTATTATTGAAGTTGTAGTTTGCTTTTTGTACCATGTATTTGGCTACTCAGAATGGGTGTTGTATACCTATTTTGGGGTCGTCACAGTTGGTATCAGAGCTTAGGGATATGATCCCTGACTGAGATGTGAAACAAGAACTAGGAGGGGAGAGTCGGGGAATTCTTTCGCTAGTATGACTTTATTTGGTATTTAATTGGTCGGTCAGAGTATAGGGATAATATGTGATATGTCAATTACCTTGTTTTGTGGCAGTGTTTGAAAATGGCATCTGAAAATGTTGTGATAAGAAATGAAGCATATGAGACCGTTGAGTCACCAACGATCAATACCCTGGATAATATGCATTAGGATGACAATAATCCTCAGGTAAACAACAACACCGATTAAATGATGAGCGATGGGATATTCAAAGGCTTTATGCAATTCATGCAACATCAGACGAGGGAGACTCGTGCACAAATTACGGTGGAAATAATAATACGCGACTTATTACCGCTTAAGCGCTTCAAGGAGCCGGACCACCAGAGTTTTTGGGAAAGCCAGAACCACTTACGCCAAAGACATGGATAAATCAGATCACCAAGATATTTGATGTCTTGGGATGTTCCAAGGAGCAAAAGGTTCCCTTTGCCACCTTCATGTTACGAGGAGAGGAAGATTACTGGTGGGAATCTGTAAAGCGTACTCAATCTGCCGCACTGAAGATGTCTTGGGAGAAGTTCCAAGAATTATTCAACGACAAGTACTTTCCCGAAAGTATTCGTCACATGAAGGAGGTTGAGTTCATCAAGCTAGACCAAAACAATATGAACGTGTCACAGTACGAAGCTAAGTTTGCCGAGTTGTCCCGATTTGTATACCATTTGGTTGATAATGAGGAGAGAATGACGCGAATGTTTCTGCGAGGTTTGAAACCCGAAATACGTCAATACCTCATTTCTCACAAACTTTGTTTATATTCAGATGTAGTGAATAGGGCTCAGTTATTGGAGCGCGATAATGAGCCAGCCCAACCGAAGTATAACGAGCAACAACACGATAATAATCGTACCAGTGGCAACGGTCATCGGAACAATGATAACAATCGTGGAGGAAATTATCATGCCAGAAATGGTAACCACTTCGGTGGTAATCATGGCCAAGATAATAGAAGAAATGATTCAAGTGGAAATTTCAAGAAGAGAAGATTTAACGATGACGGGAAGACGTCAGCAACAGCACCATCAATAAATTTTAGGGGAGGAGAACGATCGCCAGTTAGATGTTACAGATGCAGAGAGGAGGGACATATAAGTCCAAACTGTTCACAGCTTTCCAAGATATGTTTTAATTGTGGAAAAGACGGTCACATAGCTCGATTTTTTCCTATAGCGAAATCAAGTCTAGTTGGGATGGTGGCACCAAAGGTGGATACGGGCAAATCAAAGTCGGTGGTTTCAGGAAGAGCGTTTTTTGTGACTTCTCAAAAAGCGAGTGACCCGAACGAAGTTAGCACGGGTTAGTTAATTATAAATTTTTGCGAAGTCTATACCTTATTAGATACCAGTTCTACCCATTCTTTTATCTCTCTTGCTTGCGCTCAGCGTTTAAATCTGACTCCGAAGAAGTTAGATTTTGACTTATTGGTTGAAACTCCGTTAGGAGAAACCTTCATTACATGTGCTATCCAAGTCTTGGATGAAAGTCACAGCTTTGAATGATATTTCTATTGTTAATAAATTTCCTGACGTATTCTTAAAGACTTCTTAGCCTAACCCTAGAGCGTGAAATCGAATTTTGTATTAACCCTAGTACAAAACCCATTTCTAAAACCATTAAATATTTCTTCAACCAAAACGAACGTATAATGCGCCAAAGACGTTGGCTCGAGCTGTTGAAGATTACGATCGTACCATTCAATACCATCGTGGGAAAGCGAACATGGTAGCTGACGGGTTGAGCAGGAGATGGTATGCGTTTACAAGTGTGAATATACGAACCTACGTGAAGATAGTAAATATACGAATAGAACCGACGATAAAGTTAAAGTTGCTCAAGCTATAGACCCGAAGCTGATGAATACAAAGAAGAAGGTGCAAGAATGCATTATTCTAGAAGTAAGAGTCGATGAAGAGAAGAAAACTCAAGCCTTCGATTTAGTTGAAATCCTCGATCGAGTAGGAACTGTGGCCTATAGACTTGCCTTAACGCTAAGTATATCGCGTGTTCATAACGTTTTTCACGTATCGATGTTACGTAAATATGTGGACTACCCGAATCATATTATTGCGTTAGAACCAGACGAGATAGCCGAAGATTTAACGTACGAGGAGGTACCTGTCAAGATATTGGATAGGAAAGAGCATGTCCTACAAACAAAGGTTATACCACAAGTTAAAGTTTTGTGGAGGAACCATGCTATTGAAGAAATGACTTGGGAGTTGGAATCGAAATGAAAGCGAGGTACCCTCACCTTTTGAAACACCAGTGTATCGTCACGTCCAATTTCGAGGACGAAAATTTCATAAGAGGGGAGGTTGTAAGACCCCAACTTATTATAAATAAAATCAAATTTCCTCTAATTATTATTGTGAATAATAAGGTATTAATTTGATATAATTCTCTGTTATGGGTGAAATGTGCAAATTTTGCAAAAATAAGCAAGTGGTTATAAAATAATCATTGTTGTTAGGAATATTCGTTTGATCGTGGAATATTCTTGTTGTCGGGAATATTCAGATATGGCGCTAGCGATCCATTTAGGGCCCCATAATGAATAACTGTCGGATGAAGAAAATGACAAGTTTGAGTTGTTATAAATAACGACGTAATTTGTTACTGAATTAACACCGTTGGAATACCGGTGGTTAAAATACGATACGCTGGCGTGGTTGCAAGAAGAATACCAGATTGCACAATATTGTTGAATTATTGATTCTTACGCAAGAAGGCACTACTACTCAATAATTATTACAATTATTACTTTGTCAATATTTTATTTTATTGATTCAATAATTGCTTGCATTGATATTTTATATTATTGTTGTTTCAATAATTATCAACGCACTAAAGATTTCCCATTATCGGATCAATAATTCATATTATTTGAATAATATTATTAGATAGTATTATTGGAAATGTCTAGAAAGTTCTGTCAAGGAGAGGTTTGGTCACCTAATTGCGCTACCAAAGAAGAAGAAATTCTTATTGAAAGCCCCTCTTTTCTGAGGAACTACCGGTTGTCATAAATATGATTCTGTAATATTGTTTATGAATAATTAATTATTGATTCATATGATTAGGAAATATTTATTTTATGTGGATATAAATGTTGGATATATTTTTTGTGGTTAAAAATGAAGGAGTTAATGTTGAGGTGTTTTATCAGTATTTTTGTCGGAATGGAGGTATTAAAAATTAAACCAGTGTTTTTGAGATATATTGCGTGAGTTATAATTTTTAATCCGACCGTTGGATCGTTGTAATTTTTGGATATGTTATACATATATAAGTTGAGTATATGTCCACAAATTTTGAACCGTTAAAAATGAATGTATGATTTGTTATGAATTTTAAGAGGTGACTGATTCGGAAATTAGGTTTATAAATGATTTTGGTGGAAAATTCTAGAATTGTGTGGGCCCCACTTGTGATTGGTGAAGAAATGTGCTGAATTTTTATTCAAATGTGGTGGGTGGGAATAGTAGCAGGTAAAGCCATCAGGTTGCAGGTCAAGTCTGCTTCGGCATGCTAACATTTTCCTATAAATAAAGGGTTAAGTTAGAATTGAAAATCACACTAGAAACATAAGTTTTCTCTCTTTCTCTCTCTATATTATCGAGCGTATTCTAGTGAGTATTTTGATACTTTGAGTGTTGCTATACGGTGCAAGTTCCTTCAAAGACTATATCCAAAGATTCCAAATCGTAAGTATTGTCTTTTTTGAGGTAAGGGATGTTATTTTCTTCATAAATGATATTATTTCTTTCGATATCATTATGCCAAAATATTGGGTTGAATTTTTTTATCAAATTTGGAACTTTTTGTGTCGGGGTTACTATTTACGTATACGGCACTATTCACGTATACGACACTATTCACTAAAAAATGAAATTTTCTCATTTTTGTCCAAGATGTCTATTATGGTTACTATCTTTGATTGTATCCATGTTTTGATCTTTATTCTTGAATTTTGCTTCGAAATTGGTTATTATGGAGTATTATTGATCTTGGATAAATTGTAATACAAATCTCTAATATTTATTATTTTGTTTCACTGGATTCGTTTTCTTTAATATATTTTTCATCATCCTTAGTCCTAAATGATGATATTACTGAATATCTTTGACCTATAGTGCAAAGATGAATGATTAACTGATGAATATCTTTGGCCTGTAGTGCAAAGATGAATGATTACCTAATAAATATCTTTGGCCCGTAGTGCAAAGATGAACAGGTATTGAGATGAACATGACCAACTGGTGATACAAATGAATATCTTTGGCCTGTAATGCAAAGATGAATATTTGATTAAAGATGTATATTTATTGTTGTTACAGGGATAAAATATTGATGATGGACTTTTAAATCTTAGAAGATAGTGGAATTCTTTTTCTACTTGACTCTTCTAATGGATTGTTGTTTCCGCTGCAGTTGTTAATCTAAAACTTGTTGTCTATTATATTTTATCAGATTTTTCCCTGTTGAAGACTAATGATAATTTGTTGTATATTATCTTAGTCATAATATTCTTTACTGGGCTAGTTGAGCTCACCCTTTTCCTTTTTGTTCCATTGTTCTTCTCAGGAGGAGAGAATTTTGCAGGAACTAGCCGGGGTATGGAGTGATGATTCAAGATAGTTGTTTTAGTAGTCCACACTATTTTGTAAAATAGTGTATCAATAATTGTAATGAGGACTTATTTGAGTGTGGATATTGTCTAGAAGACAATATTTGTATTTAAACTCATAGTATTTGTTGTCGTATTTTGCACGACAATTGTATTATTGAAGTTGTAGTTTAATTTCTATACCATGTATTTGGCTACTCAGAATAGGTGTTGTATAACTATTTTGGGGTCTTCACAGGTTCTACTCGTATATTTGATATCGTCACGTGGGTACTTGGAGCCTTTACCTCTATCTCTATCTTTTGCAAATCATACAAAATGGACCTTTGTGTTAACAACATTGCACTCGTACCCGCAAATGATCTTTTACTCAATGCGTTAGCTACTACGTTTGCTTTTCAAGGATGATATTGGATGGTATGTGTAAGGTTTTGTGAAAATCAAAGTAGCATTCAAATTACAAAATTAGCGGAAGCATAATAAAATCAGATTTTAAAATTTTTCAGAAACCAATTACCCGGATCATCCTTTATGCATATTATTAATTAAAACGAAGAACAAGAAGTTATGTAATCATACCCTTGTAGATACGAGCTTCCACATGTACGAGTTCAACTCCTACTTCTCCGCGATCTCCTTGAATCTCCAGGTAGATTCCTTCCTTTGATCAATGTAAGCCACCCAAGTGTATGGCCTCTAGAGGTGATCCACCAAGGAAGAAGAATTTTCAAGAAGAAGGGTGTATTGGCTCAAACCCTAGTTTTTCTATCTCTGTAGAAAAAGTGGGCGTACTCTCCAACAATTGGAATTACGTATGTTTGATATCTGATATAAGACTCATCTTATAAATATATCAGGTAACCCTATTTTAATTAAAATAAGGTATTATTTATTTAATTAAACTCTTTTTTTAATTAAATGGGCTCCCTAATCTTGTTAGGGATAATTAATTAAACTCCTTTAACTAATTTTTCCTCCTAATCCTATTAGGAATAAATGAGAGTACTTATATTAAATTAATTTCTAAACTCTTTTAGAAATTAAAATAATAATAATTATAATAATATTAATAAGACTCCTCTTATTAATTTATATTTAATATTTCTAAAATATTAAATAATAAATATTAAGCTATTTAATTTATTCTATCACCATAGATTAAATTACATATACTTAACATATTATTACGATTATGCCATTAACTTCTTAAATAATTATTCTTCCTTTTATGGTGTGACCCTTTAGGTTCTCTATATTAAACCGGTTGTGAACAAATCAATTAGAACAATTCTAATCTTATTTAAATAAATAAATTAAACGATTAATTTATTTAAATAAATAATATTTATTCTACAATAGGGATAAGCCTCCCTAGCGATCAACGACTTTCCAGATAATAGAGATTTCAACATTAATCATAAAAGAACCTTTGAGTAAATAGTTACCGTACAATTCAATCCTTCCACCATACAATGTCCCAGTTAAATATAAGACATGGAATTACTATCAAGTCTTATTTTATTTAATTATATGTATTTCGATTCCTAAATGCACAACTCCTAATGAATGTAAATTAGAAACTACTTTCTAATTTCATTCCACCTTGGCCAAGGATTCCTGGGTTGTCATTTATCGAATCACATAGGACATTTCTCTTCTTTTACTAGAAGTGGTAGATTCTTTATTAATCATTCACTACCTTAATATATAACTTATTACACCCAAGCATACCCTTTGATATACTCTAAGAGTCTTAAGGAATAAGTCAAAGTGTAATTCATTATATATAAGATACTATGATGATCTCAAGTCTAAGGATCATTTGTACTACTATCACTATAGGAATTCCTATTGACAGACAAGTAAAACTCCATTAGGTATTCCTTAGCGAGTCACGTTCAGTGAACTTATTCTCTAATAAGCACCTACATACTTGCTTTAGTGTCTCCACACAAATGATAATGAGATCAATCATCCTCATCCAATGAGCAAGAAACATACGTACCAATCTATCCGGATCCACTAATCCCCTTTTTAGTAATCCATTGATTGGGAACATTTTAGTTTAAGCTATCTAAGAATTTAGATCTCATTAGCATGATCTCATCATGAATCTAAAAGCATTGCTTAAAACTATGGGTTTATCACATATTATTAAAACAACACCATGTAGATAATAAATGCCTTTAATAAATAATTCTTTTATTAATAAATAATTAAGATTGATTACAAAGTATATGCTTTATCATCATACATGATTGGCTTGTATGAATACTACTTTCAATCTCCCACTTGCACTAAAGCCAATCGCTGTGGTATCTCATACCCATATTCTCTAAGTGACGATCAAACTGCTGTTGTGTTAACGCTTTAGTAAATGGATCTGCAATATTGTCTTGAGAGTCCACACGCTCCAGGGTGACGTCACCTCTTTCAATGATCTCTCTGATCAAATGAAATCGTCACAATACGTGTTTGGATTTCTGATGAGACCTGGGTTCCTTAGCCTGCGCAACAGCTCCGGTGTTGTCACAGAGTAAAGGCACTGGTCCTGTAATGCTAGGAACCACACCAAGTTCAGTTATGAACTTCTTCAATTAAACAGCTTCCTTTGCAGCTTCACTTGTAGCTATGTACTTTGCCTCTGTCACTGAATCAGCAATTTTTTGCTGTTTGGAACTCTTCCAACTCACTGCGCCACCGTTTAAGGTAAACATATACCCCGAAATGGATTTACTGTCATCTTGGTCCGTTTGAAAACTTGAGTCTATGAAGCCCTCTAGTTTCAATCCAGACCCACCGTAGACAAGAAATACATCCTTAGTTCTTCTTAAGTACTTTAGGATATTTTTCACTACCTTCCAGTGCTCTTCTTCTGGATTCGACTGATATCTGCTTGTTACATTAAGTGCATGAGTGACATCTGGTCTAGTACATATCATACCGTACATGATAGTTCCTATTGCTGAAGCATAAGGAATCTTACTCATACGGTCTCTCTCCTCAGGTGTCTTTAGGGCCTGTTTCTTGGAGAGATGTATTCCATGGCTCATTGGCATGAGACCTCTTTTGGAATCTTCCATGCTAAACCTTTTTAGCATCGAGTCAATGTACGTTCCTTGGGACAAGCCAATCATCCTTTTAGATCTATCTCTATAGATCTTTATCCCTAAAATATAGGATGCTTCTCCTAAGTCCTTCATGGAGAAGTGTTTAGATAACCAGATTTAATTGATTGTAGCATAGGAATATCATTCCCTATCAGTAATATATCATCAACATATAATACGAGGAATGAAACAGCGCTCCCACTAACCTTCTTGTACACACATGGTTCATCCTCATTTTTTATAAAATCAAACTCTTTGATTGTCTCATCAAAACGGATGTTCCACTTACGAGAAGCTTGCTTCAATCCATAAATGGATCGTTGTAGCTTACAGACTTGATTTGTTCCAACCTTTGAAACAAATCTCTCTGGCTATGTCATATACACATCCTCCTCAAGTTTCCCATTGAGGAAGGCTGTTTTCACGTCCATCTGCCATATTTCGTAGTCATGGTAAGCTGTAATCGCAAACAAAATCCGAATGGACTTGAGCATTGCTACTGGTGAGAAGGTTTCATCATAGTCAACTCCTTCTCTTTGTTTGAAACCTTTTGCGACCAGTCGGGCCTTATAGGTCTCTACCTTGCCATCTGTTCTAGTCTTTTTTTTAAAGACCCATTTACACCCAATAGGCTTAATGCCTTCAGGTGGTGAAACCAAAGTCCATACTTGGTTTTCATACATGGAGTCCATCTCGGATTTCATGGCATCTTGCAACTTCTCTGAGTCTTTACTACTCATAGCCTGCTCGTAATTCAATGGATCATCATCATCTATGATGCGTACCTCATCGTCATCCTCTATGACAAGTCCATACCTATCAGGTATCTTTGGTACTCTTCCGCATTTACGATCAGGTGTGGTATGTAAGAATCTCTACTTAGTTAGGTACCTCACTTTGATCTCAGAGCATTTTGAGGTTCTTGAACCTCTTCAAGATTTATCTTACTCCCACTGACCCCTTCAAGGATAAACTCCTTTACCAAGAAGGCAACATGTTTCGCAACAAACACCTTTTGATCAGTTGGATGATAGAAATAATACCCCGATGTTTCTTTAGGGTATCCCACAAATCTGCATTTATCGATCTAGTCCAGAGCTTATCGCTTTAAAACTTTTTGACATAAGTTTGGACAACCCCAAGTCTTAACATGCTTAAGATTTGGTTTCCTCCCTGTCCATAACTCATATGGGGTCTTGGGGATGGATTTTGTAGGTATCTTGTTAAGTAGGTATGGAACCGATTCTAGGGCATATCCCCAGAAGGAAACTGGAAGGTCGATAAAGCTCATCATGGATCTAACCATGTCCAACAATGTTCGATTTCTCCTTTCAGATACACACCATTCATCCGTGGGCGTCCCCGGTGGAGTCCATTGTGAGATTATACCATTTTCTTTGAGACAATTGAGAAACTCACCACTTAAGTATTCTCCTCCTCGATCAGATCAAAGAATCTTAATACTCATACCAATTTGCTTCTCTACTTCACTTCTGAACTCTTTGAACTTTTCAAATGATTCAGATTTATATTTCATTAAATACACATATCCAAATCTTTAGTGATCGTCACTGAATGTAATATTATAAGAAGACACTCCTCGTGCAGTCGTTTTCATAGGTCCACATACATCTGTGTGTACCAACGCTAACAACTCTGTAACTCTTTCTCCTTTTCCATTAAAAGGAGATTTAGTCATTTTGCCCATGAGACAAGATTTACAAGTTGGATATGATTCATAATCCGATAGCTCTAGGAGCCCATCTTTGTGCAACTTGGATAATCTTGTTTCATTAATATGACCGAGTCTACAGTGCCACATGAAGGTATAATTAACATCATCTCTTTTCCTTTTCTTAGTTTGTTCAATTTGAAGTATATTTTCATGCAAGTCAAGTATATAAAGTCCATTTCGCAAATTACCAACACCATATAAAACATTATCATTATAAATAGAACAACAGTTGTTCTTCATTATAATATTAAAACCATCCATATCCAATACAAAGATAGAAATAATATTTCTAATGATATTTGGAACAAAATAACAATTATTTAAATTAATGAACTTGCCCGTAGGCAGTGCTAAACAATAAGTCCCTACAGCTAATGCAGCAACCTTTGCTCCATTTCCCACTCGTAGGACAACCTCATCCTTGCTCAGCTTTCTACTTCTGACCAGTCCCTACATATTATTACATATGTGAGAACCACAGCCAGTATCCAATACCCAAGTAGAATATTGACTTTCAGAAAAATTAATTTCAATCATAAACAAACCTTGATTAGGATTGAAGCTTCTCCAAGCTTCTTACGCTTTTTGTTTCGCAAGATAATCCTTGCAGCCTCCTCTTCTAGTGACCCGACTTTTTGCAATGGAAGTAAATTCCTTTGCTAGCTGGATCAGGTTTCTTTTGATCCTTCACTTTCGCCTTTCCCTTAGCCTTCTTGGATTTCTTCTTTTCAAAAGATACCTTGGGCCTCCTCTTTTTCTTAGAAGAATCATCCACCAGTAAGACATGGTTCTTCTTGGATGGGAAGTGACCTTCAGCAGTTTTCAACATGTTAAGTAACTCAGGCAAGCTGACGTCCAACTTATTCATGTGAAAATTCACAACAAATTGTGAGAAGGTGTCAGGGAGTGACTGCAAGATCAAATCTTGACTCAACTCCCCATCCATGACGAACCCAAGCTGTCCAAGATGTTCAATCAGATTGATCATCTTTAAGACATGAGTCTCAACGGTAGTGCCCTCGGTCATCCGAGATCGGAAGAGCTCCTTAGATATTTAATATCTAGCAGTCCTACTTTGCTCACCATACAACTCTCGAAGGTGCAGTAGCATAGTAGGAGCATCCATGTTTTCATACTGACGCTGAAGCTCGTTACTCATGGATGTGAGCACGATGCATTGAGCCACAGATGCATCATCTTGCCACTGTTTAAAAGTAGCAATCTCTTCCTCAGAGGCTGTCTCTGTAACTTTTGCAGGTACAAGCGAATTTAGGACATAAGAAATCTTTTCAGCAGTGAGAACAATTCTCAGATTCCTTAACCAAAGGTGTAGTTGAGTTCTAATCGGTTTGTAAGATCAAGTATGCTACGCAGTGAAATTAGTGAATGTGACATTTTCAAAATTCTGCATGTAAAAAGATAATATTTTAACAAACATTCATTTAATTTATTACCAAAATAAATTAGGTCTTATTTTATATTGGTATCTCCCACTATTTTCTTCAAACTATATTACCCTCATTTATATAGTTCGGCAAAATCTAATTAAAGTTTTTGCTAGTGAGAATAAGGATCCCATTTCAAATATTTATAGCTTTGTGGTGACACAACAAACTATATATAAATAAATAGGTAGACAACTCCTTGTCAATTACATCATCATGTAACTCCTTATGTTTTGCCTCTTAGATTATTTTGATCAAGTGGTGGCACATCCGAATCAAAATTATATAAGTTAAGTCCAACCTAGCACTTCCATATATTCAAAAAAGAAAAATATTGTTCTTGTGGTGACACAACAAAACAATATCGTTCAATTTTCTTTATAAGCATCAAATGTGATAAATTAACATCTTAAATACTTAATACTTGCCTTGTGGTGACACAACAAACTCATATTAAATATTTAATACTCTATTAATTTTATCATGCTAGAAGGTGACGTTCGATATTCTAAATATCTTTGAACGCTTAAGACTTAATATATAAAAACTTTGAGGGATTTGTTATTATTTGTCTCATCTTGTTTAGCACGCATTCAAATATATATATATATATATATATATATATATAAAAATACACGTCATATTATTAAACATGCGAAGCATGTTTGCATAATATATATTATATATAATACTAGCATGCACATATAGAATACTATATTCTACCCGGATTGATTATGAACTTTTATTCTAGTTTGGTTCACTAGAGCCACCAAGTGAACCAAAAAGGTCAAACCCTAGGGTGCAAGAATAAATATTTAAATATAACTATTACTTTTAAACCCGAGCTCCATTACAAACGGGTATTCAAGCGCTCCTTGCTCCTTGACCTCCGGTTTTTCGAAAAAAAATTCTAACTAATCCTATTACATTAAACTATTTAATTTAAATAGAAATCTTGATCAGCGGTCAATGGAAGTACATAGGAGAGAGATAGAATTTACATCAATAAGAAAATCAGAAAAGACGAGGTACGCAGACCCCATTTAATAAAACCTATTCATTCAAACATCCAACCAAAATAAATCCAATCACATTGGTCAATAGTCCATAATCAATCCCATTTATTATCATACATATCATCATATGTATCAATAAATAAAATCATTCCATGTATATATGAATATCATTTAATGGGTAATTTTATGTTGCATGAAATTCAATTTCAAGATTAAAATAAACTCTTTATTTTCATTATAAAATTATTAAAAATATTATATATATAACGTAAGGATATATTATATATATAATATACATATCACGTGATCGTGACTCACGGTCCAGGAGCATGACATGACAACTAATTGTATAACTTATATATATATCACCTACCAAGTAATATATATATAACTATTATAAAATATATATATATATATATATATATAATATAATATAATATAATATATCATCCTGTTACCAGGAAGCATGAAGCAGGAAAGTAACAAATAATCACACACACACACACACACACATATATATATATATATATATATAGTAACTAGGGGTGATCATTCGGTTATAACCGAACCGAAATGACTATTCGGTTATAACCGAAAATCGAATTATCGATAAAACCACTATCCAAAACATTAACCGAAATTTAGAACTAACCGAATTACCGAATACCGAATTACCGAATGTACAATTCGATAATTCGGATAATAACCGAACCTGTGCTCAAAATTAAAATTAAGAATAAAGCAACATCCAACATAAACAGTTAACAATATTACAGACTTACAGTAACATGCCAAGTTAACAGATTACAAACTAGCTTAAGTACTTAACAGTTAACACTTAACACTTAACAATAACATGCCAAGTTGTCAACATCCAACATCCAACTATCAGCAACAAGCCAACAAATACAGCAGAAAATTAACTGTTACATATTAACTGTCCAGTAAATTAAACAAATTAAACCAACAAGCAAGAAGCAACAACATGACTCCATGAGATATCCTAGGCTGACTTAGCAACAAGCCAACATGCAACACAGCAACAGGCAGCAACAAGAAGAAGCCAACAACATGGTGTTTGTCTGTTTGAGATACCCCAACAACAGCAACAGACAATAGGAACAACAACAAGCAAGCAAGCCTAGTAACTGCAGTCAACACAGATGAACAAAACAGTTGAATGCATGAAAACATGAAAAAAAGTAGTAAAAGGAAATAAGTTAATTTTAAATTAAAAACATAAAAAAAGGTATATAATAGTACCATTTTCACTCCAAATGGGCTAGTTAAATGCAGAGATGCAAAAATAGTAAAAGGCAATAAGTCAATTTTAAATTAGAAGTCCATAAACAAGCTTACAAAAGAGAGTAAAGTCAGGTTTTCCACACAATAAAATTTGTGAGAATGTTTCATTTCTAAACCAACCCAAAATTTCAACTAAACACTATATTAACAACATACTTGCAGAGTTGCAGATCGACTTATTTTCCTCGGATATGACATCAAAGCAATCATCTGGTCATCAATCAAAAAGAAGCTCTTTCCTTTTTCTCTATCAAGGCTTTTCCATGATACATATACAAAATCACAACCCTTTTACTTGGTGCACCTTCTTTTTTATACACATAACCCAGATAAAATACCATATACATGTCATAACCCAGATAAAATACCCTGTTTTATTTATTTGATAAATTAAAAACATGAAACAAAGGTATATAATAGTACCATTTTCACTCCAAATGGGCTAGTTAAATGCAGAGATGCAAAAGTAGTAAAAGGCAATAAGCCTGTAACTAAACAGAAACTAGTTCAAGGAAATACATGGCTGTAACTAAATAGAAACTGTGTTTAGCTAAACAAGGACTAGATAGGAATCATAACAAATTATAGGAAGCATTTAAATGGATATTTGAATTGCAAAAATTTAGTATATGAACCTCTACCTCATATGATCAGATTTCAACACCATAAGATCATCTTTAGCTGTAGTCTGTAAGAACATAAATAACTTGCCATTAATGTTCATATATTTCTGAATTTATCGACCAAAAAAATAAAAAAGAAACAAAACATATTTTTTAAAAGGACTAACTGCACTCCAAATTCAAGTATGAGGAAGTAACAAGAACTTAAAGTATCTCTAAAAATTAAATTATCAAACTAGTTATAAGTTTTCACACAACATATTAGCCAGTTCATCTTTAAAGAACCACAAAACAGCTAAATTAGAAAAAATTATACAGTTATATACTCTAATAAAACACATATATACATATAGAGAGAGAAAAGAGAGCAGAGCAAACAACCTCTGATGAATACCGACAGATTGCAGCTTGTTCCATTCAGAGATAATTCGATATGGGTACTCACCCTGAGGAACGAAATGCTTACACATCCTCTCATCGTATATCAATCCAACACGGCGTTGATTTGGAATCGGTGAGGGTCGAGACGAGAGGCGGAGGCCGCGCCGGAGACTGAAACGGGGAGAGCCGGAGAGGTGGAGGCCGTGTCGAAGATTGAGACTTGAGAGTCGACCGAGAAGGCAAGAGTGAAGAGGCTGAGGAGTGATCGAGATCTCAGATCTGGCGAGTGGCGAGCGGGTTTGGGCAAAATGGGGAAAAACTCACGTACTGAATAGTGAAGTCTGAATAGAATAGAAGTTCAAGTTATAGATATTAGATAATATGATTAATAAATTAATAATTAATTTTTTTAATTATTAAATTTCGGTTATTTGGGTATCCGAATAACCTATTTTTGAGAACCGGAACCGAATATTGAATAATAATTCGGATATAACCGAAATTCCAAAAAAAATTGAAAAACCGAAATAATTCGGTTCGGTTCGGTAATTCGATTTTATCCGTTTTTTGCTCACTCCTAATAGTAATCGTCGCCACCAAATCACGAAATAACGGATATCACAAATTTTGATAATCGTTTTTTTTATATAAAATAAATTTTATACAACAAAATTATGCCCAATAAATTATTCTAAATACATACCCATACATATATGGAATCAAAACAATTAATAATTTGCATAAAATTTGGCTCTGATACCACTGTAAGGTTTTGTGAAAATCAAAGTAGCAATCAAATTGCAAAATTAGCGGAAGCATAATAAAATCAAATTTTAAAATTTTTCACAAACCAATTACCCGGATCATCCTTTATGCATATTATTAATTAAAATGAAGAACAAGAAGTTATGTAATCATACCCTTGTAGATACGAGCTTCCACAGGTACGAGTTCAACTCCTACTTCTTTGCGATCTCCTTGAATCTCCAGGTAGATTCCTTCCTTTGATCAATGTAAGCCACCCAAGTGTATGGCCTTTAGAGGTGATCCACCAAGGAAGAAGAATTTTCAAGAAGAATGGTGTATTGGCTCAAACCCTAGTTTTTCCTATCTCTGTAGAAAAAGTGGGCGTACTCTCCAACTATTGGAATTACGTATGTTTGATATCTGATATAAGACTCATCTTATAAAGATATCAGGTAACCCTATTTTAATTAAAATAAGGTATTATTTATTTAATTAAACTCTTTTAATTAAATGGGCTCCCTAATCTTATTAGGGATAATTAATTAAACTCCTTTAACTAATTTTCCTCCTAATCCTATTAAAAATAAATGAGAGTACTTATATTAAATTAATTCCTAAACTCTTTTAGAAATTAAAATAATAATAATTATAATAATATTAATAAGACTCCTCTTATTAATTTATATTTAATATATCTGAAATATTAAATAATAAATATTAAGCTATTTAATTTATTCTATCACCATAGATTAAATTACATATACTTAACATATTATTACGATTATGCCATTAACTTCTTAAATAATTATTCTTCCTTTTATGGTGTGACCCTTTAGGTTCTCTATATTAAACCGGTTGTGAACAAATCAATTAGAACAATTCTAATCTTATTTAAATTAATAAATTAAATAATTAATTAATTTAAATAAATAATATTTATTCTACAATAAGGATAAGCCTCCCTAGCGATCAACGACTTTCCAGATAGTATAGATTTCAGCATTAATCATAAAAGAACCTTTGAGTAAATAGTTACCATACAATTCAATCTTTCCACCATACAATGTCCCAATTAAATATAAGACATGAAATTACTATCAAGTTTTATTTTATTTAATTATATGTATTTCGATTCCTAAATGCACAACTCCTAATGAATGTAAATTAGAAACTACTTTCTAATTTCATTCCACCTTGGCCAAGGATTCCTGGGTTGTCATTTATCGAATCACATAGGATATTTCTCTTCTTTTACTAGAAGTGGTAGATTCTTTAGTGATCATTCACTACCTTCATATATAACTTATTACACCAAAGCATACCCTTTGATATACTCTAAGAGTCTTAAGGAATAAGTCAAAGTGTAATTCATTATATATAAGATACTATGATGATCTCAAGTCTAAGGATCATTTGTACTACTATCACTACATGAATTCTATTGACGAAAAAGTAAAACTCCATTAGGTATTCCTTAGCGAGTCCCGATTCGGTGAACTTATTCTCTAATAAGCACCTACATACTTGCTTTAGTGTCTCCACACAAACGATCGTGAGATCAATCATCCTCATCCAATGAGCAAGCGTATGTGTACCAATCTATCCTGGATTCACTAATCCCTTTTAGTAATCCATTGATTGGGAACATTTTAGTTTTAAGCTATCTAAGAATTTAGATCTCATTAGCATGATGTCATCATGATTCTAAAAGCATTAGCTTAAATTATGGGTTTATCACATATTATTAAAAGCGGACACCATGTAGATAATAAATGCCTTTAATAAATAATTCTTTTATTAATAAATAAATAAGATTGATTACAAAGTATATGCTTTATCATCATATATGATTGGCTTGTATGCATACTACTTTCAATGATCATAATCTTTCAACAGCTCGAGCCAACGTCGTTGCCGCATATTGAGTTCTTTTTGGGTGAAGAAATATTTGAGGCTTTTATGATCTGTATAGATCTCCACTTTCTCCCTATACAGGTAGTGACTCTAGATCTTTAATGCAAAAATGACTGCTGCCAACTCCAAATCATGAGTAGGATAAATCCTCTCATATTCTTTGAGTTATCGCGAGGCATAGGCTATGACTTTCCCATGTTGCATGAGAACACATCCTAACCCTTTTCCTGAAGCATCACTGTAGATAACAAATCAATCCGAACCAGATAGTATTGTCAGAACAGATGCCAAAATGAGTCTCCTCTTGAGTTCTTGAAAACTCTTTTCACAATCCTCGCTCCAACCGAATTTTATATCTTTATGAGTCAACTGAGTTAACGGAGTAGCGATTTGCGAAAATCCTTCCACGAATCTCCGATAATAACCAGCTAAGCCTAGAAAACTACGTACTTTGGTCACCGACTTCGGTTGCTCCCAACTTTGTATTGCTTCAATGTTCGCCGGGTCGACAGATACTCCATGTTTTGACACCACATGCCCAAGGAATGCTACTTCTTCATGCCAGAACTCGCATTTCTTCAGCTTGGCATATAGCTTGTTATCACGAAGCCTTTGCAGTACCAGCTTCAAACGGTGCTCATGATCTTCACGGCTTTTAGAATAGATGAGGATGTCATCAATAAAGACAACAACGAACAGATCCAAATATTCTTTGAAAACACGGTTCATCATATCCATGAAAGCAGAAGGAGCATTAGTCAATCCAAAAGACATGACTGAGAATTCATAATGCCCGTACTGAGTTCTGAAGGCAGTCTTTGGAATATCCTCAGTTTTAATCTTCAGCTGATGATATCCAGAACGAAGATCGATCTTTAAAAAAAATTGTGCTCCTTGCCACTGGTCGAACACGTCATCTATGCGAGGTAGCGGATACGTATTCTTGACAGTGACATGGTTCAATTCTCGGTAGTCAATACAAAGTCGCATACTCCCGTCTTTCTTCTTTACAAATAACACAGAGCACCCTATGGAGAGATGTACTTGGGGCGAATGAAACCGATGTCCAACAACTCATGTAGTTGGACCTTTAACTCCTGAAGTTCAATAAGAGCCATTCGATATGGGGTTTTAGAAATGGGCTTTGTACCAGGTTCAAGGTCAATAAAGAATTCAACTTCACGTTCTGGGGGTAGACCGGGAAGTTCTTTAGGAAATACGTCAGGAAATTCACTAACAACAGAAATATATATTCAAATCTGACGTATTTTTGTTCAAGTCCGTGACATGGGCTAAGAAAGCTTGACATCCGTTTTTTAATAAATGAATAGCTTTATGGCTTGGTATGACAGTGATTGACTTTAATAGTTTGGTTGTTTGAATTTGCATAATAGGTTGGTTAGGAATATGAAAACTAATAACCTAACAAAAACAATCAATTTTAGCATGATGCGTGGTTAACCAATCAATCCCTAAAATCACATCAAATGCAAGAATTTTCAACGAAATAAGATCGACAGGTAATGTTATGGTTCCAACTTGAATCAAGCAAGATTTATAAATAGTAGATGTAATGAAAGTTTCTCCTAACGGAGTCTCAACAGATAAGTCAAGGTCTAACTTCTCCGGAGTCAAGTTTAAACGTTGAGCACAAGCATGAGAGATAAAAGAATGGGTAGAACCGGTATCTAATAAGGTATAAACTTCGCAAGAGTTTATGATTAGTTTATCCGTGATCACCTCGTTTGGGTTCCTCGTATTTTGCTCAGTCACGACAAATGCCCTTCTTGGAACCACCGACTTTGACTTGTCTGGGACAGCCTTTGGAGTCACCATCCCCGTTGAACTTGGTTTTGCAACTAGACAATCTCTAGCTATATGACCTTCCTTTCCACAGTTATAACACACCTTAGATTGTTGTGGGCAGTTTGGGCTTATGTGTCCCTCTTTCCCGCATTTGTAACAAACGACCGGTGCTCGTTCTCCTCCCCTAGAAACAGTTAATGTTTGTGTTGACGTCTTCACGTTATCATTGTTGTACCTTCTCTTCTTGAAATCTCCTCCCGACTCGCTCCTTCTATTATCATGGCCACGATTACCACCAGGAGTAGTTCTGCTTTTGTCCGAATGTTTTCCTCCTACTTTGGTTTTCATTGCTCCGATAGCTACCGCCACCGTATGACCACAGTTGTGGTCCCTTGGTTGTACATACTCATTATCTCGCTCTAATAATTGAGCCCTATTTACAACATCTGAATATAAAGAAAATTTATGAGATATAAGATATTGCCGAATCTCGGGCTTTAGACCTCTCAAAAACTTCCTCGTCATTCGTTCCTCATTCTTAACCAAATGAGGTGCAAACCTGGATAACTCTGAAAACTGCGCCTCATACTGGGACACCATCATGTTTTTTTGTTCCAGTTTGATAAACTCCACCTCCTTTATATGACGAATACTTTCAAGAAAGTACTTGTCATTAAATAGTTTCTAAAACGTTTCCCAAGACATGTTGAGTGCGGCAGGCTGGGTACGCTTCACAGACTCCCACCAGTAGTCTGCCTCACCACGGAATATAAAGGTGGTGAATGGAACCTTCTGTTCCTCCGTGCATCCTAAGACATCGAATATCTTGGTAATTTGCTTGACCCACATTTTTTCCTTGATCGGATCCGGCTTTCCAATAAATTCTGGTGGTCCCAACTCCTTGAACTGCTTGGCTGTGACAAGCCGCGCATTGCTATCATTTCCACCCGTATATTGTGCACGAGTCTCCCTCGCCTGATTTTGCATGAACTGCAAAAAGCTTCTAAACAACTCATCATTCATCATTTGTTCGGTAGTGTTGTTTATAGGAGGAATATTGCCTTCCTGTTGCATGTTCCCATGGGTGGTGATTAAAGGTGTCTCCACTGTCTCATTCACTCCATTGTTAATATTTCCCGCTGCCATTCTTAAATACTACCATAAAACAAGGGTTAATTAACAAATTAACATATCACATATTTACCATATGCTCTGACTGACCAACCAAATAACAAATAAGGTAATACTAGCGAAGGAATTCCCCGACTATCCCCTCCTAGTTTTTGTCTCACATCTCAGCCATGGATCATATCCCTAAGCTTTGATACCAACTGTGACGCCCCCAAAATAGGTATACATCACCCATTATGAGTCGCCAAATACATGTGCGTAAACAAATACAACTTGATGTCTGATTGTCGTGCAAAATACGACAACACATATACTGTGAGTTTTAATACAAATATTGTCTAATAGACAGTATAAAAACTCAGAAGGAGTCCTCATTACAATTATTGATACACTATTTTACAAAATAGTGAGGACTACTAAAACAACTATATTGAATCATCACTCCATACCTCTGCTAGTTCTCGCTAAATTCTCCCTCTCAGGAAGAACAATGGAACAAAAGGAAAAGGGTGAGCTCAACTAGCCCAGTAAAGAAAATTATGACTAAGATAATATACAATAAATTATCATTAGTCTTCAACAGGGAATAATCTGATAAAATATAATAGACAACAAGTTTTAGATCAACAACTACAGTGGAAACAACAATCCATTAGAACAGTCAAGTAGAGAAAGAATTATACTATCTTCTAAGATTCATCAACAATATGTTATCCCTATAACATCAATCTATATATATCTTGAATCAAATATTCATCTTTGCACTATAGGCCAAAGATATTTGTTTGTATCACCAGTTGGTCACGTTCATCTTAACACCTGTTCATCTTTGCACTACGGGCCAAAGATATTCACTAGGTAATTGTGACACCCCCAAATCTCGGTACTTCATTACCTCAAGATTTGGTGTTCACGTAATTATAACATTCATTTATAACTACCCAATCATAAATAAAATTGAATAATAAACCTGCCCATACAGGAATTACATAAAATAATATCTCCCAGGTTATCTAACCTTTACAAACAATCATTCATGCGGAAAATTTAAATAAACTTCATTACAATCTTTAAACCAAAGTCTAATAATAAAACTATCAAAACTATTACAAGTCTTCAGTACTTGTTCATCTTTCCCTTTCCTTTACTGGTGCTAGGTACGTCACCCTTTCCATCTTTAGCTGTAAGGATTTTACAAGCAAGAGTGAGCAAACAAGGCTCACTTGAAATAACAATGAATAACTTTTACATTCTCTGCCCATTCAGGGGCTCAATAGAACTGAACAATAGGTTCTATTAACATCTTAAACATTCCTTGCCCATTCAGGGGCTCAATAGAACTAAATAATAAGTCCTATTAACATCTTAACATTCCTTGCCCATTCAGGGGCTCAATAGAACTGAACAATGAGTTCTATTAATATTTTAAACATTCACTGAGGGTCTAATGACCACGAACCTTGTCCACAGTTATAAGTAATCTTTCAACTTAAACTTTTACGGTCATACGACCATAATGACTTTAAGGTACTTAGGGGGATCAACCCTTCGTACATGTATTGTATACAAATATTTCAGTGTAAAGTACAAAACTAAGCGTAACCTCTATAAATAGGGTTGTTCATCTCAGTATTTTGAGTACAAGTCCACCCCAAAGATAGTTTGGTTTGGATACACTTCAAGGTAATTTGGAATTCAACGGACATCAACTAAGGATTAGTTGAATAAAAGATAATAACACTATGTTATTGAATAATCTGATCAATAAACATTTCGCTACGAAGTTCATGCTTTAGGAATAATTCTAATAGCATAACAATTGAATAATCTATCATACCTTGCTTTGAACAATATTAAGCTAAGGTTATATCTTAAAATTTATTATCAAGCATGCACAACAAATAATAACTTGAATAATAAACCGATTCAATGTAATAACGATACTTGCATGCTAATATAACAAGTTTAGAGTTAGGAAAAACTTGCATAATCATAATAACTATCTCAACGAAAGTGTGGAGATGGGAAGCTTGTATCATCATGAATAACTGGATACAATTAAGATGCTTAATGGAAATACTTTACTCAATAAAGTATAGCATATGAAATTTGCATAACGAAGCTTTAGGATTAGAAAACTTGTATAAACCCAACTAACTCAACGAGAGTATGGAGTTAGAGAACTTGCCTTGCGCGTAGATTAAACCGTTATAATCCAAATCACAATATCCTATATACATGTGTTAACATGACATGATTAGTCATAATCAACACTACACCACGTATGGTTTCAATGTCTAACCATGTAATCAAATCATATTCCTAAACGATAATAAATTCGTTAGGTATTAACACCATGTTCGTTCAACACATTACAATACTATAATATCATAATTTATTTGGTCTTATAGTATTATTATCAAAATTTCAGACTTCTGTGCAAGACAAAAGTCATTTTAGAACATTCTGCTAAGTGGCACGCATGGCCTCCACTTTTTTATCATTCGTATTTAATAATACCGAGGTGGCGCCCCACGCCGAGAAATATCTGAGGACTTCGTATTGCTGTGGCAAAGTCCGCTCTCGGCGTTGTCTTGGTCTTTGTGGCGCAAAAGTCCGGTCAAGTGCGACTTTTTTGGCTAAAGGTCTTGAAACTTATTCGCCGAGCGTGAATTTTTACGTGGGCCAAAACTACTGAACCAAAATAGAAGAATAGAGCCAAAGCTCATCATCTTAAATTTGTAACAACAATTACCTTCTAACTCATATGTATAACTTATATAAATTACACATACACGTTAACAATCATATCTATACCAATTACCAACAATTGAACAACAAATTTAAAAGACTTAAATCACTAAAATAATATTTGGTTAAAACTCAAAACTCCATTATTGACAAATAAAATACAGTGAACCAAATTTCCACTGTTATCAACCAAATTTGATTCTTTTGAAATACAATCATACCAACAATATCAGAAACTTAAATCCTTGAAAACACTATTTTCCTTTAAAACCAAACTTTTAAAACTCCATTGTTGATATCTTGATATAAAAATATACAGTGGGCGTAAATCCAGAATTATAACCAACTTAATACTTTTGAAATACTAGAATACTAACATATATTCCAATTTACATATACAAAGTTCAATTCGCGTATTAGTTCACAATTTGTATAATCACATACCAATTTTGTTATTTGGCAAACATACGTTCATACATGTTTTTCACTGTAAAACCAAGTTCCTCTTTCTTTAACACGTAATTAGCATTATATACATGTTAAGCATACAATCACCTATCAATATATGCTAGTATAACAATTACCAAAAACACAGTTTACAAGAATTTTGTAAAAAAACTTATACACAGTGAAGTTGAAGAACATAGACTATCAAATTCGCAGTAAGTAAATGACGTAAAACATATATGGTTACATATACATAAATTAATGTTATAAGCACCTACCTTCTTGTTGATTTTAGAAAACTTGTCAACAAAACTTGTTTTGGAAAATCTTGCACTTGGCGTCTTCTCAAACTCTCTGAACTTTTCCTTTCTCTTTTCTTACTTCTCTCAGCAATAGACTAGGTACTAACACTGAGCGTAAAACTGATAGTCATATACGTAAAATAACTGTTATGACAATAATAAGCCTATTTACTCTTATCAGTTATCAAACATATAATGTATAATCTTATAAATATAAATATATTTTATTTATATATTTGTTTTATTCTATTAATAATATAATTTAAAATTAACAAGAATTTCAAAAGCCATAAGGCCTTGTTTGGCAAACCATTTATAAAATAAAGGATTAATATACTTACACCTTGTTTAGCAAAACTAAATTAAAATTACTTTAATTTATTTTGATAACTCTTTATCACATAGTAATTTGTCGCTTTTATTTAATAACAATTTATTAAATAAATCACTTAATCACATAACTCAATCCACATAACCCATTAATTATTTAACAAATAAATAATTAACTAATCACATTAATTATTTAACAAATAAATAATTAACTAAATCAACTCCATCAAATTGAACAATTATCTATTCAATAATAAACACATCCAATAAATATTTATATAAATCAATAAATATTTATAATTTACATTTAAAAATCTAGAATGTTACATCATTCCCCTCTTATAAGGGTTCTGTCCCCAGAATCACAACTCAAACAACACATTCGTTACATTCTTCCCTACTTATAAAGATTCTGTCCCCAAAATCGAAGACACAGATTAAACAAATAACTCAGGGTACTCTTTTATCATTTTATCTTCGAGTTCCCACGTTGCTTCTTCAGCATTGTGGTTTCTCCATATCACTTTCACAGAAGGTATCACTTTATTCCTGAGCACTTGTTCTTTCCTGTTGACTATCTGGATAGGAACCTCTTCATAAGTCAAATCTTTGTCGAACTGCAACGGTTCGTACTCGATCACGTGATTGTAATCGGGTTTATATGGTCGTAACACCAAAATATGAAAAACATTGTTGAATGTTTTCCAACTCGAGGTAGAGCTACTTCGTAAGCTACCTCTCCAACTTTTCGCAAAGACTTCAAAGGGTTCAATAAACCTCGGGCTTAGCTTTCCTTCTTCATCAAATGAATTTTCCCTTATAAGGAGAAACTTTTAGGAATACATAGCTTCCTACTTCAAATGCACGATCTTACTCGTGTTGATCAAAGATACTTCTTCTCGTCTTTTCTTGAGTCGCTACCAATCTTGTCCTCGATGAGTTTTATAACCTCGTTAGATTTGTTGCACTCGCCGTCCTAGCAATTGACGTTCACCAACTTCATCCCAAAGACAATGGAGTTCTCGCACTTTCGCCAGATAACGCTTCGTAAGGCGGCATGCCGATGCTCAGCGTGATAACTATTATCAGAGGTGAATTCCACCAACCAGTAATTGCTCTTCCCACCTTCCTTTGAAATCCATGACGCATGCTCTCAGCATATCTTCCAATGTCTGGATCGTTCATTCGCTTTGACCATCTGTTTGTGGATGATAAGCCGTACTCAGTCGCAACTGAGTTCCCATGCACTCTTGTAGTCTCTTCCAGAAGTTTGACGTAAATCGCGGGTCTCTATCGGATACAATTGACACTGGCACTCCATGTCTCGAAGTAATCTCCTTAATGTACAATCTTGCTAATTAATCAAGATTGAACCTAATCTTTATTGGTAAAAAGTGCGCTGATTTTGTCAGTCTGTCCACTATCACCCAAATCGAATCGCATCCTCTCTGAGTAGTTGGAAGACCCACCACAAAATCCATCGTGATGTGTTCCCACTTCCATTCTGGTATTTCCAACGGTTGAAGTAATCCGCTGGGTCTTTGATGATCGGCTTTTACTCTTTGACATGTCAAACATTTAGCCACGCATTCTGCAACATCTCTTTTCATATTCGGCCACCAAAAATGCTCAAGCAGAAATCTTGATACATCTTCATGCTTCCCCGGATGAATTGAATATCTTGAGCTATGAGCTTGATGGCCAAGATTTCATTTTCAGCTTCTGTGTTCTTTGGAACCCAGATTCTTCTCTCGTACCGTAGTAATCCTTCAGTATCGACCTTGTATTTCGTATCGCTACTATCAACCACATTCTCTTTTATCTTTCCACATTCTTCATCTTGTAACTGAGCGTTCTTCACCTTGTCTAGTAAAGTTGGATCGACTTCTAACTGAAATAATCGTTTACTTGATTCTTGTGGAAACCCGATTTCCAGCTCTAGCTTTGTTATTGATGAAATGAGCTCCTCCTGAGTTGTCATCAGCATCAATTTCTCCCGACCTTTCCAGCTCAACGCATCTGCAACCACATTTACTTTGCCCGAATGATAAAAGATCTCACAATCGTAATCCTTTATCAATTCCATCCATCTTCTTTGTCGAATGTTCAGGTCCTTCTGAGTGAAAATATACTTCAGACTCTTATGGTCTGTATATATCTCATATTTTTCTCCATAGAGATAGTGTCTCCATATCTTGAGAGAAAATACTACTGCAGCCAATTCCAAATCATGAGTCGGATAACCCTTCTCATAATCCTTCAGTTGTCTCGATGCATAGGCAATGACTTAGCCGTTTTGCATCAGAACACAACCCAATCCTTTGTGTGAGGCATCACTATACACCACAAAATTTCCTGTACTATCTGGTAGTGTTAACATAGGTGCCACACTTAGCTTCTTCTTCAAATCTTGGAAGCTTTCTTCACACTTCTCCGTCCAAACAAATTTCACAGCTTTCCATGTCAGATTTATTAACGGAGTGGCTATCTTGGAAAAATCTTGTATAAATCTTCTATAATAACCGGCCAGTCCCAAGAAACTCCTCACCTCCAAAGGTGTCCTTGGTTGTTCCCAATTGATTACAGCTTCTACTTTTGATGGATCCACTGAAATCCCATCTTTGTCAATCACATGACCCAAAAATTGTACACGATCGAGCCAAAATTCGCACTTAGAGAATTTCGCATACAACTTTTCCTTTCTTAGTGTCTCCAATGTCAAACGTAAATGTTCCACGTGTTCTTCTTGAGTTTTGGAATACACCAGAATGTTGTCAATAAACACCACTACGAACTTGTCGAAGAATGGTTTAAATACCCTGTTCATCAAATCCATGAACGCGGCAGGGGCATTTGTTAAACCAAAAGACATCACCAGAAACTTGTAATGTCCGTACCGAGTTCTGAATGCCGTTCTAGGTATGTCCTCCTTTCTTACCTTCAATTGGTGATACCCACTTCTCAAATCTATTTTCAAGAAATATTTAGCACCCTTCAGCTGATCAAACAAGTTATCTATTCTACGCAACGGATACCTATTCTTAATAGTGACTTTGTTTAACTCTCTATAATCAATGCAAAGACGCATTAATCCATCCTTTTTCTTAACGAATAAAACTGGCGCTCCCCACGGCGATACGCTTGGTTGAATATATTTCTTGTCCAGCAACTCTTGTAACTGTACCATTAGTTCCTTCATTTCTACTGGAGCCATTCTATACGTGGCCTTCGCTATTGGTGCTGTTCTCGATGCCAAGTCGATTACAAACTCAATTTCTCTTTTAGACGGAAGTCCTGGCAAATCTTTTGGAAACACGTCTTCGAATTCTCTCACTACCGGTATTTCTTCTAGTTTCACACCTTTCTTCTGAGTATCGACTATGTAAGCTAAATAGCCCACACAACCTTGACTCAACAATTTCTTGGCCTGTATAGTTGTCAGACATTTCATTTGTCTAGATGATTTGCTACCATAGAATACTACCTTTGACGGAGTCATAAGGTTTACACACTTCTTGTGACAATCAATTACTGCTCCATATTTGAACAGTCAATCCATTCCCAAAATTATATCAAATTCCTCGAGTCTAATCGGAATTAAATCTACCATCAGGATATTCCCTTTAATGTTCACCCTACAGTTCTTGTATACGAACCTAACAGGAATCACTTCCCTATTCGCAATTTCTATGTTCAAAGGGAAATTCAGTTCTTCTCTAGGAAATTCTAACCTATTAGCAAATTCATCAGATATAAACGAGTAAGTAGCACCCGAATCAAATAATACATAAGCATTAATATCGTTGATTGGTATAATACCTGACACCACATCTTTTGATTGCACATCATCTTGAGCATACCATGTTGAAAGTTCCGTCAGGGTTTGTTTGATGTCAGAGGTCCAAAGAATGGCCCAAGTACCTCCACTGCTTCCTCCCTTACTTCTTACTATTTCTCCGACCTTCTTCTGAGGGCATTCACGAGCAAAATGATCCTTGGATCCACATGTGAAATAGACATTCTTCTTGGGTTGGGTGAAATTTGAGGCGATGTGACCCTCCTGGATACAGTTGAAACATGCATGTTTCCCCATCAAGCACACACCCTTATGAAACCTCCCGCATGTAGCACATGCTTCAAACTTCCTAAACTGTTGGTTACCCTGCTGGTTTCCAGTACCCCCATTTCCGTTCCACTTCCTCTTTAAGTTGTTGTTGTTGTTGTTGCCATTTCCATTGCCTCCGCTACCATTCTTCACTTGCACCTCATTCTTCTTCTTCTTCTTCTTCTTCTTCTTCTTCTTCTTCTTCTTCTTCTTCTCTTGATTGAATTTTGTCACTGCCTCGCCTCCACCTTCAAATAGTACACCTTTCTCCATCATCGCTACAAACGCGTCTTCAATCGAAACAGGAAACCCTATATCAGACAACCTGTGGCTTTAGTCCTGTTCAAACCTCTTTGCCTTACGCTCATCTCAGGCTTGACTTGATATGGCGCAAAACTCGCCAATTCGTTGAACTTCAATCGCGCATACTCGGACAACCGCTATCGCTTCTCCTCGCTTCAGCCCAAAAACTCCAAACCTCTAACTCGACTCTTCAAACTCTCTAGAAGTAGGTCTCAAGAATAACTCCTTAAACCTATCCTGTCATCACCCCGGTCCTTCCCGGTTTTATTGGCTTGCCACCAATAACTAGCTTCGCTTTCAACATAAATGTTGCAAAAGCGGTCTTACATTCATCCACTACCCTAGCGACTTCAAATACTTTCTCTATTTCCATAATCCGTGTCTATGCCTCGACCGGATTCGTTGACCACTAATTCGTGTGGTCCAACCGCCTTTAAACTCCTTAAACGTTGTGCCTTGGTTTTGAGGTTGATTCTCAAACGCTCCCACGTTAGTAATGTCACTAGTTGTTGGACTAATTATCCTCAACATCGTTATTGTTAGTTCTCGCATTGGTTCTCTCGGCCAGGTGGTTCACGTCTGGGAGGCATTTTCTGTTAAAAAAAAATATCTATTAGACTATTACCCAACTTCTTTAAGTATTAACTTACCTCTATAAAAGAAATAACCACATAACACTTTGAATAAAATAATAACTTTTATTTATTCATCACCTTTTCGAAAACATAAAACAATAGCATCATCCTTATTTACATTCCTTTCCCGAACTACAAAAGTTACAGGACAACATCATCATTCTCATATCCCATGGTTACTTAACACTAGGGATTAACACATTATTTAACACTTATTACTTGCAAAAATGTACACATTTCCTACGATGATCTATTAAGATACTCGTAGCCTTTTTGATGCTCTTCTTCCATAACACTAAACATGGTTCTACGATCTAACACGTGTGATGGCAGAGTCTCGAATCGATCGATAACCCATGACCCGATCTTGAGCTCGATTGATCACGGTATTGAATACTTTATCCATCTCTTCCATCTTCATCCTCTTTGCTTGTAAATCACTTTATCGCTTCTTCCATTTCGTTGATAAGCTTCCTCAGATGCGTCTTGACTCTCGCCCTTTTTGGTAGCTTCTTCATTCAAATTGTTCTTCGGGCCCACGACCATCTCGATCGCTTGTTCCTTCTCTCCTTCATGCAGATCACTTCTCTTCAAAGATTAGTTAGACGCGTCATCTCGATCCCGGATGTCATCGTCCTTCTGTCATCATCACGATCACATTGTTCAGCTACTATCTCCTACAACTCCTCAACTGTGTCCTGAAGTTCCATGTTACGGTCGTAGACTTCATCATACATACGAGCAGCCATCGAGGTTAGTGGAGTCTCTTCCTCCTCGTCCTCGTTATCCTCATCCTCCTGTGGTAACTCCACGGGATCCTCCTCATCCGTCTCCATATCATCATCCTCATCTTCAACCACTGTGACCAACGGGGCTGACTCCCGTGGCAGTAGTTGTTCCCAAACAACCTGAATATTGTGAGGCTCCTCCTTTATAGGCATTTGAGGTCCCTCCTCCCTAGCCTGACTGGATTCTCCGACATTAGTCATCCTGACAACAAAATTTTAAAGTTTTAGTTATTAATCATTCTACTCGACACTCGTGAGCACATAAGTTATAAACACATAAGCACATAAGTGTTTTATTACTTCTTCCTTAAAACTCGATAAGAGTTATCTCCACTATCTTTTCAAAGGTTACTTCCTAAGGCTTTTCCCCCCACCTAAGGTTCATAACCTAAAGCTTTGATACCAACTCAGGCACCCCAAATCTCTTGTATTTCATTACCTCAAGATTTGGTATTCACGTAATTAAAACATTCATTTATAAACTACCCAATCATAAATAAAATTGAATAATAAACCTGCCCATACAGGAATTACATAAAATAATATCTCCCAGGTTATCTAACCTTTACAAACAATCATTCATGCGAAAAATTTAAATAAACTTCATTACAATCTTTAAACCAAAGTCTGATAATAAAACTAACAAAACTATTACAAGTCTTTAGTACTTGTTCATCTTTCCCTTTCCTTTACTGGTGCTAGGTACGTCACCCTTTCCATCTTTAGCTGTAAGGATTTTACAGGCAAGAGTGAGCAAACAAGGCTCACTTGAAATAACAATGAATAACTTTTACATTCTCTGCCCATTCAGGGGCTCAATAGAACTGAACAATAGGTTCTATTAACATCTTAAACATTCCTTGCCCTTCAGGGGCTCAATAGAACTAAATAATAAGTCCTATTAACATCTTAACATTCCTTGCCCATTTAGGGGCTCAATAGAACTGAACAATGAGTTCTATTAATATTTTAAACATTCACTGAGGGTCTAATGACCACGAACCTTGTCCACAGTTATAAGTAATCTTTCAACTTAAACTTTTACGGTCATACGACCATAATGACTTTAAGGTACTTAGGGGGGATCAACCCTTCAGTACATGTATTGTATACAAACATTTCAAATAAGAAAGTACAAAACTAAGCGTAACCCCCTATAAATAGGGTTGTTCATCTCAAGATTTTGAGTACAAGTCCGCCCCCAAAGATAGTTTGGTTTGGATACACTTCAAGGCAATTTGGAATTCAATTCGGACATCAACTAAGGATTAGTTGAATAAAAGATAATAACACTATGTTATTGAATAATCTGACCGAATAAACATTTCGCTTACGAGTTCATGCTTTAGGAATAATTCTAATAGCATAACAATTGAATAATCTATCATACCTTGCTTTGAACAATATTAAGCTAAGGTTATATCTTAAAATTTATTATCAAGCATGCACAACAAATAATAACTTGAACAATAAACTGATTCAACAGAATAACGATACTTGCATGCTAATATAACAAGTTTAGAGTTAGGAAAATCTTGCATAATCATAATAACTATCTCAACGAAAGTGTGGAGATGGGAAGTTTGTATCATCGTGAATAACTGGATACAATTAAGTTGCTTAATGGAAATACTTTACTCAATAAAGTATAGCATATGAAATTTGCATAACGAATCTTTAGGATTAGAAAACTTGTATAAACACAACTAACTCAACGAGAGTATGGAGTTAGAGAACTTGCCTTGCGCGTAGATTAAACCGTTATAATCCAAATCACAATATCCTATATACATGTGTTAACATGACATGATTAGTCATAATCAACACTACATCACGCATGGTTTCAATGTCTAACCATGTAATCAAATCATATTCCTAAACGATAATAAATTCGTTAGGTATTAACACCATGTTCGTTCAACACATTACAATACTATAATAAGAGAATTTATTTGGTCTTATAGTATTATTATCAAAATTTCAGACTTACATGCGAGCAAGATGTCGTTTATTTCATACAACATTCTCGCCCGCACGTCCACGGTTTATCTTGTGGGTTCGTCATGGTCACACACTACAGGGAAAGGTGGCTTTCCATACGCGAAATATATCTGAGGACTCGGTGTAAGACCCCAACTTATTATAAATAAAAATCCAATTTCCTCTATTTATTATTGTGAATAATAAGGTGATAATTTGATATAATACTTTGGTTATGGGTGAAATGTGCAAATTTTGCAAGATAAGCAAGTGGTTATAAAATATTCATTGTGTCGGAGAATATTCGTTTGGTCGTGGAATATTCTTTCTGTTAGGGAATATTAAATGCGACGGCCAGCGATCATTTGTGGGCCCCATAACGGATAAGCTGTCGGATGAAGAAAACGACAAAGTTTGGGTTGTTATAAATAACGGCGTAGTTATTCTGAATTAAGGCTGTGGAATACCCATGGTTAAAATACGATGTCTGGCGTGGTTTGCACGATAGCACATGGTATTACAATATTGTTGAATTATTGATCCTTACGTGAAGGCCTTTACTCGATAATTATTACGATAATTCTTGTTCAATATTTTATTTTATTGATTCAATAATTGCTGCGTTGATATTTTATATTATTGTTGTTTCAATAATTGTCATTGCACAATATTTTCCATTATCAGATCAATAATTCATATTATTTGGAATAATATTATTAGATAGCATTATTGGCAATGTCTAGAAAGTTACATCGAGGAGAGGTTTGGTCACCTAATTGCTTGCGCTTATAAGGAGAAATCCTTATCGGAAAGCCCCCTCTTTCTTGGGAACGGCCTGGTTGTCATAATTGTGATTCTGTAATATTATTTGTGAATAATTAATTATTGATTTATATGATAAGGAAATATTTATTTGATGTGGATATAAATGATGGGTTTATTTATGTGGTTATAAATGAAGGAGTTAATGTTGAGGCGTTTTATCAATATTTTGTCGGATTGGAGGTATTAAAAGATCAAATCAGTGTTATTACAGCTTTATTATTTGAGTTATAATATTTAATCCGATCGTTGGATCGTTGTAATTTTTGGATATGTTATACATATATAAGTTGAGTATTTGCCCATAAATTTTAAACTGTTAAAAATGAGCGTATAATTTGTTATGAATATTAAGAGGTGACTGATTCGGAAATTAGGTTATAAATGATTTTGGTGGAAAATTCTAGAATTGGTGGGCCCCACTTTTGGTTGGTGAGAAATGTGCTCAATTGAATTTTCAAATGTGGTGGGTGGGAATAGTAGCGGGTAAAGCCATCGGAGTTTGCAGTTAAAATGCTGCTTGGCGTGCTAACATTTTCCTATAAATAGAGGACTAAGTTAGAATTGAAAATCACACACCAGAAACATAAGCTTTCTCTCTTTCTCTCTCTATATTATCGAGTGTATTTTGTGAGTATTTAGATACTTTGTGAGTTTCTAATTAGCGGTGCAAGTTCCTTCAGCACTATATTCAGTATTCCAGTCAGAAGTACTGTCTTTGCAAGGTAAGGGATGTTATTTTCTTTGTAAGTGATATTATTTCTTTAATATCATTATGCCGAAATATTGGTTGGAACTTTTTATCAAATTTGAAACTTTTCATATCGGGGTTACTATTCACGAGTTACTATTCACGAGTTACTATTCATGAGTTACTATTCATGAGTTACTATTCACGAGTACTATTCACGACGCATGATGATTTTTCTTGTGGAATTTCTATCTTTTGGTGTCGGAGTTACTATTCACGTATACGGCACTATTCACGTATACAACACTATTCACGAATACGGCACTATTCGCCGAAAAATAAAATTTTCTTCTTTTTATCCAAGGTGTCTATTATGGTTACTATCTTTGATTGTATCCATGTTTTGATCTTTATTCTTGAATTTGGCTTCAAAATTGATTATTATGAAGTATTATTGATCTTGGATAAACTATGTCTACTGAATCTCTAATATTTGTTATTTTGTTTCACTGGATTCGTTCCTTTAAAATATTTTTCATCATCCTCAGTCCTAAATGATGATATTACTGAATATCTTTGGCCTGTAGTGCAAAGATGAATGATTAACTGATGAATATCTTTGGCTGTAGTGCAAAGATGAATGATTACCTAATGAATATCTTTGGCCCGTAGTGCAAAGATGAACAGGTGTTGAGATGAACATGACCAACTGGTGATACAAATGAATATCTTTGGCCCGCAGTGCAAAGATGAATATTTGATTAAAGATGTGCATTGATTGATGTTACAGGGATAAAATATTGATGATGTACTTTTAAATTCATAGAAGATAGTAGAATTCTTTCTCTACTTGACTCTTCTAATGGATTGCTTATTCCGCTGCAGTTGTTGATCTAAAACTTGTTATCTATTATATTTTATTAGATTTTTTCCTGTTGAAGACTAATGATAATTTGTTGTATATTATCTTAGTCATAATATTTCTTACTGGGCTAGTTGAGCTCACCCTTTCTTTCATTTATTCTCTTGAAATGAGAATATAGGCGGGGGACTAGTCGGGGAATGGATTGATGGTCCAGATGGTTGCATTAGTAGTCCTCACTATTACGTGAAATAGCGTATCAATAATTGTAATGAGGACCCCTTTTGAGTTTTTATATCATCTACTATTAGACAATAGTTGTATTCAAACTCACAGTATATGTGTTGTCCTATTTTGCACAACGATTATATTACTGAAGTTGTATTTGTTTTTATACCATGTATTTGGCGACTCAGAATGGGTTGGATGGAATGGACCTATTTTGGGGTGTCACGGTTTAATATCAAAGCTTAGGGATATGATCCCTGGCTAAGATGTGAGACTAGAATTAGGAGGGGAGAGACGGGGAATTCCTTCGCTAGTATGACCTACCTAAGTTTATTTGATATTTATTTGGTCGGTCAGAGTATATGGATAATATGTTAATTTGTTTAATTAACCCTTGTTTCATGGCAGTATTTAAGAATGGCAGCAGGAAATATTAACGATGGAGTGAATGAGACAGTGGAGACACCTTTAATCACCACCGAGGATAATAGTGCAACGGAAGACAATATTCCTCCTGTAAACAACACTCTGCGAGTAAATGATGAATGATGGGATGTTTAGGAGCTTTATGGCGATTCATGCAAAATCGGTAGAGGAGACTCATATACAAAATCACGGTGGAAGTGATAATGAACGCTGGTGGTCACATCACCATTAGCGATTCAAGGAGTTGGGACCACCGGAGTTTTGGGAAAGCGAGAACCACTTACTGGCGAGAGACGTGGATAAAGCGGATCACCAAGATATTTGATGTCTTGGGATGTTCAGAGCAAAAGGTTCCATTTTTCACCTTTATGTTGCGAGGAGAAGCAGATTACTGGTGGGAATCGGTAAAGCGTACTCAACCTGCCGCTCTGAATATGTCTTGGGAGAAGTTCCAAGAATTGTTCAACGACAAGTACTTTCAAAGTATTAAATCACATGAAGGAGGTTGAGTTCATCAAGCTGGAGCAAAACAATATGAGCGTGTTTTAGATCTGAAGCTAAGTTTGCGAGTTGTCCCAATTTGCATCCCATTTGGTTGATAATGAGGAGAGAATGACCACGAATGTTTCTGCGAGGTTTGAAACCCGAAATACGTCGATACCTCATTTCTCACAAATTTTGTTTATATTCGGATGTTGTGAATAGGGCTCGATTAGTGGAAGCGCGATAATGAGCCCGGCCAATAGAAGGATAACGAGCAACAACGATAATAATCGTCTGCAAGTGACACGGTCGATCGTGAACAATGATAACCATCGTGGAAGAAATTATCATGCGAAATGGTAACCACTTGGTGGTAATCATGGCGAAGATAATAGAAGAAATGATTCAGTGGAAATTTCAAGAAGAAGATTTAACGATGGCGGGAAGGCGTCGAAGAACAACACCAACACGACAACAAATTCTAGGGAGGAGAAACGACCATCGGTTAGATCTTCTGAAGATCACGGAGAGGAGGGACATATAAGTCTAAAAGCTGTTCACGACTTTCCAAGATATGTTTTAGTTGTGGAAAAAGGCGGTCAAATAGCTCGATTTTGTCTGTGGCGAAATCAAGTCCGATTGGGACGGTGGCACCAAAAGGTGGATACTGACAAAAAACAAAGTCGGTGGTTTCGGGAAGAAGCGTTTTTAGTGACTTCTCAAAGAGCGAGTAACTTGAACGAAGTTAGCACGGGTTAGTTAATTATAAATTCTTGTGAAGTCTATACCTTATTGAATCTTGGTTCTACCCATTATTTTATATCTCTTGCTTGCGCTAAATGTTTAAATTTAACTCTAGAAAGTTTAACTTTGACTTATCGATTGAAACTTCATTATTAGAAACCTTCATTTCATGTGTTATCCAAGTCTTGGATGAGAGTCACGATTTTAAATGATATTTTATTGTTAATAAATCTCTGGCGTATTCTCGAAGGACTTCTTAGCCTACCCTAGAGTGTGAAATCAAATTTTGTATTGACCCCGATCTAAAAACCCATTTCTAAAACCTTAAATATTTCTTCAACCAAAACAAACATATAATGCGCCAAAGACGTTGGCTCGGTTTGTTGAAGATTACGATCGTACCATTCAATACCATCGTGGGAAAGCGAAAGTGGTAGTAGACGCGTTGAGTAGAAGAAGATCGTATCGTTCTGAGAGTGCGATGTTGTTAACACAAAAACCCATTTTGTATAACTTACAAATGATGAAGATAGAGTTAAAGACTCTAGGGACCCACGTGAAGATAACGAATATCTGAGTAGAATCGACTTTAATCGATAAAGTTAAAACCGCTCAAGCTACACTTTGAGTGATGAATATAAAGAAGAAGGTGCAAAAATCGTTATTCTAGAAGTAAGAGTCGATGAAGAAAAGAAAGCTCAAGCCTTGATTTATTTGAAATCCTCGATCGAGTAGGAATCGTGGCCTATAGACTCGCCTTAACACTAAGTATGTCGCGTGTTCATAACGTTTTTCACGTATTGATGTTACGTAAATATGTGGACGACCCGAATCATATTATTGCGTTAGAACCAGACGAGATAGCCAAAGATTTAACGTACGAGGAGGTACCTGTCAAGATATTGGATAGGAAAGAGCATATCCTACGAACAAAGGTTATACCACAAGTTAAAGTTTTGTGGAGGAACCATGCTATTGAAGAAATGACTTGGGAGTTGGAATCAAAAATGAAAGTGAGGTACCCTCACCTTTTCAAAACACCTGGTACGTACGCCAATTTCGAGGACGAAATTTCATAAGGAGGGGAGGTTGTAAGACCCCAACTTATTATAAATAAAAATCCAATTTTCTCTATTTATTATTGTGAATAATAAGGTGATAATTTGATATAATACTTTGGTTATGGGTGAAATGTGCAAATTTTGCAAGATAAGCAAGTGGTTATAAAATATTCATTGTGTCGAGGAATATTAGTTTGGTGCGTGGAATATTCTTTACGTCGAGGGAATATTAAATGCGTCGGTATGAGTAGACCATTTGTGGGCCCCATAACGGATAAGCTGTCGGATGAAGAAAATGACAAAGTTTGGGTTGTTATAAATAACGGCGTAGTTATTCTTTATTAAAATTTGTTGGAATACCGGTGGTTAAAATACTGATGTCTGGCGTGGTTGCCTGATGATAGCACGGTATTGCACATATTATTGAATTATTGATCCTTACGTACGTAGAAGCACTTTTCTCGATAATTGTATTCACGATAATTCTTGTTTCAATATTTTATTTTATTGATTCAATAATTGCTTGCGTTGATATTTTATATTATTGTTGTTTCAATAATTGTCCTTTGCCATATTTTCCATTATCGGATCAATAATTCATATTATTTGAATAATATTATTAGATAGCATTATTAGCAATGTCTAGAAAGTTACATCGAGGAGAGGTTTGGTCACCTAATTGCGGCGCTAGATAGTAAGAGAAATCCTTATCGGAAAGCCCCCTTTTCTTGGGAGCGGCTGGTTGTCATAATTGTGATTACATAATATTATTTGTGAATAATTAATTATTGATTTATATGATAAGAAAATATTTATTTGATGTGGATATAAATGATGGGTTTATTTATGTGGTTATAAATGAAGGAGTTAATGTTGAGGTGTTTTATCAGTATTTTGTCGGATTGGAGGTATTAAAAGATCAAATCGGTGTTATTACAACTTTATTGTGTGAGTTATAATATTTAATCCGGATAGTTGGATCGTTGTAATTTTTGGATATGTTATACATATATAAGTTGAGTATATGTCCACAAATTTTGAGCCGATAAAAATGAGCGTATAATTTGTTATGAATTTTAAGAGGTGGTGATTAGAAAATTAGGTTATAAATGATTTTGGTAGAAAATTCTAGAATTGGTGGGCCCCACTTTTGGTTGGTGAGAAATGTGCTCAATTGAATTTTCAAATGTGGTGGGTGGGAATAGTAGCGAGTAAAAGCCATCGGGTTGCGAGTTAAGTCTGCTTGGCGTCTTAACATTTTCCTATAAATAGAGGACTAAGTTAAATTAAAAATCACACGAAAACAAGTTTTCTCTCTTTCTCTCTATATATTATCGAGTGTATTTTGTGAGTATTTAGATACTTTGTGAGTTTCTAATTAGCGGTGCAAGTTCCTTGACACTATATCCGATCCAGATTAGGTCGGAAATCTTGTCTTTTGCAAGGTAAGGGATGTTATTTTCTTAAAAAGTGATATTATTTCTTGATATCATTATCTTAGAAATATTGGTTGGAACTTTTTATCAAATTTAAAACTTTTCATGTCAAATTACTATTCATGAGTTATTATTCATGAGTTACTATTCATGAGTTACTATTCACGAGTTACTATTCACGAGTACTATTCACGAAGCATGATGATTTTCTTGTGGAATTTCTATCTTTTGGTGTCGGAGTTACTATTCACGTATACGACACTATTCACGATATACGACACTATTCACGAATCTGACGACTATTCACCAAAAAATAAAATTTTCTTCTTTTTTATCCAAGATGTCTATTATGGTTACTATCTTTGATTGTATCCATGTTTTGATCTTTATTCTTGAATTTGGCTTCAAAATTGGTTATTATGAAGTATTATTGATCTTGGATAAAAGCATGTCTGAATCTCTAATATTTGTTATTTTGTTTCATTTGGATTCGTTCCTTTAAAATATTTTTCATCATCCTCGGTCCTAAATGATGATATTCTTGAATATCTTTGGCTTTAGTGCAAGATGAAAAGATGAATAATTAAGCGATGAATATCTTTGGCTTGTAGTCAAAGATGAATGATTACCTAATGAATATCTTTGGCCCGTAGTGCAAAGATGAGCAGTGTTGAGATGAACATGACCAATTGGTGATACAAATGAATATCTTTGGCCGCATGATGCAAAGATGAATATTTGATTAAAGATGTGCATTGATTGATGTTACGAGGATAAAATATTGATGATGTACTTTTAAATTCATAGAAGATAGTAGAATTCTTTCTCTACTTGACTCTTCTAATGGATTGCTTATTCATTGCGATTGTTGATCTAAAACTTGTTGTCTATTATATTTTATTAGATTTTTCTGTTGAAGACTAATAATAATTTGTTGTATATTATCTTAGTCATAATATTTTCTTCTTTGGGCTAGTTGAGCTCACCCTTTCTTTCACTTTATTCTCTTGAAAATGAGAATATAAATTTGGGACTAGTCGGGGAATGGATTGATGGTCGATGGTTTTGCATTAGTAGTCCTCACTATTACGTGAAATAGCGTATCAATAATTATAATGAGGACCCCTTTTGAGTTTTTATACTGTCTATTAGACAATAGTTGTATTCAAACTCACAGTATATGTGTTGTCGTATTTTGTACAACGATTGTATTACTGAAGTTGTATTTGTTTTTGTACCATGTATTTGGCGACTCAGAATGGGTTGGATGGAATGGACCTATTTTGGGGCGTCACCTAAATTTAAAAGACTTAAATCACTAAAATAATATTTGGTTAAAACTCAAAACTCCATTGTTGACAAATAAAATACAGATGAACCAATTTCCACTATTATCAACCAAATTTGATTCTTTTGAAATACAATCATACCAACAATATCGAAAACTTAAATCCTTGAAAACACTTTGCTTTTCCTTTAAAACCAAACTTTTAAAGTCCATTGTTGATATCTTGATATAAAAATATACAAGGGGTGTAAATCTAGAATTATAACCAACTTAATACTTTTGAAATACTAGAATACTAACATATATTCCAATTTACATATACAAAGTTCAATTCGCGTATTAGTTCACAATTTGTATAATCACATACCAATTTTGTTATTTTGCAAACATACGTTCATACATGTTTTTCACTGTAAAACCAAGTTCCTCTTTCTCTAACACGTAATTAGCATTATATACATGTTAAACATACAATCACCTATCAATATATGCTAGTATAACAATTACCAAAACATAGTTTACAAGAATTTTGTAAAAAAACTTATACACAGTGAAGTTGAAGAACACAGACTATCAAATTCGCAGTAAGTATATGACGTAAAATATATATGGTTACATATACATAAATTAAGGTTATAAGCACCTACCTTTTTGTTGATTTTAGAAAACTTGTCAACAAAACTTATTTTGGAAAATCTTGCACTTGGCTTCTTCTCAAACTCTCTGAACTTTTCCTTTCTCTTTTCTTACTTCTCTTAGCAATAGACTAGGTACTAACACTGGGCGTAAAACTGATAATCATATACGTAAAATAACTGTTATGGCAATAATAAGCCTATTTACTCTTATCAGTTACCAAACATATAATGTATAATCTTATAAATATAAATATATTTTATTTATATATTTGTTTTATTCTATTAATAATATAATTTAAAATTAACAAGAATTTCAAAAGCCATAAGGCCTTGTTTGGCAAACCATTTATAAAATAAAGGATTAATATACTTACACCTTGTTTGGCAAAACTAAATTAAAATTACTTTAATTTATTTTAATAACTCTTTATCACATAGTAATTTGTCGCTTTATTTAATAACAATTTATTAAATAAATCACTTAATCACATAACTCATTCCACATAACACATTAATTATTTAACAAATAAATAATTAACTAATCACATTAATTATTTAACAAATAAATAATTAACTAAATCAACTCCATCAAATTGAACAATTATCTATTCAATAATAAACACATCCAATAAATATTTATATAAATCAATAAATATTTATAATTTACATTTAAAAATCTGGAATGTTACAGTAATCATTCATCTTTGCACTACAGGCTAAAGATATTTAGTTATATCATCATTTAGGACTGAGGATGATGAAAAATATCTTAAAGAAAACGAATCTAGTGAGATAAAAGAACAAATATTAGGGATTCGTATTACAGTTTTATCCAAGTTCAATAATACTTCATAATAACAAATTTTGAAGTAGAATTCAAAAATAAAGATCAAAACATGGATACAATCAAAGATAGTAACCATGATAGACATCTTGGACAAAAAGAAAAAAATTTCATTTTTCGGTGAATAGTGCCGTATTTGTGAATTGTGCCGTATACGCAAATAGTGCCGTATACATGAATAGTAACCCCGAAACAAAAAGTTTCAAATTTGATAAAAAGTTCAGACCAATATTTCGGCATAATGATATTGAAAGAAATAATATCATTTACGAAGAAAATAACATCCCTTACCTCAAAATAATGGTACTTCTGATCGGAATATCGGATATGAAGCCAAAGGAAGCTTGTACCGAACAACAACTCTCAAAGTATCTAAATACTCACAAAAATACGCTCGACAATATAGAGAGAAAGAAAACATATTTCTGGTGTGATTTTCAATTCTAACCTAAGCGCCTATTTATGGAAAAATGCTAGAACGCCAATGGAGACTAAAATAATAAAATAATATTATTTTCTTTCTTCCATTCTACGCACACCTCATTCAAAGCCAGCCATCTTTGAAGAAAAATAGCAGCCCACATGTATTCAACACCAACCAAAAGTGGGTCCCACCCATAATTTAATAAAAATTATTTTATTTTCTGAAACTTCAGTAATTCATAGAAAATAGCACGCATATTAGAAAAATACGAATTTTATGCCCATTCCACATGAAATCGAATTCTCTACAACTTTTTAACTTTGAGTTTTTCTAAATTCCAAACAGAAAATATCCAAAATCCATAAACGGATGATTTTTAATACCTCCATTCCGACAAAATACTGATAAAATACCTCAGTATTAATTCCTTCATTTATAACCACATAAAATAAATAAATCCATCATTTATATCCACAGCAAATAAATATTTCCTTATCATATAAATCAATAATTAATTATTCACAAATAATATTACAGAATCACAATTATGACAACTAGGCCGTTCCCAAGAAAGAGGGGGCTTTTCGATAAGGATTTCTCCTTACTGGCGCACAATTAGGTGACCAAACCTCTCCTTGACAGAACTTTCTAGACATTGCCAATAATGCTATCTAATAAAATTATTCAAATAATATGAATTATTGATTTGATAATGGGAAATAATGTGCAGTGACAATTATTGAAACAACAATAATATAAAATATCAACGCAGCAATTATTGAATCAATAAAATAAAATATTGAACAGTAATTACTGTAACAATTATTGAGTAGTACATTCTTATGTAAGAATCAATAATTTAACAATATTGTGCAATCCCGTGTGCTACTATGAAACCATGCGTATTACTGTATTTTTAACCACTAGATATTCCAACAGTGTTAACGGTAATAATTACGCCGTTATTTATAAAAACTCAAAATTTGTCATTTTCTTCATCCGACAGTTATGCCGTTATTGGGCCCACAAATGGCTGCGCCGTCGTACGAATATTCACCGACAACAAGAATATTCCACGACCAAACGAATATTCCCCAACAACAATGAATATTTTATAACCACTTGCTTATTTTAAAAATTTTACATATTTCTCCCATAACCAAAGTATTATATCAAATTAACACATTATTATTCACAATAATAATTAGAGGAAATTCGATTTTATTAATAATAAGTTGGGGTCTTACATTTCTCCTTACTTATGCAAGAATTAGGTGACCAAACTCTGTGGCGCCCCAAAATAGGTATGCATCACCCATCTTGAAGTCGCCAAATACATGGTACGTAATTTAAATACAAACTTCTTTGATACAAGATGCGACAAAAACGTGTGCTGCGAGTTTCAACACGGATAATGTTTCGTAGAGAGTATACAAACTCAAATAAAGTCCTCATTACAATTATTATCACACTATTTCACATAATAGTGAGGACTACTATAGCCACCTATCTGGACCGTCACTCCATTCCCCGACTAGTCCCAACTATATTCTTATTTCCTGAAGAGAACAATGAAAGCAAAGGGTGAGCTCAACTAGCCCAGTAAGAAATATTATGACTAAGATAATGCAGAATAAATTATCGTTAGTCTTCAATAGTGTTAAACTGATAAAATATAATAAACATCAAGCTTAACTGCAGCGGAACAAGCAATCCATTAGAAGAGTCAAGTAGAGTATGATATCTACTATCTTCTATGATTTAAAAATTTTATCAACAGTTTTATCGCTGAGACTCAGCTTAATAAATAATCTACATCATAGAATCATCCCTGCATTACGGGCCAAGGATATTCATTAGTATCACCAATGGTCATGATCATACCAACAACTGTCCATCAATGCACTACGGGCCAATGATGACTTTTACCACATCATTTGTGAAATTTTGCGTCATGATTATACTGAATGATCCATGGTCATAATCATACCAATCAACAGTACATCTATGCACTACGGCCAAAGATGACTTTCATCATAATATAAGCTCGAGAATGATGACAATGATATAAGAATTCAATTTAAATGAGAGCAAGGATAAATTTTAAAGATTTATAATTCAATTTATCCAGAATTCAATAATGTCCAAATTGTCAACATGAGTAGCTTTGTGGAGTAAAATTCAAGAATAATATTGTATCAAAAATAATTTGGACAGAAAAGAAATTTATTTTTGTTATGAATAGTACTTCGTGAATAGTACCCTGTGAATAGTATTTTGTGAATAGTACCCCGTGAATAGTACTCCGACATGAAAAGATTAAACTTTAACAAGAATGTTCAGAAAAATATCCTTGTGAAACGATACTAGATGAAGCGCAAATTTCAAGGATATTTATAACAACCCCAAAATAGGTCCATTCTATCCAACCTATTCTGAGTCGCCAAATACATGGTACAAAAAACAACTACAACTCTATTACAACAATTGTCGTATAAAATACAATAACACATATGCTGTGAGTTTGGATACAAATATATATCAAATGTGACTCATGTTCCAACTGTGGACAACACCTCACAATGACACCTTACATAAAGGTATAGTCAAAAACTGTTTTAGAAATTAGAATCTTTGGGAAGTGCTCAAGGAAACCTTCGTACATGGGAGGCCATGCGTCTAGGTTATGATAGATATCATATGGCCACAGAATTATCCTTGGTTGAGCCAATAGACCCCAAAGAAAAATGAGAAGATTACTATCATATTCTTCCCAATGGTGAGTCTTCACTTGACATATCATTATCTCCACTGTCTCTAAATGAGAATTATACTTCAAACAAACACCAAGATTATATAGGTAGTGCTCGTAAATATACTCAACAAGTGGATGAGCACAACCCTGTCTTTTGATGACACGAGGTTGTATGTCATCAGACATCTTGTATGATAGTGGCAAAACACCCTTTCAACGTTGGGTTCGCCTCACCCTAGTTGATTCACCAAATAAAACTACTAAATGATGACCACCGTTCTATTCCATCGCTATTTTCCCGCTAAAACCCGCCTACACTCTTATTACCTAAAAGGAATTGTGAAGCAAAAGGGTAAGCACAACTAGATCAGTAAAGAATATCATAACTAAAGATTATCAATAGCCTTCATCAATAATAAATCAGAGATTTAGAACATATGGTAGATGATAAAAAATTTCAACCATAGTTGCAGCGGAACAATCTATTAGAAGAGTCAAATAGACCATAAAATCTATTATCTTCTCCATGTTAAAAGTCCACTAACAATGTTTTATCCCTGTAACATCAATCAACAATTCCTGTCCACAATCACATGTATAACTCATAATCGTAATTGTAGTTCTAAATTCCTTTTCTCATCCAGGACAAAGATAATTTTCATCACTTGAAACATCAAAGATCATGGTTATACCAAATCACAGTTCATGTTCATAATCATACTAATAAATTTATCTTTGCACTACGGGCCAAAGATATTCATCAACAAGTCATCTTTGCACTACATGTCAAAGATATACAACAACAGGTCATCTTTGCATTACGAGCCAAAGATATTAATCAACAAATCATCTTTGCACTACAAGCCAAAGATATTCATTATCATTTCATCTTTGCACTACAGGCAAAAGATATTCTACAACAGGTCATCTTTGCACTACAGGCCAAAGATATTCAACAATAATTCATCTTTGCACTACTGGGCCAAAGATATTCCTCAACAGTTCATATTTGCACTACAGGCCAAATATATTCATCAACAGTTCATATTTGCACTACAGGCCAAATATATTCATATCTCAAAGAAATATATAATCATTTCAGAATTTATATAAACAATAATTATAACCATGTTAATCAATTCATCTTTACACTTAAGCTAAAGATATTTAATTATAAATTCAATGGTCATGATCATACCAGTTAACATTTCATCTTTGCACTACTAGCCAAAGAGAACCCATAGTCACGATCATACCAATAATCTACCCATCTTTATACTCAAGTAAAAGAGAAATTCAACATCAGGGTTATAAAAATGTTATATATGATAATAATAATAATATGATCAACAACTGCATTTATTTTCAAGAGCAACAATCATAAATCAACGATAATTTGGTCAGAAAAAGAAACTAATTTTTGTCGTGAATAGTTCCCGTGAATAGTAACTCGTGAATAGTAATTCGTGAATAGTAACTCATAAATAGGAACTCGTAAATAGTAACTCATGAATAATAACTCGTGAATAGTACTCCGTATTCGTATATAGTACCATATACGTAAATAATGTCATATACGTAAATAGTGCCATATACATGAATTGTGCCGTATACGTGAATAGTAACCCCGACTCAAAAAGGTAAAAATTCTACAATAAAATCCATACCATTATTTCAGTATAATGATATTGAAAGTATAACATCATTATGAAGAATATAACATCCCTTACAATCCCTTAAAATCCCTTACTTCAAAAGAGTAGCACTTCTGACTGGATATCGGATATGACGTTGAAGGAAACTTGCACTGATGAATAGCAACTCAGCAAGTATCTAAATACTCACAAAATACACTCGATAATCTAGAGAGAAAAATAGAGAAAACTTATGAATTCTGGTGTGATTTTCGATTCTAACTTAGCCCTCTATTTATAGGAAAATGTTAGCACGCCGAAGCAGACTTGACCTGCTACCTGATGGCTTTACCTGCTACTATACCACCCACCAAAAATCAGCCATCTTCCCCAACAACCAAAAGTGGGGCCCACCCATTTGTAGAATTTTCCACTAAAATCATTTATAAACCTAATTTCTGAGTCACCTCTTAAAATTCATAACAAATCATTCGTTCATTTTTAACGGTACAAAATTTGTGAACATATACTCAACTTATATATGTATAACATATCCAAAAATCACAACGATCCAACTACGATTATTAAAATTATAACTCACACAATAAAGCTGTAAGAACACTGATTTGATCTTTTACTACCTCCAATCCGATAAAATACTGATAAAACACCTCAACATTAACTCTTTCATTTATAACCACATAAATAAATCCATCATTTATATCCACATCAAATAAATATTTCATTATCATATAAATCAATAATTAATTATTCACAAATAATATTACGTAATCACAATAATGATAACCAGCGGTTCCGGGAAGAGGGGCTTTTCAGATAAGGATTTCTCCTTCTTTGGCGCCGCAATTAGGTGACCAAACCTCTCCTCGATGAGAACTTTCTAGACATTGCCAATAATGCTATCTAATAATATTATTCAAATAATATGAATTATTGATCCGATAATAGAAAATCTTTGTGCGATGACAATTATTGAAACAACAATAATATAAAATATCAACGCATCAATTATTGAATCAATAAAATAAAATATTGAACAAGAATTACTTTGTAACAATTATTGAGTAGTGCATTCTTATGTAAGAATCAATAATTCAACAATATTTGTGCAATCCAGGTATTAACTCTATCGCAACCACGCCAGACATGTATTTTAACCACTAGATATTCCAACAATTGTTAATTGGTAACAATTACGCCGTTATTTATAAAAACTCAAACTTTGTCGTTTTCTTCTTCCGACAGTTATTCCGTTATGGGGCCCACAAATGGATGCGCCGTCGTACGAATATTCTCCGACAACAAGAATGTTCCACGACCAAACGAATATTCCCCAACAACAATGAATATTTTATAACCACTTGCTTATTTTGAAAATTTTGCACATTTCTCCCATAACCAAAGCATTATTTCAAATTAACACCTTATTATTCACAATAATAATTAGAGGAAATTCGATTTTATTAATAATAAGTTGGGGTCTTACATTTCACCTTACTTGCGCGTAATTAGGTGACCAAACCTATGACGCTCCCAAAATAGGTATACATCACCCATCTTGAGTCGCCAAATATATGGTACAGAATTTAAATACAAACTTCTTTGATACAGTACGACAAAACGTAGTTGCGAGTTTCAACACGGATAATGTTTCGTAGAGTGTATACAAACTTAAATAAAGTCCTCATTACAATTATTATCACACTATTTCACATAATAGTGAGGACTGCTATAGCCACCTATCTGGACCGTCACTCCATTCCCCGACTAGTCCCAACTATATTCTTATTTCCTGAAGAGAACAATGAAAGCAAAGGGTGAGCTCAACTAGCCCAGTAAGAAATATTATGACTAAGATAATGCATAATAAATTATCGTTAGTCTTCAATAGTGTTAAACTGATAAAATATAATAAACATCAAGCTTAACTACAGCGGAACAAGCAATCCATTAGAAGAGTCAAGTAGAGTATGATATCTACTATCTTCTATGATTTAAAAAGTTTATCAACAGTTTTATCGCTAATACTCAGCTTAATAAATAATCCACATCATAGAATCATCCCTGCACTACGGGCCAAGGATATTCATTAGTATCACCAATGGTCATGATCATACCAACAACTGTCCATCAATGCACTACGGGCCAATGATGACTTTTACCACATCATTTGTGACATTTTGGGTCATGATTATACCGAATGATCCATTGTCATAATCATACCAATCAACAGTACATCTATGCACTACGGCCAAAGATGACTTTCATCATAATATAAGCTCGAGGATGATGACAATGATATAAGAAATCAATTTAAATGAGAGCAAGGTTAAATTTTAAAGATTTATAATTCAATTTATCCAGAATTCAATAATGTCCAAATTGTCAACATGAGTAGCTTTGTGGAGTAAAATTCAAGAATAATATTGTATCAAAAATAATTTGGACATAAAAGAAATTTATTTTTATTATGAATAGTACTTCGTGAATAGTACCCTGTGAATAGTATTTTGTGAATAGTACCCCGTGAATAGTACTCCGACATGAAAAGATTAAACTTTAACAAGAATGTTCAGAAAAATATCCTTGTGAAACGATACTAGATGAAGCGCAAATTTCAAGGATATTTGTGACAACCCCAAAATAGGTCCATTCTATCCAACCTATTCTGAGTCGCCAAATACATGGTACAAAAAACAACTACAACTCTATTACAACAATTGTCGTGTAAAATACAATAACACATATGCTGTGACTTTGGATACAAATATATATCAAATGTGACTCATGTTCTACGCAGTGACATGACACCTCACAATGACACCTTACATAAAGGTATAGTCAAAAACTGTTTTAGAAATTAGAATCTTTGGGAAGTGCTCAAGGAAACCTTCGTACATGGGAGGCCATGCGTCTAGGTTATGATAGATATCATATGGCAATAGAATTATCCTTGGTTGAGCCAATAGACCCCAAAGAAAAATGAGAAGATTACTATCATATTCTTCCCAATGGTGAGTCTTCACTTGACATATCATTATCTCCACTGTCTCTAAATGAGAATTATACTTCAAAGAAACACCAAGATTATATAGGTAGTGCTCGTAAATATACTCAATAAGTGGATGAGCACAACCCTGTCTTATGATGAAATGAGGTTGTATGTCATCAGACATCTTGTATGATAGCGGCAAAACACCTCTTCAACGTTGGGTTCGCCTCACCCTAGTTGATTCACCATATATAACTACAAAATGATGACCATAGATTCTATTTCAACTTTATTACCCAGCTCGACCCATTTACACTCTTATTACACGAAAGGAATTGCGAAGTAAAAAGGTGAAACCTGACAACTAGCTTCGATAAAGAATATCATGACTAAAGATTATCGATAGCCTTCATCAATAATAAATCGAGATTTAGAACATATATGTAGATGATAAAAATTTCAACCATAGTTAAGTTGAACGAGCGATCCATTAGAAGAGTCAAATAGACCATAAAATCATTATCTTCTCCATGATAAAAAGTCCACCAACAATGTTTTATCCTGTAACATCAATCAACAATTCCCCCATCACAATCACATGTATAACTTCATAATCGTAATTGTAGTTCTAAATTCCTTTTCTCATCCAGGACAAAGATAATTTTCATCACCTGAAACATCAAAGATCATGGTTATACCAAATCACAGTTCATGTTCATAATCATACTAATAAATTTATCTTTGCACTACGGGCCAAAGATATTCATCAACAAGTCTTCTTTGCACTACATGCCAAAGATATTCAACAACATGTCATCTTTGCATTACGAGCCAAAGATATTAATCAACAAATCATCTTTGCACTACAAGCCAAAGATATTCATTATCATTTCATCTTTGCCTTTATAAATGAAAAGATATTCTATGACAGTCGTCTTTACACTACAAGCGAAGATATTCAACAATAATTCATCTTTGCACTATAGGCCAAAAGATATTCCTCAACGATTCATATTTGCACTTCTGAGGCCAAATATATTCATCAACATTCATATTTTACTCTGGGCCGAATATATTCATATCTCGAAAAAATATATAATCATTTGAATTTATATAAACAATAATTATAACCATGTTAATCAATTCATCTTTACACTTAAGCTAAAGATATTTAATTATAAATTAATGGTCAAGCTGATCATACCGATTAACAATTCATCTTTTACCTTCTTGGCGAAAGAGAACCCGTAGTCACGATCATACGAATAATCTACCCATCTTTACACTCAAGTGAAAGAAAAATTCAACATCGAGGTTATAAAATGTTATATATGATAATAAAAACAATATGATCAACAATCGCATTTATTTTTAAGAGCAACAATCATAAATCAACGATAATTTGGTGGGAAAAAAGAAACCAATTTTTGTAAATTGAATAGTACAAGTGAATAGTAACTTGTGAATAGTAACTTTCGTGAATAGTAACTCATAAATAGGAACTTCGTGAATAGTTACTCATGAATAGTAACTCATGAATAATACTACGTATTCGTATATAGTACCATATACATAAATAATGTCATATACGTAAATAAGTGCCGTATCACATGAATAATTAATAAGTATCACGGAATAGTCTTAGTATCATCGTGAATAATAACTCCCAAACTCAAAAAAGGCAGAAATTCCATAATAAAATCCATAACAATATTTCAGTATAATGATATTGAAAGAATAACATCATTATGAAGAATATATCATCCCTTACAATCCCTTAAAATCCCTTACTATCCCTTACTATCCCTTACTTCAAAAGCGACCTTACATTGGATATCGGATATGACCTTTGAAGAAAACTTGCAGCGATGAATAGCAACTCACCAAGTATCTAAATACTCACAAAATACACTCGATAATCTAGAGAGAAAGAGAAAACTTATGAATTAGGTGTGATTTTCAATTCTAACTTAGCCCTCTATTTATAGGAAAATGTTAGCCAGGAAAGCGGACTTGACTTCTTGCTACACGATGGCTTTACACTTCTACTATTCCACCCACCAAAATTAGCCATCTTCCCCAACAACCAAAAGTGGGGCCCACCCATTTCTAGAATTTTCTACCAAAATCATTTATAAACCTAATTTCCGAGTCACCTCTTAAAATTCATAACAAATCATTCGTTCAATTTTAACGGTTCAAAATTTGTGAACATATACTCAACTTATATATGTATAACATATCCAAAAATCCTAACGATCCAACGGTCGATTAAAAATTATAACTCACACAAATAAAGTTGTAAAACAACGATTTGATCTTTTACTACCTCGATCAGACAAAATCTTGATAAAACACATCAACATTAACTCTTTCATTTATAACCACATAAATAAATCCATCATTTATATCCACATCAAATAAATATTTCATTATCATATAAATCGATAATTAATTATTCACAAATAATATTACAGAATCTGATAATAATGACACCAGGCGGTTCCTGAGGAAGGGGGCTTTCAGATAAAGTTTCTCTCTTCTTGGTAATTAGGTGACAAACCTCTCATTGATCTTTCTAGACATTGCCAATAATGCTATCTAATAATATTATTCAAATAATATGAATTATTGATCGATAATGGAAAATCTTGTCTTGATGACAATTATTGAAACAACAATAATATAAAATATCAACGCAAGACAATTATTGAATCAATAAAATAAAATATTGAGCGATAATTCTTTGTAACAATTATTGAGTAGTACCTTCTTACGTAAGGATCGATATTTCAACAATCTTTATCATGCTTGTCTGGTATTATTCTTTTAATGCGATCAGCGCGTATTCTTTATTTTAACCACTAGGGTATTCATTCCAATGATCTTATTGGTAACAACTTCGCCGTTATTTATAAAAACTCAAATTTGTCATTTTCTTCATCCGATAGTTATTACATTATGGGGCCTAAATGGTGCTTGGCAGATGAATATTCCCGTGAAAAAGAATATTCCATGACTAAACGAATATTCCCCGACAACAATGAATATTTTATAACCACTTGCTTAGATGATGACATATGGGTCCTGTAAGACCCCGAATTTTATGAAATAAAAGTATTCAATTTTTCTATTCAGTAAATGGTTAAATTGATAAAAAAATAAAATAAAGTTAAGGGTGATATATGAAATTTTTCAAAATACGCAAGTGGTTATAAAATATTCATTGTTGTCGGGGAATATTCATTTGGTCGTGGAATATTCTTTCCGTTTGGGAATATTCGTATTTACGCGCAGCCATATTCAGGGCTCCATAACAAAATAACTGGCTTGATGAAGAAAATAACAAATTTGAGTTTTTATAAATAACTGGCGTAGTTATTACCGTTAAGATCGTTGAATACCCGGTGGTTAAAATACGTAATACGCTGCGCGTCACAGTAGTAGTAGACACCTGATCATAAAGATTGTTGAATTATCGATCCTTACGTAAGAAGGCACTACTCAATAATTGTTACAAGAATTATCGCTCAATATTTTATTTTATCGATTCAATAATTGTCGCTACTGATAATTTATATTATCGTGGTTTCAATAATTGTCACCGCATTATTATCTCCATTATCGATCAATAATTCATATTATTGAATAATATTATTAGATAGAATTATTGGCAATGTTTAGAAAGTTCTCATCAAGGAGAGGTTTGGTCACCTAATCAACCCAAGAAGGAGAGAAATCTTTATCTGAAAGCCCCCTCGCTCCTGTGAACCGCCTTTCCGTCATCATTATTGTCAGGATTCTGTAATATTATTTGTGAATAATTAATTATTGATTTATATGATAATGAAATATTTATTTGATGTGGATATAAATGATGGATTTATTTATGTGGTTATAAATGAAGGAATTAATGTTGAGGTATTTTATTAATATTTTATCTGGATTGGAGGTATTAAAAGATCAAATCGGTGTTCTTACAACTTTATTATTCGAGTTATAATTTTAATTTGACCGTTGATCGTTGTGATTTTTGGATATGTTATACATATATAAGTTGAGTATATGTTCACAAATTTTGAACCGCTAAAATGAACGAATGATTTGTTATGAATTTTAAGAGGTGACCGATTCTAAAATTAGGTTTATAAATGATTTTGTAGAAAATTCTAGAAATGGGTGGGCCCCACTTTTGGTTGTTGGGGAAGATGGCTGATTTTTGGTGGTGGAATAGTAGTAGGTAAAAAGCCATCATGCAGTAGAAAGTTAAGTCCGCTTCTACCGCTAACATTTTCCTATAAATAGATGGCTAAGTTAGAATCGAAAATCACACCGTAATTCATAAGTTTTCTCTCTAATTATCGAGTGTATTTTGTGAATATTTAGATACTTGTGAGTCATATTCATCGCACAAGTTTCCTTCAAATGGCCATATTCGATATCCAATGAAGTTAAGTCTGCTTTTTTGAAGTAGGGATAGTAAGGATAATAAGGGATTGTAAGGGATGTTATATTCTTCATAATGATGTTATACTTTCAATATCATTATACTGAAATAATTGTATGGATTTTATTTTGGAATTTCTACCTTTTGAGTCTGGGTTACTATTCACGATACTAAGACTATTCACGATACAACACTATTCATGTATACGGCACTATTTACGATATGACATTATTTACGATACTAGATATACGTATTAATAAGGAGTACTATTAACAAGTTACTATTCATGAGTTACTATTCATGAGTTACTATTCACGAGTTACTATTCACGAGTTACTATTCATGACAAAAATTGATTTCTTTTTCTAACCAAATTATAGTTGAGTTATGAATATTACTCTTGAGATTAAATCTATATGTTGATTATATTATTTTTATTATCATATATAACATTTTATAACCCTAATGATGATATTAATTTCTCTTTGACTTGAGTGTAAAGATGTGTAGATTATTGGTACGATCACGACTATGGGTTCTTTTGCCGAGTTCAAAGTTGAATTGTCATCGGTATGATCATGACCATCAATTTTATAATTGAATATTTTTAGCTTAAGTACAAAGGTGAATTGATCAAAGATGGTTATAATTATGGTTTATATAGATTTTGAAATGATTATATATTTCTTTGAGATATTAATATATTTGGCCCAGAGTGCAAATATGAATCGTTGATGAATATCTTTGGCATGTATTGCAAAGATGAATCTGTTGATGAATATCTTTGGCCCAGAAGTCTAAAGATGAATCTGTTGTTGAATATCTTTGGCCCGTAGTCAAAGATGACTGTTGTTGAATATCTTTGGCCCGTAGTGCAAAGATGACTGTTGTTGAATATCTTTGGCTGAATGAACCGTTAATGAATATCTTTGGTCTCAGTAGTTCAAAGATGAATCATAATGAATATCTTTGGCCCGTAGTGCAAAGATGAATTTATTAGTATGATTATGAACAGAACTGTGATTTGGTATAACCATGATCTTTGATGTTTCGTAAAGACAGTGATGAAAATTATCTTCATCCGGATGAGAAGAGGAATTTAGAATCACAATTATGATTATGAGTTATTCATATGATTGTGGAAAGGAACTGTTGATTTATATTACAGGAATAAAACATTGTTGGTGGACTTTTAACATGGAGAAGGTAATAGACTTTATGGTCTATTTGACTCTTTTAATGGATTGCTCGTTCCGCTGCAACTATGGTTCAAATGTTTTATCATCTACCATATGTTCCAAATCTCTGATTTATTACTGATGAAGGCTATTGATAATTTAATTATCTTTAGTCATGATATTCTTTACTGAGCTAGTTGTGCTTTCACCCTTTTGCTTCACAATTCCTTTCTTGTAATAAGAGGTAGTGGTCGAGAAAGCAGGATAATAGGGAATAGAACGTGGTCTCTAGTCAGTGAGATTCTCCTAAGCAAAGATAGAAAGGTGTTGTATACTTCATTTAGTAGTTATATTTGGTTAATCAAATAGGGTGAAAGCGAACCCAACGTTGGAAGGGTGTTTTGCCACTATCATACAAGATGTCTAATGACATACAACCTCGTGTCATCATAAGATGTGGTCAGCTCATCCACTTGCTGAGTATATCTACGAGCACTACCTATATGATCTTGGATTTTTGTTGAAATATAATTTTCAATTAGAGACAGTGGAGATAATGATATGTCAAGAGAAGACTCACCATTGGAAAGAATATGATAGTAATCTTCTCATTTTTCTTTGGGTTCTATTGGGTCAACCAAGGATAATTCTATGGCCATATGATATCTATCATAACCTGTACGCACGGCCTCCCATGTAACGAAGGTTTCCTTGAGCACTTCCCAAAGATTTTAATTTCTAAAACAGTTTTTGACTATACCTTTATGTAAGATGTCATGGTGACGTGCTACTCAAGTTGGTGTCAAGAGTCACAGTTGGTAAATATTTGTATCCAAACTCACAGCATATGTGTTGTTGTATTTTGCACGACAATTGTTGTAATAAAGTTGTAGTTGTTTTCTGTACCATGTATTTGGCGACTTCGTAATAGGTTGGATGGAATGGACCTTTTTGGGGCGCCACAAATGGTATCAAAGTTTAGGGATATGGTCTCCATTTTGAGATCGGGAATAGAACTAGAGGAGAGATGAGTAAATCCTTCGCTAGTGTGTCCTACCTAAGCTTATTTGTTGGTCAGTCATAATATCGGGATATTATGTGTATGTTAATTTGTTCAATTAACCCTTGTTTTGAAGCTGTATTCTAAAATGATATCTGAAATACAGGAGATGAGCAATGGAGAAATCATGAGGACAGGGAAGATGGAAGCAAGCAATTCTCAACTCTTTGAAATACCAGGTACGTAAATTTCGGAGACGAAATTTCATAAAGAGGGGAGATTGTAAGACCCCGAATTTTATGAAATAAAAGTATTCAATTTTTCTATTCAGTAAATGGTTAAATTGATAAAAAAAACAAAGTTAAAAATACGCAAGTGGTTATAAAATATTCATTGTTGTTTGAATATTCATTTGGTCGTGGAATATTCTTTCTATCGGGAATATTCGTATTTATTTGCCAGTAGCTTGACCATTTGTGGGCCCCATAATGTAATAACTGCTTGGATGAAGAAAATGACAAATTTGAGTTTTTATAAAAACGACATAGTTATTACTGCTTAAGATCATTGGAATACCCGTGGTTAAAATACGATGTCTACGCGTGGTTGCATAAGTAGCACACGGTATTGCACATTATTGTTGAATTATTGATCCTTACGTAAGAAGGAATTACTCAATAATTGTTACAGTAGTTACTGTTCAATATTTTATTTTATTGATTCAATAATTGCTACGTTGATATTTTATATTATCGTGGTTTCAATAATTGTCACTACACATCATCTCCATTATCAGATCAATAATTCATATTATTGAATAATATTATTAGATAGCATTATTGGCAATGTCTAGAAAGTTCTATCAAGGAGAGGTTTGGTCACCTAATTGCTACCACTAGTAAGGAGAAAAATCCTTATCTAAATCCCCCTCTTCCAGAACCGCCTGCTGTCATTGTCATTATTGTGATTCTCAGTAATATTATTTGTGAATAATTAATTATTGATTTATATGATAATGAAATATTTATTTGATGTGGATATAAATGATGGATTTATTTATGTGGTTATAAATGAAGGAATTAATGTTGAGGTATTTTATCGAGATTTTGTTTGATTGGAGGTATTAAAAGATCAAATTAGTGTTCTTACAACTTTATTGTGTGAGTTATAATTTTTAATCTGACCGTTGGATCGTTGTGATTTTTGGATAGGTTATACATATATAAGTTGAGTATATGTTCACAAATTTTGAACCGTTAAAAATGAACGAATGATTTGTTATGAATTTTAAGAGGTGACTGATTCAGAAATTAGGTTTATAAATGATTTTGGTGGAAAATTCTAGAAATGGTTGGGCCCCACTTTTGGTTGTTGGGTAAGATGGCTGATTTTTGGTGGGTGGAATAGTAGTAGGTAAAGCCATCGTGTAGTCAAGTCTGCTTGGCGCAAAACATTTTCCTATAAATAGAGGCTAAGTTAGAATTGAAAATCACACCGTAATTCATAAGTTTTCTCTTTTTCTCTAAAATTATCGAGTGTATTTTGTGAGTATTTAGATACTTGGTGAGTTGCTATTCATCGCTGCAAGTTTCCTTCGAGTCATATATCCGATATCCAAATGTAAGGCTTTTTTTGAGGTAAGGATAGTAAGGGATTTTAAGGGATTGTAAGGGATGTTATATTCTTCATAATGATGTTATTCTTTCAATATCATTATACTGAAATATTGGTATGGATTTTATTATAGAATTTCTACCTTTTTGAGTCGGGGTTACTATTCACGTATACCGCACTATTCTTGTATATGGCACTATTTACGTATATGACATTATTTACGTATACGGTACTATGTACGAATACAGAGTACTATTTACGAGTTACTATTCATGAGTTACTATTCATGAACTATTCACGAGTTACTATTCACGGGTACTATTCACGACAAAAATTGGTTTTTTTTTTCAAACCAAATTATAGTTGAGTTATGAATATTACTCTTGAGATTAAATCTATATGTTGATTATATTATTTTTATTATCATATATAACATTTTTATAACCCTAATGATGATATTAATTTCTCTTTGACTTGAGTGTAAAGATGGGTAGATTATTGGTATGATCATGACTATGGGTTCTCTTTGGCCAGTAGTGCAAAGTTGAATTGTTGACTGATATGATCATGACCATTGAATTTACAATTGAATATTTTTAGCTTAAGTGCAAAGGTGAATTGATCAACATGGTTATAATTATGGTTTATATAGATTTTGAAATGATTATATATTTCTTTGAGATATTAATATATTTGGCCCAGAGTGCAAATATGAATCTGTTGATGAATATCTTTGGCATGTATTGCAAAGATGATGAATCTGTTGATGAATATCTTTGGCTCAGAAAGTGCAAAGATGAATCTGTTGTTGAATATCTTTGGCCCGTAGTGCAAAGATGACCTGTTGTTGAATATCTTTGGCCCGTAGTGCAAAGATGACCTGTTGTTGAATATCTTTGGCTTGTAGTGCAAAGATGAACTTTTAATTAATATCTTTGGCCTGTAGTGCAAAGATGAACTGTTAATGAATATCTTTGGCCCGTAGTGCAAAGATGAATTTATTAGTATGATTATGAACAGGAACTGTGATTTGGTATAACCATGATCTTTGATGTTTCAGGTATAGACAGGTGATGAAAATTATCTTCGTCCTGGATGAGAAGAGGAATTTAGAATCACAATTATGATTATTAGTTATTCATATGATTGTGGAAAGGAACTGTTGATTTATATTACAGGAATAAAACATTGTTGGTGGACTTTTAACATGGAGAAGATAATAGACTTTATGGTCTATTTGACTCTTCTAATGGATTGCTCGTTCCGCTGCAACTATGGTTGAAAGGTTTTATCATCTACCATATGTTCTAAATCTCTGATTTATTACTGATGAAGGCTATTGATAATTTAATTATCTTTAGTCATGATATTCTTTACTGAGCTAGTTGTGCTCACCCTTTTGTTTCACAATTCCTTTCAGGTAATAAAAGTGTAGCTGGGTCGAGCAGGGATAACAGGGGAATAGAACGGTGGTCTCTAGCTGTGGAGATTCTCCCTAAGCAGTATAAAAAGGTGTTGTATACATCATTTAGTAGTTATATTTGGTTAATCAAATAGGGTGAGGCGAACCCAACGTTGGAAGGGTGTTTTGCCACTATCATACAAGATGTCTAATGACATACAACCTCGTGTCATCATAAGACAAGGTTGTCCTCATCCACTTGCTGAGTATATCTACGAGCACTACCTATATGATCTTGGAGTTTTGTTGAAATATAATTTTCAATTAGAGACAGTGGAGATAATGATATGTCAAGAGAAGACTCACCATTGGAAAGAATATGATAGTAATCTTCTCGTTTTTCTTTAGGTTCTATTGGGTCAACCAAGGATAATTCTGTGGCCATATGATATCTATCATCACCTAGACGCATGGCCTCCCATGTACGAAGGTTTCCTTGAGCACTTCCCAAAGATTTTAATTTCTAACACAGTTTTTGACTATATCTTTATGTAAGATGTCATGGTAACGTACTACTCAAGTTGGTGTCAAGAGTCACAGTTGGTATATATTTGTATCCAAACTCACAGCATATGTGTTGTTGTATTTTGCACGATAATTGTTGTAATAAAGTTGTAGTTGTTTTTTATAACATGTATTTGGTGACTCAGAATAGGTTGGATGAAATGGACCTATTTTGGGGGCGTCACAGGTCCCCATAGAATAAACCAAACTTACCACGGACGTCTCATATCAGACTTCTTATGTATATCAAAGATTGAATAAATATTACCACAAATCATTTTATCTTCAATCAACACATATTTAATCTTTCAACAATTATTCATCATTAATATTATAACTCACAATATTTCATAACCAGATCATTCCCAGAAAAGAGGGGGCTTTCCGATAAGGGTTTCTCCTATCAAGCGCCGCAATTAGGTGACTAAACCTCTCCTCGATGAAACTTTCTAGACTTACATCGATATTGTAAATAATAATATGAATAACTTTATCGTCTCAATTATTGATTTAATAATATAAAATATTATGCAGATGATACTGTGATAATAATTGAATCAATAATATGAGATACTATGCAACAATTACTGTAGCAATAATTGAGTATAATTGAGTGACTTCTTACGTATGCATCAATAATCAATACTGTGTGCTACTATGCAACTACGCATATTACTGTACTTTTACCACCGGGTATTTCAGCAGTTAACGGTAAAACTTTCGCCGTTATTTTTATAAAAAGATATTTTTGTCATTTTCTAACTCCGATAATAATTCTGTTGTGGGGTCCACCAATGTTTGTGCCATCGTACGAATATTCTCCGACAAAAAGAATATCCCCCGACCAAACGAATATTTTATAACAACTTGCTTAATTTGCGAAATTTATAAATATTACCCACAACTATAACATTATATCAAATCCACACCATAATATTCAAAATGATATTTAGAGAAAAATAATCTTTATTTATGAAAGTTGGGGTCTTACAACCTCCCCTTCTTATAAAATTTCATCCTCGAAATTAGGTTACATACCTGGTATGTCGAAGAGGTAAGGATACCTTGACTTCATTTCAGATTCTAACTCCCAGGTCATTTCCTCAACATCGTGGTTTCTCCACAAAACTTTGACTTGAGTTATAACCTTGGAGCGTAGAATATGCTCCTTCTTATCCAAGATTTTAACAGGTACCTCTTCGTACGTTAAATCTTCCGCTATCTCGTCTGGTTCTAACTAAATAATGTGGTTTTTATACGTTGCCGGATTATTTGAATCTTTTCCGTAGTTCATACGTACTAATTCCAGTCCCAACAACGTTGCTTCTCCCACCTCATCCTAGCATACTGGAGAACAACACTTTCTTCCATACAAGGCCTCAAACGGAGCCATGCCAATAGTTGCTTAATAACTGTTGTTGTATGAGAATTCCACCAATGGCAAGGACTTGTCCCAACTTCCTTTGAAGTCAAGGACACAGTCTTAATAGATCTTCCAGAGTTTGAATAGTCCTCTCCGACTGCCCGTCCGTTTGAGGATGATATGCCGAACTAAATCATAAATCTGTACCCATAGCTTTTTGCAAACTGACCCAAAATCGTGAAATGAATCTTGGGTCTCGATCAAAAACTAGGGATACTGGAATACCATGTAATCTTACAATTTCATTTATGTACATACGAGCAAGACGTTCAAGTGTATAAGTTTCTCGTATAGGTAAGAAATGAGCAGATTTGGTCAATCTATCAATAATGACCCAAATTGCATCTATGCCTTGAGAAACCTTGGGAAGATCGGTAACAAAATCCATGGTAATGTGCTCCCACTTCCATTCTGGAATTTCAAGTGGTTGCAATGGACCTTATGGCACTTGATGCTCCACCTTGACACGTTGACACGTTAGACACCTTGAGATAAACTCTGCTATCTCTCTCTTCATATTGCTCCACCAAAATGTATGTCGAATATCATGATACATTTTGGTACTCCCAGGATAAATTGTAAACGGTGTGTTGTGCGCCTCCATCTTGATTTTATACTTTACATCAGGATCATTAGGAACATAAAGTCTGGAGTTGACTCAAAATATTCATTCTTCATCGATTCTTGCTTCCGGAATAGCACTTTCTTGCACTTTCTTCTTTATACGCATCAGCTCCAAGTCTGTAGTTCGAGCAACTTTAACTTTATCGATTAAAGTCGGTTCTACTCGTATATTTGTCATCATCACATGGGTCTCTGGAGTCTTTATCTCTATCTCCATACTTTGCAAGTCATATAAAATGGGCCTTTGCGTTGACAATATCGCACTCGTACCCGCATATGATCTTCTACTCAATGCGTCAGCTACCACGTTCGCTTTTCTAGGATGTTATTGAATAGTATGATCATAATCTTTCAACAGTTCAAGCCAACGTCGTTGCCACATGTTGAGTTCCTTTTGAGTGAAGAAATATTTGAGGCTTTTATGATCCGTAAAGATCTCCACCTTCTCCCCATACAGGTAATGCCTCCAGATTTTAAGTGCGAAAACGACAGCTGCCAACTCTAGATCATGAGTAAGATAATTCCTCTCATATTCTTTGAGTTATCGCGAGGCATAGGCTATGACTTTCCCATGTTGCATGAGAACACATCCTAAACCTTTGCCTGAAGCATCATTGTAGATGACATATCCCTCCGTACCAGATGGTATTATCAGAACAGGTGCTGAAATGAGTCTCCTCTTGAGTTCTTGAAAACTCTTCTCACATTCCTCGCTCCAACTAAATTTTGTATATTTTTGAGTCAGCTGAGTTAATGGAGTAGCGATTCGAGAAAATCCTTCCACGAATCTCCGATAATAACCAGCTAAGCCGAGAAAACTACGTACTTTGGTCACTGACTTAGGTTGCTCCCAGCTTTGAATTGTTTCAATCTTTGTCGGGTCAACGGATATTCAATGATTTGATATCACGTGCCCAAGGAATGCTACTTCCTCAAGCTAGAACTCGCATTTCTTCAACTTGGCATATAGCTTGTTTTCACGAAGCTTTTGGAGTATTAGCCTAAAATGTTGCTTATGATCTTCACGGCTTTTGGAGTATATGAGGATGTCATCAATAAAGACAACAACAAAAATGATCCAAATATTCCTTGAATACTCAGTTCATCATATCCATGAAGGTCGCAGGAGCATTAGTCAATTCAAAAGACATGACTAGGAATTCGTAATGCCCGTACCGAGTTCTGAAAGCAGTCTTTGGAATGTCATCAGTTTTAACTTTTAACTGATGATATCTGGAACGAAGATCGATCTTTGAAAAGAATTTATCACCTTGCAACTGGTCAAACAGGTCATCAATTCGAGGTAACGGGTACCTATTTTTAACGGTGACATGATTCAACTCCCGATAGTCAATACAAAGTCACATACTTCCATCTTTCTTCTTCTGAATAGAAACAGGGAGCACCCCAAGGAGTCGTACTAGGGACGAATGAAACCGATGTCTAACAATTCCTCGTAGTTGGGTTTTAACTCACGAAGTTCAATAGGAGCCATTCGATATGGGGCTTTGGAAATGGGTTTTGTCTCCGAGTTTAAGGTCGATACAAAATTCAATTTCACGCTCTGGGGGTATGCCAGGAAGTTCTTCAGGGAATACGTCAGGAAATTTATTAACAATAGAAATATCATTCAAAACTGACGTATTTTTTGTTTAAATCTGTGACATGAGCTAAGAAAGCTTGACATCCGTTTTTCAATAAACGAATAACTTTATGACTTGAGATGACAGTGATTGATTTTAATGGTTTGGTTGATTGAATTCGCATAATAGGTTGGTTAGGAATATAAAGGGTAACAACCTTACGAAAACAATTAATTTTTGCATGATGAGTAGTTAACCAATCAATCCCTAGAATTATGTCAAACGCAAGTATTTTTAAGGAAATAAGATCGACATGTAATGTGAGGGTACCAATTTGAACCAAACAAGACTTATAAACAGTGGATGTAATGAAGGTTTCTCCCAACGGAGTTTCAACAGATAAGTCAAAGTCTAATTTATCTGGAGTCAAATTTAAACGTTGAGCGCAATTAGGAGAAATAAAAGAATGGGTAGAACCGGTATCAAATAAGGTATATACTTCGCTAGAGTTTATGATAAGCTTACTCCTGATCACCTCGTTTGGATTTCTCACTTTTTGGGAGGTTACAACAAATGCTCTCCCTTGAACTATTGGTTTTATCTTGTTTGGGATGGCCTTTAATGCCTCCATTCTAGCTGGACTTGACTTTGGTGCACGACAAAATTGGTCTAGGTTACCTTCTCTTCCACAATTGCAACATGCTTTGGACTACTGCGTACAGTTTGGACTGATGTGTCCCTCCCCTTCGCATTTGTAACATATGACCGGTGGTCGTTCTCCTTCGTTAACAACAGGTGCTAGTGCAGACTTCTTTCCATCATTATTGAATTTTCTCCTCTTGAAATTTCTACTTCTATTATCTTGGCCATGATTACCACCGAAGTGGTTACCATTTCTAGCATGTTGATTCCCTCCACGTTTGTTGTCACCGCTTGGATGACTGCTACCAATTGTATTATCAATTTTCCGGCTGCTCTCTCTTGGTTGGGTTAACTCATTATCGCGCTCCAATAACTTTGCTCTATTTACAACATCTGAATACAAACACAGTTTGTGAGAAATTAGGTATTGTCGTATCTTAGGTTTCAACCCTCTTAGAAACATCCGCGTCATTCTCTCCTCATTATCAAACAAGTGGGACGCAAACTGGGACAACTCGACAAACTGAGCTTTGTATTGTGACACGGTCATATTGTTTTGCTCCAGCTTGATAAACTCCACCTCCTTCATGTGACAAATACTTTCGGGAAAGTACTTGTCGTTGAACAGTTCTTGGAACTTCTCCCAAGACATCTTCAGTGCTGCAGGTTGGGTACGTTTTACGGATTCCCACCAGTAATCTACCTCTCCTCGCAACATGAAGGTGTCAAAGAGAACCTTTTACTCCTCAGAGCATCCCAAGACATCAAATATCTTGGTGATCTACTTTATCCATGCCTCCGCCTTAAGTTGTTTTGGCTCTCCCACACACTCCGGTGGTCCCAGTTCCTTGAATTGCTTAGCGGTGACCATTCGTGAGTTGCCAGTGTCTCCACCTGCATTTTGGACAGGAGTCTCTCTCGCCTGATGTTGCATGAAGTGCAGAAAGCCTCTGAACATTCCGTCGTTCATCATTTGGTCGGTGTTATTGTTTACCTAATGATTATTGCCATCCTGATGCACATTATCCTGGGTATTGATCTGTGGTGACTCAACGGTCTCTTGTGCTCCATTGCTAATCTCAACATTCTCGAATGTCATTTTCAAACACTGCCACAAAACAAGGGTTAATTGACATGCCACATATTATCCCTATATTCTGATCGATCAATTAAATAACAATTAAACTTAGGTATGTCATACTAGCTAAGGAATTACTAGTCTCTCCCCTCCTAGTTCTAGTCTCACATCTCAGCCAGGGATTATATCCCTAAGCTTTGATACCAACTGTGACGCCCCCAAAATAGGTATACATCACCCATCTTGAGTCGCAAATACACGGTACATAATTTAAATACAAACTTCTTTGATACAGTACGACAAAATGTAGCTGAGAGTTTCGACACGGATAATGTTTCGTAGAGAGTATACAAACTCAAATAAAGTCCTCATTACAATTATTATCACACTATTTCACATAATAGTGAGGACTACTATAACCACCTATCTGGACCGTCACTCCGTTCCTTGACTAGTCCCAGCTATATTCTCATTTCCTGAAGAGAAAAATGAAAGCAAATGGTGAGCTCAACTATCCCAGTAAGAAATATTATGACAAAGATAATGCATAATAAATTATCGTTAGCCTTCAATAGTGTTAAACTGATAAAATATAATAAACATCAAGTTTAACTGAGCGGAACAAACAATCCATTAGAAGAGTCAAGTAGAGCATGATATCTACTATCTTCTATGATTTAAAAAGTTTATCAACAATTTTATCGCTGAGACTCAGCTTAATAAATAATCCACCTCATAGAATCATCCCCGCACTACGGGCCAATGATATTCATTAGTATCACCAATGGTCATGATCATACCAACAACTGTCCATCAATGCACTACGGGCCAATGATGACTTTTACCACATCATTTGTAACATTTCGGGTCATGATTATACCGAATGATCCCTGGTCATAATCATACCAATCAACAGTACATCTATGCACTACGACCAAAGATGACTTTCATCATAATATAAGCATGAGGATGATGACAATGATATAAGAATTCAATTTAAATGAGAGGAAAGATAAATTTTAAAGATTTATAATTCAATTTGTCCAGAATTCAATAATGTCCAAATTGTCAACATGATACTGCTTTGTGGAGTAAAATTCAAGAATAATATTGTATCAAAAATAATTTGGACAGAAAAGAAATTTATTTTTGTTATGAATAGTACTTCATGAATAGTACCCTGTAAATAGTACTTCGTGAATAGTACCCCATGAATAGTACTCCAACATGAAAAGATTAAACTTTAACAAGAATGTTCAGAAAAATATCCTTGTGAAACGATACTAGATGAAGCGCAAATTTCAAGGATATTCTACTAATTTCAAGGAGTATAGAAGCAATATTTAACAACATGAGTGTAGAACTCAGAATCTGAAACGAAATAATATTACTTACATACTACAGAGTATGGAAGAAAATATTATTTCATACGAATATTGAACAAAAATAATATCCCTATATGAATACGAAAGAAATAATACCCCTTACCTTAGTAGGAAATTGGCTACTAAAATAGTGTAGTAACAGAATACTTTTATTCTTTCTCTCTGATTCTCTCTCTATAGAATTCTCTTGTGAGTCATAGTGAATTGGTGAGAATGAAAGAAGAATTAAGCTTCTATTTATAGAAGATTTCTAGCTTAGCCCTTGCAATGTGAAAAGGCAAGTGGCTTAACGACTGGTGATGTGAAAAGAAAAGTGGTTTGATGCCTGTAATGTGAAACAACAAGTGGTTTGACGCCTGTAATGTGAAACAACAAGTGGTTCGACGCATGTAATGTGAAACAACAAGTGGTTCGACGCCTGTAATGTGAAACGACAATTTGTTCGACGCCTGTAATGTGAAATGACAAGTGATTTAACATTTGGTAAAGGCAATTACTATTGACGAAAGTGACTCTTTGAAGATGACATATGGGTCCCCATAGAATAAACCAAACTTACCACAGACGTCTCATAACAGACTTCTTATTTATATCAAAGATTGAATAAATATTACCACAAATCATTTTATATTCAATCAACACATATTTAATCTTTCAACAATTATTCATCATTAATATTATAACTCACAATATTTAACAACCGATCATTCCTGGAAAGAGGGGCTTTTCGATAAGGATTTCTCCTATTAGCGCAATTAGGTGACCAAACCTCTCCTCGGCGAGAACTTTCTGACATCGTCAATATTGCAAATAATAATATGAATAACTTTATCGTCTCAATTATTGATTTAATAATATAGAATATTATGCGAGATGATCTTGTGATAATAATTGAATCAATAATATGAGATACTATCAAAGAATTCATCGTAGTAATAATTAAGTATAACTCGAGTGGCTTTTACGTAAGCATCAATAATCAATACAGTGTATTACTATGCAACCACGCGATATTCTTCGTATTTTTTTACCACCGGGTATTTCAATAGTTAATGGTAAAACTTTCACCGTTATTTTTATAAAAGATATTTTATCGCTTTTCTAACTCCGATAAATAATTACATTGTGGGGTCCACTTAATGTTTGTCTTTGTCGTCTAAATATTCTTCAACAAAAAGAATATTCCCCACCAAACGAATTTTTATAACAACTTGATTACTTTGCAAAATTTATAAATATTACCCACAAATATAACATTATATCAAATCCACACCATAATATTAAAAATGATATTTAGAGAAAAATAATCTTTATTTATGAAAGTTGGGGTCTTACAAAACCCCTTTCCTAGACAGAACTTCCTTAGACATTGCCAATAATGTTATCTAATAATATTATTCAAATAATATAAATTATTGATCTGATAATGGGAAATAATGTGAAATGACAATTATTGAAACAACAATAATATAAAATATAAACGCAGCAATTATTGAACCAATAAAATAAAATATTGAACAGTAATTACTGTAACAATTATTGAGTAGTGCCTTCTTATGTAAGAATCAATAATCCAAAAATACTGTGCAATATCGTGTGCTACTGTGCAACAACGCGTATGACTTTACTTTATCCACCGGGTATTCCAACAGTTTTAACGGTAACAACTACGCCGTTATTTATAAAAACTCATATTTGTCGTTTTCTTCATCTGACAGTTATTCTGTTATGGGGCCCATAAATGGATGCGCCGTCGTATGAATATTTCCCGACAACAAGAATATTCCACGACCAAACGAATATTTTATAACTACTTGCTTATTTTGCAAAATTATTTCACCCATAACTTTAAACTTTTATTAATTTAACTATTTACTAAATAGAAATTTTGAATAATTTTATTTCATAAAATTCGGGGTCTTACTATCTCCCCTACTTATGAAATTTCGTCTCCGAAATTTACGTACCTGGTATTTCGAAGAGATGAGAATATCTTGCTTTCATTTCAGATTCTATCTCCCCGGTCATCATGATTTCTCTATTGCTCATCTCCTGTATTTCAGACATCATTCTAGAATACAGCTTCAAAATAAAGGTTAATTGACATATCAGAATTTGTCAACTTAAGTAAAAACGTTTAGCTTAGGTAGGACACACTAGCGAAGAATTTACTTGTCTCTCCCCTCCTAGTTCTATTCCCCGATCTCCGCCAGAGACCATATTCCTAAGCTCTGATATCAACTATGATTCTGGACACCACCATGTGTCAGCACCTCACAATGATACCTATCAGTTTGCCACCGCAGAACGGCATCCCCTACGGAGAGTCTGGCTTCGGTGCATCCCTCATCAACAGGAAGTCACCAGATAGAGGCTCGGGGCTCTTTAATTATGGCTCTGATACCAACTGTGACTCCCCCAAAATAGGTATACATCACCCAACCCATTCCGAGTCGCCAAATACATGGTACCGAAAATAACTACAACTTTATTATTATAATTTTTGTGCAAAATACAACTACACATATACTGTGAGTTTTGATACAAATATATATCAACTGTGTCTCTCATCCTAACCTTGGATAACACGTCATAATGGCACCTTACATAAAGGTACAGTCAATAACTGTTCTAGAAATTAAAATCTTTGGAAAATGCTCAAGGAAACCTTCATACATGGGAGACCATACATCTAAGTTATAATAAATATCATATGACTCAAGAATTATCCTTGGTTGACCCAATAGACCCCAAAGAAAAATGAGAAGATTGCTATCATGTTCTTTCCAATGGTGAGTCTTCTCTTGACATATAATTATCTCCATTGTCTCCAATTAAGAATTATATTTCAACCAAACTCCAAGATTATATAGGTAGTGCTCGTAGATATAATCAACAAGTGGATGTCCACAACCATGTCTTATGATAACACGAAGTCGTAGGTCATTAGACATCTTGTATGATAGTGGCAAAACACCCTTCCAAAGTTGGGTTCACCTCATCCTATTCGTTTCACCAAAAATATAACATACGACACACTTATCTCAAATTCTTAATAAAATTATTTCTATACTGTTTAGTGAAACCTCAACAGCTATAGACCACCATTCTAATCCCTTGTTACCCCCGCTCGACTCAGCTACAATCTTATTATAGCGCCCCCAAATTCTGGTCCTAAATCACCATGAATCTGGTACACTAGTTCTAACTATTGCGGAAGATATAAACATAAATTTTCTATACATTAAACATTACACACTATCCCCAAGGTCGAGAACCTTACTTAAAATCAGAATAAATATTGTATCTAACATACAATGTTATTATAATACAATACTGTTACAATTCTAGCTGCACACATATTCCCAAGCTAAACTTGACTTTGATCTTTTCTTGTTCCGACGTATTCGCCTTAATCTGCAATGTTTATCGTGATATAGCAAGGGTGAGCAACAAGTTTTCCCAGCAAGTTTAAGTTCACTAAATTATGGATATATCATGATGGAAAGATTATGAATAATAGCTGGCTAACATTCAACAATATAATTGTGAACTAGCATGGATAATTTTCATAGCTGAACGAACATTAAACATGAACATATCAATTATATCTGGACCGAATGGTAATTAAGGGGATCAGCCTTTCATACCTGATGAACACATGCAATATGCACAAAGTGCGATTCAACAATTCATAGACGTGATATAATCAACAATGATTAATCACAAGTTCAAAGAACAGTTTAAGAAAACTTTCACAATAAGTGAGTATAAAAAACTTGCCTGATCGGTTGATTACCATTACGAAACATAACTTAGCTTTATCTGAAAACCTAATATTAATCATATCGATTTCCCAAGTTAGAATAATATCAACATAATATAAAATAACCTAAACACATTACCATATAATTCTATTAGTCAATACAACATATAAGACTTAGTATCAAGTCAAACTATTGCAGTCTAAATTGAATCCGGCACAATTCTGACATTCTGACTGCCCAGTCGGATAACTATTGAGCCTAATATCCATAAGACTCTGTCTAAACGCAACACAATTAACTTACACAATTAATTATTCAGTCAAAATAATTTTCATAGGCTCAAAATAATTTTCAAATAATTATTATCATTTATTATGATTTTTCAATCATTAATATCACATTTATATGATTTAAATACCACTTAATTCCATTATTATTAATATTTATTTAATATTAAATATTAATGAAATCCTTAACTTAATATTATAATATATTTATAATATCTCAAAGTATTTGTAATACCTTAAAATCATACTTATATGATTTTAAACCTTTAAATACATTATCCGATAATTACCATTAATATTAAATATTAATGTTTTTCATGACAAAATATCAAAAGTTATATTTTATAACTTAAAATATTTTATAATACTTAACTCATTTTCATATAATTTATAAATCATTCATTCTATTTTTTTCATAATTTATTTAATACATTTAGTAAATAAATTAATTACCATTAATATTAATTAATTAATGAAATTTATCACAAAATATTAAAAGTCGCCAAAAAATAACTTAAAATATTTTCTTATACCATAATATAATTTTTCATGTATTAAAATCTTTTTAAAGTAATTTCCTTAATATTATAATTAAATAAATTAAATAACATTATTATTCCAAAAATAATAAATATTTATGAAATATATTCAGAATAATTAAAAACTATTTTTCAGGCTTTAAAATAATTTTTAGGAATTTATTATGTAATTTTAATAATTAAAAAACTATTTTTATCTATTTATTAAATAAAGTAAGTGTTCTTGGCCAAACCGAGAACATTCAAACTCATTATCAGACTGCCTACTTTGACCAAGATTTAATCTATGGTCTAGTTGATTTCTGGGCTTGTACTTGTGTTTATGTTGTAGTATACATGTAATACTACAACCTCAAATCGATTTCATGACCAAACTATATCCAAACTGCCAGATCTAAGCTACAGAAAGTGTTGTCAGACAGTTCCTGGGTAACCCAGAAACCCAGGCAGTTCGAGGGTCCTACTTTGAAGCTTGGTATCTTTGATTTTGAGTTTACTCCATGTGATCTAATGGTTCTAACATGTAGAAGTGATGTCAGGGTACAACAATACCTAACAAGATCAGTATAACAACATCACAACCATGAGATCTTGGCCGGTCAAAGTGAAGGCCAGGAACTATTCTTGAACATTTCTGGGTTTCCCAGAAATGTTCTTGAGCAGTTTGGTCAACCTAAGTTTGACCATCATTAGATTCGATTCTGTTACGTATTTGGGTAATCTAGAGGCATGGATAAGTAGTACTCATGTCAGTCTACAAGTACATAACAAAAACATGGCTAAACAACTTAAAAACAACAAGATCTAAGGCTTTGAAAAGCTTGTCAAAAATTCTGGGTTTACCCAGATTTCTAGTATTCGTGATCGGTCAACGCACTGTGACTGCTTATATCTGGAAATCTAGACATGATCTGGGCTTGATTCAAGTTCCAGATTAAAGCCCTTACATCATACTACAAGTCTATAACTTAAAACACAACAAACAATTAACATACAAATATCTACGAGCCCTGACATTTGCTTGTCAGACAACATTTTCCAGTTTTTCCAGATTTCTAAAAACTTCAATTTCGAGTATCTAGATGTTATGGATCTGAGATTTAACAACCCAGATCACTAAATGACATCCTCTAACACGTATCTAACCAATCATTAACAACATCTAACATCAAATACATACATTTTCAAATTTAGGGTTTATACCTCCTTTTTGAGCTTGATCTTGATTCTGGCCCTTGATGTTTGATCTTAGCAAGCTAACATGTAAGACCCCTTTCGAAAATATTCGATTCTTTAGGGTTTATACGGCCCTTGATGTTTGATCTTGATTCTAGGCTACTTTTATTTTATGAATAAATAATAATTTTCTTGAAATATATTTTTGAATATTATGGTGTGGATTTGATATAATGTTATAGTTGTGGGGTAATATTTACAAATTTTGCAAAGTAAACAAGTGGTTATATAATATTCGATTGGTCGGGGAATATTTGTTTTAACATGGAATATTAAATGCACTTGCACAATCATTGGTGGACCCCACAATTGAAGTATTTTCGTAGTTAGAAAATGACAGTAATTATCTTTTATAAAAATAACAGTGAAAAGTGTTCTTTGTTAAAACTATTGAACTACCCGTTAGTAAAAAAGTACAATGAATATGTATGGTCGTATAAGTAGCACACGATATTGATTATTGATGCTTACGTGAGAAGTCACTCCGGTTATACTCAATTATTGCTTTCATGAATTGCTACATCATAACTCTCATATTATTGATTCAATTATTATCACAATCATCCGTGATAATATTTATTATTATTAAATCAATAATTGAGATTTACAAAGTTATTCATATTATTATTTGAAATATTAACAATGTCTTGAAGTTCATCAAGGAGAGGTTTGGTCATCTAATTGCGCGCCAATAAGGAGAAATCCTTATCTAAAGCCCCTCTTTCCCAGGAACGGCACGGTTGTTAAATATTGTGAGTTATAATATTAATGATGAATAAGTTGTGTTGATTAAAGATGAAATTGATAGTTCCATTGTGTTTGGGATTATTAGTGTTAGTGGAAATCGACATTTATTTCGATAATAATTGATGTCAAGTATTAACCAATCGGTAATTAATCTGATAAATGAGCAATTAATTGCTATTATTTCACATGTTTATAACTATTTGTTCACACGTGTGTACTATTGATTCACATTCATGTACTATTAGGGGAGGTGGTGCAAGATTGATAATACTTGCATGACTAAATTAAAATGGAGGTATAGTTGAAGGTACTACACCGTAATTAGTTTTTTCACATGATTATACTATTGAGTCACATGAATGAACTATTAATTCACATTATTTACTATTAGGGAGGTGGTGCAAGTTTGATAATACTTGCGAGGACTAAATTGAAAATGTGAAAAAGAGGAAGGTATTATAATTGTAATATTTCGAGCCCCAAAATGTGGAATTATCGAAACTATATTTTCCTATAAATAGAAGCTCATTCTTCCTTCATTTCTCACCAATTCACAAAAAGCTTTAGAAGCAATTATTATAGAGAGAAATTATAGAGAGAAAGAAGAAGAGAAGTCTGCTACCTCACTATTCCAATATCCATTTTTTCTAAGGTAAGCGGTATTATTTCTTTTGTATTCATGAAGAGAACTTATGTTATTCCATTCTTTATTATTCTGTTGGAATAACTCAGTATCTGTGAATTACCCTATACTTGGTGAAATTCTTCTATTATTCCATTCTTTATCATTACATTGGAATATCTTATCTGCATGCTTTTATGCATGACCTCGGTTCCATTATTTATCAGGAACATCACATGCAGGCTTTTACGACTTTGGTTCCATTATTTATTATTCTGTTGAATATCATGTATGTAAGCTTACGCATGTGACTGATTCCATTATTTATTATTCTCGTTGAATAACTTTCTGTGCGATCTATCGCGTGCTTGGTAATTCTTTTGTTATTCCATTCGTTATTATACTCGGTTGGTTAAAGTTTTGGCTTTTATACTCCATGAAATTAGTGGAATATCTTTGATATTTGTGCTTCATCTAGTATCTTTTCATGGAAATATTCTTCTGAGCATTGTTGAATTTTACTCCACAAAGAAGTATCATGTTGACAATTTGGACGTTATTGGTTCTGGATAAATTAATTCTTGAACTTGTTTTATTGAATTTTTATATCATTGTCATCATCCTCATGTTTATATTATGTTGAAAGTCATCTCGTGGCACATGGTGCATAGATGGATGGACTTGGTATGATTATGACCGAGATTATTCGGATAATCATGATCGTAATGTTACAAATGATGTGGTAAAAGTCCTCATTGGTCATGTAGTGCATTGATGGATGATTGTTGGCATGATCATGACCATTGATTAATACAAGAATATACTTGGCCAGTGAGTGCATGGATAATTTGTGGTCGTGATACTAATGAATATCCTTGGCCGTAGTGCAGGGATGATGTGGTTTATTTATTAAGCTCAGTCTTAGCGATAAAAGTGATGAAAAACCTTTTAAATCATAGAAGATAGTAGATTTTATTCTCTACTTGACTCTTCTAATGGATTGCTTGTTCCGCTGCAGTTAAACTTGATGTTTATTATATTTTATCAGTTTAACAACTTTGAAGGCTAATGATAATTTATTCGCATTATCTTAGTCATAATATTTTTTTTACGCTAGTTGAGCTCACCCTTTCTTTCACCGTTCTCTTGAGAAATGAGAACGTGGTGGGACTAGTTGGGGAATGGAGTAGCGGTCCGGATGATAGCATTAGTAGTCCTCACTATTCTATTAAATAGTGTGACAATAAATGTAATGAGGACTCCATTGAGTGTGGATATTGTCTAGATAACAATATTCTTATTAAAACTCTTAAATTATATTTTATTTCGTATTTTACATTTGTTGTATAATTAAGATGTATTTGAATTTACGTATGTATTTGCCGACTCAAGATGGGTGATGTATACCTGTTTTGGGGCGTACTGATGTTGGTATCAAAGCTTAGGATACGATCCCAGCTAAGATGTGAGACTAGAACTAGGAGGGGAGAGACGTGGATTTCCTTCGCTAGTATGACCTACCTAATTTTATTTGGTATTTAATTGGTCAGTCAGAGTATATGGATAATATGTTGCATGTCAATTAACCCTTGTTTTATGGCAGTATTTGAAAATGACATCCGAGAATGTTGAGAATAGCAATGGAGCACAGGAGATCGTTGAGTCTCCACAGATCAATAATCAGGATAATGTGCATCGTGAAGGCTTACAATCCTCATGCAAACAACAACACTTGACCATGATGAACGATGAAATGTTCAGAGGCTTTATGCAATACATGCAACATCAGGCGAGAGCGGCTCCTGTCCAAAATGTAGGTGGAAACATGTTGCCTCTTTTTTAGTCTTAACAAAAGAGCTCTAACTCATGCAAGCATACATGTGTTAACAAGCAATACATAGCAAGTAAAGTATCGATCCCACAGAGAAAGTTGTTTAATTTAAATCACTATGCATTAATTAAATCACTATATTAATATGCTCAAACTAATGACTAAGATGGGTTTATTACCGAATGATCGTAAATAACTAACTAAAACAATAATAACGTACTAATAAATCAAATCGAAAATAATGGGATCCTAACTCCATTTAATATTTCATTTAATCACCACTATCATGCATTTACTTGTTTACATATCACAGGAAAGTAGCCAAGAGCACTAAAAGAGTCATAGCCATTTTTCAATGCACTAAGACCTACTTACACAACATCCACAGATGATAGACTCTATGTAATCATCAATATAACCAAAATCACTATATATCTATGTGAAATTGCAACTATATTGAATTTAAGTACAAGCCCTTATTCTAACTCATATGCGATTGAAGCAAAAGATATGTCTATCACAGTTCACGTAAATACATAAGCCATATAAAACAACCCCATATACATATACTATCATGATTACAATCCATACTTGCATGTTCATTGTCAATTCCATACAAGTACTGAAACGAATGGTGATCAAGCATTCATACATGCAAAACAATCATGATAGACATCCCATATGATATCTAAGACAAACCAGTATTCAAGCATACAATCAAACTACATACTAAAATCCATTAGAATCCCATAATGGAGTTTAGTTCATGACTGAACCAAAAGCCATTATGGGATCAAATCTAAACATGACTAATAAACAAACAATTGAAAAATGAAAGATAGAACAATCAAACCCAATTGCTGAATAGAATCCACTATTAATATTCAAATCCGCATAACAGTCCAGCAAATACTAATAACAAATCCACTCTGGAAGGAAATCCCAAGAAGAAGTAGAAAAATAGAGTTTTTGGCTTCGTTCTCCGTTGGAATCTCTCTCAGAGAGTAAACCCTAGTTACGATGTTAAAAATACGTAAAAACTAAATAATCGTAAAAGTGATACATCTGACACCAGTCAGCCATCGTTTTAAAGCCATTACAACCCTTAAAAATTTCAAATTAAAATAACAATACAAAGATTCGGCATTAGTGGGCATCGGCCGCGCGCTCCCAGTGTAATCCTCGTGGTGGGCGACTTACTTGCAGTGTTATGATGTCCCGGCCAGTGCTTTTGTAGCGAGCGCTGTGATCTCGTAGCTTGTCTCTACCGGCTAGCTGCTTCCTGAAGTTCTGAGATTCCTGCTGCTTTGCCAGAACTGACTACATCTCTTGCTCATTCCTTTGTTCATGCACGCTTGGTCTCCCGATCCTCTCGATCCTCATAGCAGCGTCCACAACAGGCCTTGCCTCATGCGTCTGTTGCCTCATGTCCTCTAAGTCCACCAAATTAGGCGTTTTACTTTTCACCAAAAGGAGTTTTAAGTATCATTTAATGCAAACTAACATGAAATGCGGCTAAAACATACTAAAATGTACTTGAGATGGGCATAGTTAAATGAATTGAACTCCATAAAGTAGGTATAAAACCCACTATCAAATACCTCCAAACTTGAACCGTTCATCAATGAAAAATTAATGATGAAAATCGGATGAATCTCACATTGTTCCAACTATCATAGAAATTCCATCCAATTTGCCTCAACAAATTTTTTCTAGATTCGAGAATCTGATTGAACCAAAGCTGCGGGCATAATGTCATACACTCGAGATAATTCATAAATCTTATAGAGATGCTATGTGTGTGTTGTGTTACAAATATCAACCACCAAATTTCTCCTCGATATTCTAATTTCATGGAAAGACTCAAGTTTCCATGTAAGTCAAATAATGGACCCAAACTCCATTTAATATTTCATTTAATCGAGATATGACCCTGCATAAAGGCTCAAGTACTAGGGCCCCGAATAAGATCAAGCCACGTTATTGCTATTTCTAAGAATTTTTTATACAGAGATACCCATGTATAATAAAGAATGGAATAACAAAAGAAATCACCAGTATATGCCGATGATGTATTGGCCATCTGCGCATGAACGAGTTATTCCAATGCGAATAATGAATAATGGAACCAACAGAATGAATGTATACGATGATGTTCCAAAGATGTAATGATAAATAATGGAACGTCCCGATGAACTCAGCTCTCTATTACGAATGAAATAAAGATGAACCTGCAGAATTCACCTTTCAAAAAGGTTCTATGCAACGTATCGAATACTTCAATTGCACAAAACACGATATTCCATAAAAAGAGTTTGGAGTTATAAAGTAAAACAACATTCGAATAATAAATAATGGAACATCGAACTCATTGAGTTGTCATGCGTAAAAAGCATGCTCTAGCTCCATACATGATATTCCAACATAATGATAAATAATGGAACCAGTCATGCGTAAAACGCACGATAGGATGTTCAAACAACATGTAATGATAAAGAACGGAATAATAATGTAAAATCACCATACATGCGGTACTTGGAATACTCGAGAAGAATATTTTCAGAAAGGTTATTCAAACATAATGATAAAGAATGGAATAATGTAAGAATTTCACCAAGTATAAGGTACCTTTCAGATAATCTGAGTTATTCCAATGTAATAATAAAGAATGGAATAACAGAAGTTCTCTTAATGAATACAAAAGAAATAATACCCCCTACCTTAGAAATAAGAGTACTGGATATAGAAGTAGTGAAGTAGCAGAACACTTTTCTTCTTTCTCTCTATAGTGTCAGTGAATTCGTAAGAAATAATGAAGGAATGAGCTTCTATTTATAGAAGAATGGACTGTATAGTAACTAATTCATGAACGGTCCAAATTGATTTACTTTAAACGGGCGGTCCAGATTTAAAACAAAATCTTTGAAATAAAATATAATATATTCTATTTATAATCTAATAAAACGAATAACTTTATAAAAGTATTCTATTTTATATAAAAAGATTTTACTATGCAAAACACTATGCAACACTATGCATAATAAAATATAATATATTCTAATTATTGCCTAATAAAACAAATAACTTTATAAAAAAGTATTCTGTTTTATATAAAAAGATTTTACTATGCAAAACACTATGCAGGCACTTACTGTAGCAATAATTGAACAAAACTGAGTGACCTCTTACGTAAGCATCAATAATCAATACCGTGTGCTACTATGCAACCACGCGTATTACTTTACTTTTAACACCGGGTGTTTCAACAGTTAACAGTAAAAGTCCCCCGTTATTTTCATAAAGTATTTTTGTCGTTTTCTCAATCCGACAATAATTCCGTTGTGGGGTTCACCAATGATTGTCTTTGTTATGCGAATATTCCCTGTTTAAACGAATATTCCCCAATTAATCGAATATTATATAACAACTTGCGTACTTTGCAAAATTTATAAATATTACCCACAACTATAACATTATATCAAATTTACTCCATAATATTCAAAAATGATATTTATAGAAAATTCATCTTTATTTATAAAAGTTGGGGTCTTACAAAAGCTATAAACTGCCTGTTGCAAAAGTGACTGCCTTCATCACTGATGATAGCTCTTGGAGTTCCAAATCTCGTGAAGATACTTCTGTGTAAAAATATGAGGACGACCTTGGCATCATTTATCGGAAGAGCTGCCACTTCTACCCATTTCGAGACATAATCTACAGCGAGCATAATGTAGAGATTTCCGCAGGAAGAAACGAAAGGCCCCATGAAATCAATTCCCCATACATAAAAAATTTCTACTTCCAAGATTGTATTCAATGGCATTTCATACCTTTTAGAGATGTTCCCCACTCACGACATCTATCACATCACCGACAAAATCAAAGCGTATGCATCCTTGAAAATTGTTTACCAAGAGAATCTCGCTTGTAGTATTCTAGCCACCGTCTTTAACCACCATAGTAGTGGCCATACACACGTAGAGTGACAATCCTGCAAAATCGCCTCGGTCTCGCTATACGGAATACACCTTCTTATAACTTGATCAGAACACTATTTAAATAAATAAGGCTCATCCCTTAGGTTTTAACCCTTAGGGTTTAACCCTAAAGTTACACAAATTCAAATTTCTAGGTTTTTCTAATTAAGTTTTAAAAATAGAAAATTAAGATTTCTAAATTATAATTAGGGTTTCTTAATTATATTAAAATTTCCTAATTATATTCAAGCTTGCTAATTAAGATTAATATTTCCTTAATTAAAATTGTTAATTTAGTATTTAGGTTTCATAATTGTACATTAGGGTCTCTAGATGAACAATTAGAGTTTTCTAATAATTCAATTAGGGCTATCCCTAATTAAATATAAAATCAATAACATAAAAATCTTATACTATCTTCAAGCTTCCCAATTAGGGTTTTAATATTCTGAATTAGGGTTTTGGATTCCCGAAACTGAAACTAGGGTTTTCAGAACCGGTAATAGGGTTTCTTAACAATTGTTAGGGTTTTCTAACTGAATGTCGAGGTTCTTAAAATATTATTAGGGTTTATGACTGATATTGTTTATCTGGTCAGCCCTTGACCCTTAACCACATACTGTACACATATATGACCATATACACATAACATATACACTTATACCCTTAACACTATAAACCTTCACCAAAGTTTTTAAATTCACAAAATTCCTTTCCAAAAATGTCAAATCTATACACTTATTTTCTGTCCAGGTTTAATATTTAACCTTAATTCAATCTTTTAAGATTTTTAATAAATATCTAAATTCTTGGGTTATTACATTCATCCCTTGTTCTATGAATTTCGTCCCCGAAATTTACCTTACACCTTACACTCTTCATACTCATCACCACATGCTACCCAAAACATCACTCACAAGAGTTAAATTATTCAAATCATGTTGAGGAGTCATATAACCATAAGCTTTCATTTTATGGAAATTCATCCGCAAACCGTCATAACTTACATACATAGTGGGTAATTAGCCCGATATGCCCTGTACTGGCCATGTACTACTGGTCGGAATAAGTTTTCCCCATTCCTCTTATCCACCTTAGGCGCACAAAATTTCGTACCTCAGTCTTTATCGGTTTCCTCACCAAAACAATTTAGTTCGGGAAAATTTTCAAAGAACGCTTATGATTTTATAAACATTGGTCTAGCTGAATCAGATAGCGTAGACTCATATCAATAATTCAATTCAATCGAACTATTTAGGTATAGCCAAATCCCGTTGGAAAATTAACATATCAAAAAAAATAGTTTGAAAATGACGCTCGTGATGTCGTCTTCAGATTATGTACTTGGATTTGAGGATGCCGTCATCGAGTGACTTTATCATAACACATCATACAATAGTGGAACAATGATTTTAGATCAAATTCAACACTAAGTATTTCTGCATTTATGTAAGACCCCAACTTTTTATAAATAAAGATTTAATTTCTCTAATTATTATTTTGAAATAGTAAGGGGTTGATTTGATTAATGTGGTTAGTTATGGGTAAAATGCGCAAATATTTCAAATAACCAAGTGGTTATAAAATACTCATTGTTGTAGGAGAATATTCGTTTGGTCGTGGAATATTCTTGCTGTCGGGGAATATTCGTACGACGGTGCAGCCTTGTGTGGGCCCCATAATAGAAAGCGATTGGATGAAAAAAACGACAAGTATAATTTATTTATAAATAACGGCATAGTTGTTACCGTTAACACTGTTTGAATACCCAGTGGTTAAAACACAATAATACGCGTTGTTGCACAGTAGCACACGACATTGCACCAATTATTGATTCTTACGTAAGAAGGCACTACTCAATAATTGTTACAGTAATTACTGTTTAATATTTTATTTTATTGATTTAATAATTGCTACGTTGATATTTTATATTATTGTTGTTTCAATAATTGTCACTACACATTATTTTTCATTATCAGATCAATAATTCATATTATTTGAATAATATTATTAGATAACATTATTGGCAATGTCTAGAAAGTTACATCTAAGGAGAGGTTTGGTCACCTAATTACTTGCGCGCAAGAAGGAGAAATTCTTATTGAAAGCCCCTCTTTCTGAAACCTATCCGTTGTCGATATTGTGATTTTGTAATATTATTTGTGAATAATTAATTATTGATTTATATGATGAGAAAAATATTGATTTTATGTGGATATAGATGGAGAAAATTTTAATGTGACAATTCTTGAAAATTAATATTTTATCTTTTTCTGATAAAATAATTCATTTAAATATATTATTTTAATAATATATTAATGGTGATATTTTTACAATGAATGTGGGATATATGAGTATATGAGGAGGAAGAGTATTTTTGTTGCATTAAATGATTAACACATGTTTTGTGTTTGGTGGACCCCATTTCTTGGTCGAAATTTGATTATAGCACAGTAAAATCGTCTCAGATGTGGATTTGGTCAATTTCATTTGGAAATTGGAAAACTTTCTTCTGTAAAGTTATAGAGAATTGAATTTCCTATAAAAAAAAGTGAGATTCGAATTTTTTGATAAAAGGGCTATTTATTATGAATTATTGAAGTTCCGGATTAATTGATTATCATTTTTTTTGGAGTTTTAAGTAACTTTTGCATGAAAAACGTTTTTGTCACTTATGGGACATGTGTTAGTGGTTGATTTCAGCTGGTGGTGTGCGTAGGAAGATGTGTAAAAATAATATTATTAATTTATTAAATTTTCTACTTTGGTGTTCTAAGCATTTTCCTATAAATAGGGTACTTAGGTTAGAATTGAAAATCACACTAGAAACTAAATTTTTCTCTCTCTTTCTCTCTCTATATTCTCGAGCGTATTCTTGTGAGTATTTTGGTACTTTGAGTGTTGCTATACGGTGCAAGTTCCTTCAGCACTATATCCAGTATTCCAGTCAGAAGTACTGTTTTTGCGAGGTAAAGGATGTTATTTTCTTCGCAAATGATATTATTCCTTCAATATTATTATGCCGAAATATTGGTCTGAATTTTTATCAAATTTGGAACTTTTCATGTCAGGATTACTATTCATGAGTTACTATTCACGAGTTACTATTCATGAGTTACTATTCACGAGTTACTATTCACGAGTACTATTCACGAAGTATGATGATTTTTTTTGTGAAATTTCTATCTTTTAGTGTCGGAGTTACTATTCACGTATACGACACTATTCACGTATACGACACTATTCACGAATACGACACTATTCATAGAAAAATTAAATTTTCTTTTCTATGTTCAAGATTGTCTGTTATAGTTCCTATCTTTGATTGGATCTATGTTTTGGTCTTCATTCTTGAATTTCACTCCACTCTGGTTATTTATGAAGTAATTTTGAACTTGGATTGTTTAAAGTACAAATCCTTAATATTTGTTCTTTTGTTTCACTGGATTCGTTTTCTTTAAAATATTTTTCATCATCCTCAGTCCTAAATGATGATATAACTGAATATCTTTGGCCCGTAGTGCAAAGATGAATGATTTTATGATGAATATCTTTGGCCCGCAGTGCAAAGATGAACAGATGTTTAGATGAACATGACCAACTGGAGAATATCTTTGGCCTGTAGTGCAAAGATGAATATTTGATTTATGATGTATATTGATTGATGTTATAGGGATAAAATATCGATGATGGACTTTTAAATTCATAGATGATAGTAGATTTCATTCTCTACTTAACTCTTCTTACAATGAATTGTTGTTTCATTGCAGATTGTTGATCTAAAACTTGTTGTCTATTGTATTCTATCAGATTTTTCCCTGTTGAAGAATAACGATAATTTGTTCTATGTTATCTTAGTCATAATATTCTTTACTGGGCTAGTTGAGCTCACCCTTTTCCTTTTTGTTCCATTTTTCTTCTCAGGAGACGAGAATATAACGGGAACTAGTAGGGGAGTGGAGTAATGGTTCAAGACAGTTGTTTTAGTAGTCCTCACTATTTTGTAAAATAGTGTATCAATAATTGTAATGAGGACTTATTTGAGTGTGGATATTGTCTAGAAGACAATATTTGTATTTAAACTCACAGTTTATGTGTTGTCGTATTTTGCACGACAATTGTATTAATGAAGTTGTAGTTATTTCTGTACCATGTATTTGGCGACTCAGAATGGGTGATGTATACCTATTTTGGGGGCGTCACGATTTAGTATCGAGCATAGGATATATGATCTCTGGCGGAGATCGGGGAATAACACTAGGAGGGGAGAGACGAGTAAATCCTTCGCTAGTGTGTCCTGCCTAAGCTTATTTGTTGGTCGGTCAAAGTATAGGGGTATTATGTGATTTGTTATTTTGTTAAATTAACCCTTGTTTATGGCAGTATTTGAGAATGTCGACTGAGAATGTTAACAGTGGAGTAAATGAGACCATGGAGACACATTTGCTCACCAATGAGGAGAACGTGCAACAGGCTGGCAATGTTCCTCCTGTGAACAACACCACTGAGCAGATGATGAACGATGGTATGTTTAGGAACTTTCTAGAATTCATGCAAAACCAAACGAGAAAGACTACTATTCAAAATACAGGTGGAAACACTGGTAATTCACGAATGGTCACAGCTAAGCAGTTCAAGGAGTTAGGACGGTCGGAGTTTTTGGGAATGTGACGCCCCCAAAATTAGGTATACATCACCCATCTTGGGTCGCCACTTACATGGTACAGAATTTAAATACAACTTATTAACATAACTGCGTAGGTACAAATACGACATAAACTGTGAGTTTAAATACAAATATCGTCTACTAGATATTATACAAACTCAAAAAAAGTCCTCATTACAATTATTATCACACTATTTCACAGAATAGTGAGGACTACTAATGCTATCTTCAGGACCATCACTCGTTTCCCCGACTCGTCCCAGCTATATTCTCATTTCCTGAAGAGAACAGTGAAAGAAAGGGTGAGCTCAACTAGCCCAGTAAGAAATATTATGACTAAGATAATGCAAAATAAATTATCAATAGTCTTCAACAATGTTAAACTGATAAAATACAATAGACAACCAGTTTAACTGCAGCGGAATAAGCAATCCATTAAAAGAGTCAAGTAGAAAATAAAGTCTACTATCTTTTAGGTTTTAAAAGGTTTTTCATCACTGTTATAGCTGAGACTCAGCTTTAATAAATATTCCACATCATCGAATCACCCACACTTTCTGACCAAGGATATTCTTTAGTATCACGACCACAATTATTCATGCATTACGGGCCAAGAATATTTGTGTATTCATTAATGGTCATGATCATGCCAACAACCATCCACCAATGCATTACTACCATGAGAGGATTTTTATCACATCATTTGTAACATTACGGTCGTGATTACACCAATAGTCTCTGTCATAATCATCATACAAGTCCATCTATGCACTACAGTGCCACGATGACTTTCAACATAATATAAACATGAGGATGATGACAATGATATAAGAATTCAATAAAACAAGTTCAAGAATTATTTTATCCGAGAATTATTAACGTCCAAATTATCAACATGATCTTTGTTTTGTAGAGTAAAATTCAAGAATGATCGGAAGAATATTTTCATGAAAAGATCTTTGGATGAAACGAAATATCAAGGATATTCCACTAATTTCATGGAGTATAGAAGTCAAAGTTTTAACTTAACCGGGTATAATAAAGAATAGAATAACAAAAGAAATCACCATGCATGCGATAGACCCATGCAGTGCGAGTTATTCCAACGAGAATAATAAATAACGGAACCCGGTCCCAAAAAACGCTTGCAGCGAGGATGTTCAACGAATAATAAAGAATGGAACCGGTCCGGCGTAAAACACACAGATGTGATGTTCCAACGAATAATAATAAAAAGATTTTAACCAGTGTCCGTGTAAAACACATGAGCAGAGAGATGTTCCAATGAATAATAATAAAAAGCGGAACCAGTGTCCGTGTAAAACACACGACGCAGGATGTTCCAACAGAATAATAATATAAGATTTAACCAGTCCTGTAAAAACACACATGACGAGGATGTTCCAACGAGAATAATAGAAGAATGTCACCAAATATAGGGTAAACCGGCGTATCAAAGTTATTCCAATGAATAATAAGCAATGGAATAACAACAGCTCTCTTCATGAATAAGAAAGAATAACACCCCTTACATTTGGTAGGAGATTGAATCTTTGCGACGAGTGTAGTAACAAAATACTCTTCTTCTTTCTCTTATTCTCTCTATACTTTCTCTCTCTATAGCTTGAATGAATTAAGTGAAAAATAATGAAGCCCTAGGCCTCTATTTATAGAAGATTTCTAGCTTAGCACCCGCCGTGTGAAAAGGCAAGTGGCTTGACGACTAATGATGTGAAAAGAAAAGTGGTTTGACGCCTGTAATGTGAAACGACAAGTGGTTCGACGTCTGGTAAAGGTAATTACTATTAACGAAGGTAAATACTATTGACGAATGTAAATACTATTCACAAAGGTAATTACTTTTCGATTGTGAAGGTAATTACTATTGATGAAGGTAAATACTATTCACAAGGGTAATTATTATTGATGAAGGTAATTACTATTGACGAAGGTAAATACTATTGATGAAGAGACTCTTAGATGATGACATATGAGCCCCCATAAAATAATCAAACTTACCACAAATCATTTTTTTTTCATCACATATTTAATCTTTCAACAATTATTAATCATTTATAACTTGTCGTCTCAATTATTGATTTAATACTATAAACATATTATACGATGATGATCTTGTGACAATAATTGAATCAATAATATAAGAGATATGATGCAAAAATTCTTTGTAGCAATAATTGAGCATAAATGAGTGACTTCTCACGTAAGCATCAATAATCAATCTGCTGTCTACTATGCAACCACGCCAGACATTCTTGTTTTTACCACCGGGTAGTTCAACGCTTTTAACGGTAACACCTCCGTAGTTATTTTTATAAAATATTTTTGTGTCGTTTTCTCAATCCGAAATGATAATTACATTGTGGGGTCCACCAATGATTGAGTAGTTGTACGAATATTCCTAAAAAAGAATATTCCCAGACCAAACGAATATTTTATAACAACTTGCATACTTTGCAAAATTTATAAATATTACCCACAACTATAACATTATATCAAATTTATTCCATAATATTCAAAATAATATTTATAGAAAAATTCATCTTTATTTATAAAAGTTTGGGGTCTTACAACCTCCCTTCTTATGAAATTTCACCCTCGAAATTAGAGTACGTACACTGGTATGTCGAAGAGGTAAGGATACCTTGATTTCATTTCAGATTCTAACTCCCAAGTCATTTCCTCAACATCGTGGTTCCTCCACAAAACTTTGACTTGAGGTATAACCTTGAGCGTAGAATATGTTCCTTCTTATCAAAATTTGAACAGAACCTCTTCATACGTCAAATCTTCCGCTATTTAAATCCCGGTTCTAACTCAATAATATGGTTTGGGTCTTTCACATATTTACGTAACATAGATATGTGAAAAACGTTATGAACACGAGACATATTTGGCGGTAAAGCGAGTCTATAGGCCACAGTTCCTACTCGATCGAGGATTAAAAATGGACCGATGAATCGAGGATTAAGTTTTCCTCTCTTTCCAAATCTTGTAACTCCTTTCCATGGAGCAACTCTTAACAACACATGATCTCCTATATCGAATTCCACGTCCTTTCGATGAAGATCGGCCTATAACTCTTTATGTCGATTTTGTGAGGTTTTTATACGTATCGGATCGTTTGAATCTTTTCCGTAGTCATACGTACCAACTCCAGTCCCAACAACGTTGCTTCACCCACCTCATCCCAGCATATTGGAGAACGACACTTTCTTGAATACAATGCTTCGAATGGAGCCATGCCAATACTTGCTTGATAACTGTTGTTATAGGAAAACTCCACCAATGGTAAGAACTTGTCCCAACTCCCCTTGAAATCAAGGACACAGAGTCTTAATAGATCTTCAAGAGTTTGAATAGTCCTCTCCATTTCGTCCGTCCGTCTGCGAGGATGATATCTTAGAGCTAAATCGTAAAATCTGTGCCCATAGCTTTTGCAAACTAACCCAAAATCGTGAAGTGAATCTTGGGTCTCGATCGAAAACTATGGATACCGCATACCATGCGATCTTACAATCTCGTTTATGTACATACGAAGCAAGACGTTCAAGTGTATAAGTTTCTCGTGATCGGTAAGAAATGAGCAGACTTGGTCAATCTATCAACAATGACCCAAATCGCATCAATGCCTTGAGAAACCTTAGGAAGACCGGTAACAAAATCCATGGTAATGTGCTCCCACTTCCATTCTGGAATTTCAAGTGGTTGCAATGGACCTTTTGGTACTTGATGCTCCGCTTTAACTCATTGACAAGTTAGACACCTTGAGATAAAAATATATCTCTCTCTCTTATTGCTCCACCAAAATGTATGACTTAATATCATGATACATTTTGGTACTCCCGAGATGGATTGCAAATGGTGTGTTGTGCGCCTCCATCATGATATTATACTTTAAATCGTGGTCGTTAGGAACACAAAGTCCGGAGTTGACTCAAGTATTCCTTCTTCATCGATTCTTGCTTCCTAGATATAGCACCTTCTTGCACTTTCTTCCTCATACGCATCGGTTCAGTGCGTAGCTTGGCGACTTTAACTTTATCGATTAAAGTCGGTTCTACTCAGATACTCGCTATCATCACATGCGTCCCTAGAGTCTTTAACTCTATCTCCATCCTTTGCAAGTCACACAAAATGGGCCTTTGTGTTGACAATATCGCACTTTTCGTACTTGCATATGATTTTCTACTCAATCGTTAGCTACCACATTCGCTTTTCGAGGATGGTATTGGATGGTATGATCATAATCTTTCAATGAGTTAAAGCCAACGTCGTTGTCGCATGTTGAGTTCCTTTTGAGTGAAGAAATATTTGAGGCTTTTATGACCGTAGTAAGATCTCCACTTTCTCCCCATACAAGTAATGCCTCCAAATTTTAAGTGCAAAGACAACAATTTGCCGCTAAGTCTAGATCATGAGTAGGATAATTCCTCTCATATTCTTTGAGTTGTCGCGAGGCATAGGCTATAACTTTTCCATGTTGCATAAGAACACATCCCAACCCTTTGCTAGAAGCATCATGTAGATGACAAATCCTCCGAGCCGGATGGTATTGTCGAGCAGTCTTTGAAATAAGTCTCCTCTTGAGTTCTTGAAAACTCTTCTCACATTCTTCGCTCCAACCGAACTTTGTATCTTTCCGAGTCAAATTTGAGTCGATGGAGTAGCGATTCGAGAAAATCCTTCCACGAATCTCCGATAATAACCAAATAAACCGAGAAAGCTACGTGCTTCGGTCATCGATTTAGGTTGTTCCCACTTTGAATAGCTTCATCTTTCTTTGGGTCAGCAGATATTCCATGACTTGATACCACGTGCCCAAGGAATGCTACTTCTTCAAGCCAGAACTCACATTTCTTCAACTTGGCATAAAGCTTATATTCACGAAGCTTTTAGAGTGTCAGCCTCAAGTGTTGCTCATGATCTTCACGGCTTTTGGAATAAATAAGGATGTCATCAATAAAGACGACCACAAAGTGATCTGAATATTCCTTGAATACTCGGTTCATCATATCCATGAAGGCAGCAGGAGCATTAGTCAATCCAAAGGACATGACTAGGAATTCATAATGCCCGTACCGAGTTCTGAAAGCCGTCTTTGGAATGTCAGCGGTTCTAATCTTCAATTGGTGATATCCTAACGAAGATCAATCTTTGAAAAGAATTTGGCTCCTTGCAATCGGGTCAAACAGGTCATCAATACGTGGCAATGGATACCTATTTTTGATGGTGACATGATTCAACTCCGATAATCAATACAAAGTCGCATACTCCCATCTTTCTTCTTCACGAATAGAACAGAGCAGCACCCCGAGAAGTACTAGGGCGAATAAAGCCAATGTCTAACAATTCACGTAGTTGGGTCTTTAACTCCACGAAGTTCAATAGAGCCATTCGATATAGGGCTTTGGAAATAGGTTTTGTCTGGGGTTCAAGGTCGATACAAAATTCAATTTCACGCCCGGGGTAGGCGGGAAGTTCTTCGAGAATACGTCGAAATTTATTAACAATAGAAATATCGTTCAAAAGCGACGTATTTTTTGTTTAAATCAGTGACATGAGCTAAGAAAGCTTGACATCCGTTTTTCAATAAACGAATAGCTTTATGGCTTGAGATGACCGTGATTGATTTTAATGGTTTGGTCGTTTGAATTTGCATAGTAGGTTGATTAGGAATATGAAAGCTAACAACCTTACGAAAACAATCAATTTTTGCATGATAAGTAGTTAACTAATCAATCCTTAGAATCACGTCAAATGCAAGTATTTTAATGAAATAAGATCGACGGGTAATGTGAGGGTACCGATTTGAACCAAACAAGACTTATAAGCGAAGGATGTAATGAAGGTTTCTCCCAACGGAGTTTCCACAGATAAGTCAAAGTCTAATTTCTCCGTGTAGTCAAATTTAATCGATGAGCGCAAGTAGGAGAAAAATAAAAGAATGGGTAGAACCGGTATCAAATAAAGTATAGACTTCATTAGAGTTTATGATAAGCTTACCCGTGAAGACCTCATTCGATTCCTTGCTCTTTGGGAGGTCACAACAAACGCTCTCCCTTGCACTACTGGTTTTTGATTTTTACGGGATGGCCTTTGGTGCCTCCATCCTAGTGAATTTGTCTTGATGAAACGACAAAATCGAGCTAAGTGACCTTCTCTTCCACAATTATAACATGCTTTGGATGGCATGATGCGGTTTGGGCTGATGTGTCCCTCTCCTCGCATTTGAAGCATATGATAGGTGGTCTTTCTCCTTCCTTAATAATGGGTCTTTGGTCTTGGACGTCTTTCCATCATTGTTGAATCTCCGTTTCTTGAAATGTCCATTCTTATTGTTTTGGCCTCGATTACCACCGGCGGGTTACCATATCTCGGCCATTGATTCCCTCCACGCTTGTTGTCACCGCTTCGATGACTACTCTCATTATATTATAATTTTTGCGGTTGCTCTCTTTTAGTTGTGTTGACTCATTATCGCGTTCCACTAATCGAGCCCTATTTACAACATCTGAATACAAACACGGTTTATAGGAAATAAGATGTTGGCGTATCTCCCGACTTCAAACCTCTTAAAAACATTAGCACCATTCTCTCTTCATTATCCACCAAGTGGGACGAAACCGTGATAACTCATAAATTTTGCCTCGTATTGCGACACGGTCATATTGTTTTGTTCCAACTTGATAAACTCCACCTCCTTCATGTGGCGGCGAATACTTTCGGAAAGTATTTGTCGTTGAAACGACTCTGGAACTTCTCCTAAGATATCTTGATCACAATGAGTTGAGTACGTTTCTGATTTCCACCAAGAATGTCGCCTCTCGCAAACATAAAAAAGGCGTGAAAGGAACCTTTTGCTCCTCGGAGCATCCCAAGACATCAAATATCTTGGTAATCTGCTTTATCCATGCTTCCGCGTAAGTGATTTTGGCTCACCCTTAAACTCCGGTGGTCCCAGCTCCGAGAGTTTTCCGTGTTTCCACCTACGTTTTGGGCGAGTCGCTCTACTTTCTTTGTTGCATAAATTGCATAAAAGCCTCTCCTAACATTTGATCATTCATCATTTGGTCGGTGTTGTTGTTTGCATGAGGATTATCGCCTTCGATGCACATTATCCCGATTATTGATATGTGGTGAATCAACGATCGCTTTGTGCTCCATTGCTATTCTCAACATTCTCGGATGTCATTTTTAGATATCGCCACAAAACAAAAGGTTAATTGACATGTAACAAATTATCCCTATCTTCCGACCAACCAATAAAATAATAGCACATAAACTTAGGTAGGTCATACTAGCGCGAAGGTATTCCCCGTCTCTCCCTCCTAGTACTATTCTCACATCTTAGCCAGGATCATATCCTAAGCTCGATACTAAATCGTAACGCCCCCAAAATTAGGTATACATCACCCATCTTGGGTCGCCACTTACATGGTACAAATTTAAATACAACTTATTAACATAAGCGTCGTGTATAATACGACATAAACCGTGAGTTTAAATACAAATATCGCTCTACTAGATATTATACAAACTCAAAAAAAAGTCCTCATTACAATTATTATCACACTATTTCACGAGAATAGTGAGGACTACTAATGCTATCTTCGTGACCATCACTCGTTTCCGACTCGTCCCAAATATATTCTCATTTCACGAAGAGAACAATGAAAGAAAGGGTGAGCTCAACTAGCCCGAAGAAGAAATATTATGACTAAGATAATGCGAGATAAATTATCAATAGTCTTCAACAATGTTAAACCGATAAAATACAATGAAACAACCAGGTTTAACTACAATGGAATAAGCAATCCATTAAAAGAGTCAAGTAGAAAATAAAGTCTACTATCTTTTAGGTTTTAAAAGGTTTTTCATCATTGTTATAGTGAGACTCACTTTAATAAATATTCCACATCATCGAATCACACTTGCACTACTACCAATGATATTCTTTAGTATCACGACCACAATTATTCATGCACTACTGGGCGAAGAATATTTGTGTATTCATTAATGGTCATGATCATGCCAACAATCATCCACCAATGCATTACGGCCATCGAGGATTTTTATCACATCATTTGTAACATTACGGTCATGATTACACCGAATAGTCTCTCGGTCATAATCATACCAAGTCCATCTATGCTTTCTGAATTACGGATGACTTTCAACATAATATAAACATGAGGATGATGACAATGATATAAGAATTGAATAAAACAAGTTCAAGAATTATTTTATCCGGAATTATTAACGTCCAAATTATCAACATGATCTTTGTTTTGTAGAGTAAAATTCAAGAATGATCGGAAGAATATTTCCATGAAAAGATATCTTTGAATGAAACGCAAATATCAAGGATATTCCACTAATTTCATGGAGTATAGAAGTCAAAGTTTTAACCAACCGGGTATAATAAAGAATAGAATAACAAAAGAAATCACCATAAATGCGATAGGCGCACAAGCGGAGTTATTCAACGAATAATAAATAACGGAACCGAATGTCTCGTAAAAATGCACAGACGGGATGTTCCAACAGAATAATAAAGAATGGAACCCGTGTCCAACGTAAAACACATGAGATGGATGTTCCAATGAATAATAATAAAAAGCGGAACCGGGTTCGGTGTAAAACACACGACATGGATGTTCCAACGAGAATAATAATAAAGAGGCGGAACCGAATCCGTGTAAAACACATGATGTGATGTTCCAATGAGAATAATAATAAAAGACGAAACTAGGTCCGGTGTAAAATACACAAACAGGATGTTCCATTAGAATAATAGAAGAATGTCACCAAATATAGGGTAAACCAGCATATACAAGTTATTCCAATGGAATAATAAGCAATGGAATAACAACAGATTCTCTTCATGAATAAGAAAGAATAACACCCTTACATTTGGTAGGAGATTGAATCTTTATGACGCAATGTAGTAACAAAATACTCTTCTTCTTTCTCTCTTATTCTCTCTATACTTTCTCTCTATAGCTTGAATGAATTAAGTGAAAAATAATGAAGCCCTAGGCCTCTATTTATAGAAGATTTCTAGCTTAGCTTTTCTTAGTGTGAAAAGGAAAGTGGCTTGACGACTAATGATGTGAAAAGAAAAGTGGTTTGGCGCTTTGTAATGTGAAACGACAAGTGGTTCGGCCTCTGTAATGTGAAACGACAAGTGGTTCGACGTCTGGTAAAGGTAATTACTATTAACGAAGGTAAATACTATTGACGAAGGTAAATACTATTCACAAGGGTAATTACTATTGACGAAGGTAATTACTATTGACGAAGGTAAATACTATTCACAAGGGTAATTACTATTGATGAAGGTAATTACTATTATTAATGAAGGTAAATACTATTGATGAAGAGACTCTTAGATGATGACATATGAGCCCCCATAAAATAATCAAACTTACCACAAATCATTTTTTTCATCAACACATATTTAATCTTTCAACAATTATTAATCATTTATAACTTGTCGTCTCAATTATTGATTTAATACTATAACATATTATCTGAGATGATCTTGTGACAATAATTGAATCAATAATATAAGAGATATGATCGCGCAATTCTTCAGTAGCAATAATTGAGCATAATGAGTGACTTCTCACGTAAGCATCAATAATCAATCTGTGTCTACTACTATGCGACCCAGCGACATTCATTTACTTTTACCACCGGGTAGTTCAACAGCTTTAATCGGTAACACCTCCGTAGTTATTTTTATAAAATATTTTGTCATTTTCTCAATCCGATAATAATTCCGTTGTAGGGTCCACCAATGATTGAGTAGTTATACGAATATTCCTAAAAAAGAATATTCCCAGACCAAACGAATATTTTATAACAACTTGCATACTTTTGCAAAATTTATAAATATTACCCACAACTATAACATTATATCAACTTTATTCCATAATATTCAAAATAATATTTATAGAAAAATTCATCTTTATTTATAAAAGATGGGGTCTTACGAGGAAAGCCGGAACCACTTACTTACGAGAGGCGTGGATAAAGCGAGATCACTAAGATATTTGATGTCTTGGGATGCTCGGAGGAGCAAAAGGTTCCTTTCGTCACTTTCTGTTATGAGGAGAGCCAGATTATTGGTGGGAATCAAGTAAAGCGTACTCGACTTATCACAATGAAGATTTCTTGGGAGAAGTTCGAAGAATTTTTCAAAGACAAGTACTTTTTCGAAAGTATTCGTCACATGAAGGAGGTAGAGTTCATCAAGTCGGAGCAAAACAATATGAGCGATGTCGCATGTCTGAAGCTAAGTTTGCCGAGTTGTCTCGATTTGCATCCCATTTGGTTGATAATGAGGAGAGAATGACACGAATGTTTCTGCGAGGTTTGAAACCCAAAATATGTCAATACCTCCTTTCATACAAACTTTGTTTATATTTAGATGTTGTGAATAGGGCTCAGTTATTGGAGCACGATAATGAGTCGGCTCAACTGAAGAATAATGACCAACAACTCAATGATAATCGTACCGGTGGTAACGGTCATCGGAACAATGATAACCATCGTGGAGGAAATTATCATGTCAGAAATGGTAACCACTTCGGTGGTAATCATGGTCAAGATAATAGGAAAGGTGAGTCAAGTGAAAATTTCAAAAAGAGTAGATTCAACAATGATAGGGAAGACGCGTCGGCTGCAAAGAGTAACGAATTCTAGGGAGGAGAAAGTCCGCCCGATTAGATGCTACTGAGATCACGGAGAAGAGGGACACATAAGTCCAAACTGTTCACAAACTTCCAGGATATGTTTTAGTTGTGGAAACGACGGTCATATAGCTCGAGATTGTCCTGTAGCGAAACCAAGTCCAGCGGGGATGGTGACTCCAAAGGTTGTCCCGGACAAGTCAAAGTCATCAGTTCTTGGAAGAACGTTTTTCGTGACTTCTCAAAAAGCGAGTAACTCGAACGAAGTTAGCATGGGTTAGTTAATTATAAATTTTTGCGAAGTTATTCCTTATTAGATATCGGTTTTACCCATTCATTTATCTCTCCTGCTTATACTCAACGTTTAAACTTGACTCTGGAGAAAATTAGACTTTGACTTATTTGTTGAAACTCCGTTAGGAGAAACTTTCGTTACATCCGTTGTTTATAAATCTTGTTTGATCCAAGTTGGCACCATCACATTACCTGTTGACCTTATTTCTTTAAAAATTCTTGCATTTGATGTGACCTTAGGGATTGATTGGTCAACCACTCATCATGCTAAAATTGATTGCTTTTGTAAGGTTGTTAGTTTTCATATTCCTAAGCAACCTGTTATTCGAATTTAAGCAACCAAACCATTGAAGTCAAACTCTTTTATATCAAGCCATAAAGTCATTCATTTATTGAAAAATGGATGTCAAGTTTTCTTAGCCCATGTCATGGACTTGAACAAAAATACGTCGGATTTGAATGATATTTCTGTTGTTAGTAAATTTCCTGACGTATTTCCTGAAGAATTTCCTCGCCTACCCCAGAGCGTGATATTGAATTTTGTATCGACTTTGAACCCGGTACAAAACCCATTTCTAAAATCTCATATCGAATGGCTCATATTGAACTTCAGGAGTTAAAAACCTAACTACAGGAGTTGGTACCTTAGCCTCTATCTGGTGACTTCCTTTGTGGTATGCACTGAAACCAAACTCTCTAGGGGGGCGTCGTATTAGATGCGGTGGTAAACCGATAGGTGCCATTGTGACGTCTTATCCAAGATTGGGATATGAGTCGTAGTTGAGAGCAACCTAAGTCGATGTCGAAATACGTAGCTTTCTAAGCTTAGGCTAATTTACTATCGGAGATTCGTGGAAGGATTTTATCGAATCGATACTCTATTAACTCAGCTGACTCGAAAAGATACAAAATTCGAATGGAGCGAGGAATGTGAGAGGAGCGAGGAATGTGAGAAGATCTTCTAAGAACTCAACATGCGGCAACGACGTTGGCTCGAGCTGTTGAAAGATTACGACCATACCATTAAATACCATCCTGGAAAAAATAATGGACGTGGTAGCTGACGCGTTAAGTAAAAGATCGTATGCGTTTACCAGTGCGATATTGTTAAAACAAAGACCCATTTCGTACGACTTACAGAAGATGGAGATAGAGTTACATATTCCAAGAATCTACGTGAAGATAACGAATATACGATTAGAATCACCTTTAATCGATAAATTTAAAGCTGCTCAAGCTACAGACCTGGAGTTGATGAATATGAAGAGGAAGATGCAAGAAGTCGTTATTCCAAAAGCGAGAATCGAGGATGTTAGGAAAGCTCAAACCTTTGATTTATTAGTCAATTTGAGATTCTAGATCAAGTAGGAACTGTGGCCTATATACATAATTTACCGCCAAGTATGACGCATGTTCATAACATTTTTCGCGTTTCGATGTTACGTAAATATGTGGACGACCCGAACCACATTATTGAGTTAGAACCAGACGAGATAGCAGAAGATTTAACGTACGAGGAGGTACCAGTCAAGATCTTGGATAGGAAGGATCATGTCCTACGTACGTTAATTTCGAGGACGAAATTTCATAAGGAGGGGAGGTTGTAAGACCCCAACTTTTTATAAATAAAGATTTAATTTCTCTAATTATTATTTTGAAATAGTAAGGGGTTGATTTGATTAATGTGGTTAGTTATGGGTAAAATCTTAAATATTTCAAATAAGCAAGTGGTTATAAAATACTCATTGTTGTTTGAGAATATTAGTTTGGTCGTAGAATATTCTTCATTGTGAGAATATTAAATGCGGCAGTGCGACCTTATGTGGGACCCATAATGAAAGCGATTGGATGAAGAAAACGACAAGTATAAGTTGTTTATAAATAACGACGTAGTTATTCTGAATTAACTTTGTTGGAATACCGGTGGTTAAAACACGATGTCTGCGTTGTTGCAGACGATAGCACCGCGGTATTGCACCAATTATTGATTCTTACGTAAGAAGGCACTACTCAATAATTGTTACGATAATTCTTGTTTTAATATTTTATTTTATTGATTTAATAATTGCTACGTTGATATTTTATATTATTGTTGTTTGAATAATTGTCACTACACATTATTTTTCATTATCGGATCAATAATTCATATTATTTGAATAATATTATTAGATAACATTATTGGCAATGTCTATAAAGTTACATCTAAGGAGAGGTTTGGTCACCTAATTGCTTGCGCCGATGAGAGAAATTTTTATTGGAAAGCACCCTCTTTCCTGAGGCTACTGCGGTTGTCGATATTGTGATTACGTAATATTATTTGTGAATAATTAATTATTGATTTATATGATGAGGAAAATAATGATTTTATGTGGATATAGATGGAGAAAATTTTTAATGTGACAATTGTTGAAAATTAATATTTTATCTTTTTCTGATAAAATAATTCATTTAAATATATTATTTTAATAATATATTAATGGTGATATTTTTACAATGAATGTGGGATATATGAGTATATGAGGAGAAAGAGTATTTTTGTTGCATTAAATGATTAACACATGTTTTGTGTGTCGGTGGACCCCATTTCTTGACTGAAATTTGATTATAGCCTGTAAAATCATCCGTATATGGATTTCGGTCAATTTCTATTTGGAAATTGAAAAAACTTTCTTCTGTAAAGTTGTAGAGAATTGAATTTCCTATAAAAAAAGTGAGATTCGAATTTTTTGATAAAAGGGCTATTTATTATGAATTATTGAAGTTCCGGATTAATTGATTATCATTTTTTTTGGAGTTTTAAGTAACTTTTGCATGAAAAACGTTTTTGTCACTTATGGGACATGTGTTAGTGGTTGATTTCAGCTGGTGGTGTACGTAGGAAGATGTGGAAAAATAATATTATTAATTTATTAAATTTTCTGCTTTGGTGTTCTAAGTATTTTTCTATAAATAGGGTGCTTAGGTTAGTATTGAAAATCACACCAGAAACTAAAGTTTTCTCTCTTTCTCTCTCTATATTATCGAGCGTATTCTTGTGAGTATTTTGGTACTTTGAGTGTTGCTATCACGGTGCAGTTCCTTGAAAGACTATATCCGATATTCGGTCGGAAATCTTTTTTTTGCGAGGTAAAGGATGTTATTTTCTTCTTAAATGATATTATTTCTTGATATTATTATCTTAGAAATATTGGTCTGAATTTTTATCAAATTTGGAACTTTTCATGTCGGGGTTACTATTCATGAGTTACTATTCATGAGTTACTATTCACGAGTTACTATTCATGAGTTACTATTCACGAGTTACTATTCACGAGTACTATTCACGAAGCATGATAATTTTTTTTTGTGAAATTTCTATATTTTAGTGTCGGAGTTACTATTCACGTATGCGTCACTATTCACGTATACGACACTATTCACGAATACGACACTATTCATAGAAAAATTAAATTTTCTTTTCTATGTCCAAGATTGTCTGTTATAGTTCCTATCTTTGATTGGATCTATGTTTTGGTCTTCATTCTTGAATTTCACCCCACTCTGGTTATTTATGAAGTAATTTTGAACTTGGATTGTTTAAATTACGAATCCTTAATATTTGTTCTTTTGTTTCACTAGATTCGTTTTCTTTAAAATATTTTTCATCATCCTCAGTCCTAAATGATGATATAACTGAATATCCTTGGCCCGTAGTGCAAAGATGAATGTTTTTATGATGAATATCTTTGGCCCGTAGTGCAAAGATGAATGATTTTATGATGAATATCTTTGGCCTGTAGTGCAAAGATGAACAGATAATTAGATGAACATGACCAACTGGAGAATATCTTTGGCCTGTAGTGCAAAGATGAATATTTGATTTATGATGTATATTGATTGATGTTATAGGGATAAAATATCGATGATGGACTTTTAAATTCATAGATGATAGTAGATTTCATTCTCTACTTAACTCTTCTAATGAATTGTTGTTTCCGCTGCAGTTGTTGATCTAAAACTTGTTGTCTATTGTATTCTATCAGATTTTTCCCTGTTGAAGACTAACGATAATTTGTTCTATGTTATCTTAGTCATAATATTCTTTCTTTGGGCTAGTTGAGCTCACCCTTTTCCTTTTTGTTCCATTTTCTTCTCGAGAGGCGAGAATATAAGCGGGAACTAGTCGGGGTGTGGAGTAATGGTTCAAGATGTTGTTTTAGTAGTCCTCACTATTTTGTAAAATAGTGTATCAATAATTGTAATGAGGACTTATTTGAGTGTGGATATTGTCTAGAAGACAATATTTGTATTTAAACTCACAGTTTATGTGTTGCTGTATTTTGCACGACAATTGTATTAATGAAGTTGTAGTTATTTCTGTACCATGTATTTGGCGACTCAGAATGGGTGATGTATACCTATTTTGGGGGGCGTCACAATTTACAACTCCATTAACTTTTTATCCTCTCTGCACCAGGTTACATGGTACATAAGTGATAAATAAATATATTTTGATATTTCAAATCTTTATCGTCTAGCTGAAACAAGTAGCATAGAGTATAATTTAAACCGTTCGAAAATCGTTGCAATTTAGTTTTATCATCTCAACATGTAATGATGTGTCGGTGGTCCGAAGTCCACACATACACAATGGTCACCAGAAGTTGAGAATAAGAATTTTATTTTCAAAAGCATATAGTGCGTATTTAGCTTGATGTCAAAATTTTTAAGTCTAGCATAGCTATAAGATTTGGAAAACCAATGTCTCCACTAATGATCAATTACTTAGTAACCTATCTATTCCTATAATTCTAAATACTCCAATCACACATGTTTATACCCAGTTCGTTGAACTTACCACACCTATGAGTTCAGGAACTTTCCACAATCAAATGAGTTTAAGAACTTGTCCTAGTCAGACCTTTGGCGTCCATTTGCTGAGGGGTCCATAAACATTTCATATAATCATGAGTCACGAACGTATCATAAGTATGAGTTTTAAGAACTCGTACTTAACCTTATATTCTCTAACTATACCCTATCTATCTGTTATATATATTAGAAAAAGAATCACCTTCTCAACAGGTATATAGAAAATAGCGTGACACAAACATTTCAATGATTATCAGTGTAAGAAACTAAGTGGTTGTTACACCAAACTCAGTTGCTGACATGAGTCCTCAATTGAAATCCCCACGTAATCCTAATTTCCTTCTCAATACGAATTTCATTCAACTCGTATTCATAATCCTTTCCTGAATCTGTACTAATTCATAGTACAACTGACACGATATTCTTGCTGTAAACTTTTCAATCATTCGCTTAATCATTCTCAGTACTATAACCTTATCCGATCACGGAGTGATCTTATCGTATATATTATGATATATTTCTATGTTATGATCGTTTTGTTTTACGATCTCCTGTCCTAGTACTTTTAGTCTTTTAGACTCTATCTATTCACCACTACTGTTCACCTTTATTATTAGAGTTAGGGAACTCCGTATCTTTACAACTTACCGAGATTCGTCTTTGAATCTTACTGACACACTAACTCTATATAGATCATATCCTATCACTGCGGTTATTAGTCTAAGGTAACTCTACCCTAGATTTATAACCAACAACTTTGATACCAATTGTAGCGCCCCCAAATTTTGGTCCTAAATCACCACGAATCTTGTAACACCCCCTTCCTGAAAAGGAAAGGGAGGTCACGTGCAAAGCACAATAAACCTCAAAATTTGTAAACATAGCACTAATAACTGCAAAATATTAATAATGATATCCATCAATGAAGTACTAATTATAATTATCCAACTAGAGTCAAAATAATAAAAACCAAAAATTGAAACAACCTAGATGGTCAAAGGAAAAACTCTCATCACACTAGCCCTGAATCACCCCTGCGAACCTGCCGAAAGAAAAACACAGCTTGAGCCAATTGCCCAGTACGAATACAGATATACAAAAGATTTACAACTGATATACGAAAACAACTGAGATAAAATACTGAACAAGCCTCAAGTGCAAATACGAACGAAAATATAATATCCAAAGCTCTGAATGGAATATAGCTGAATCAACATAATTGACGAAACCAATAAAAGAATAAAGAAATAACAAACTAAAGTAACTAACTCAATGACTTGAATTGAACAGAAACCAACAAAACTAATCCAATAAAATAATAGGCTGAAACAAATGGCTGGAGTTATTTCATACTGAATGAGCTCATAAATATATCTTGCCACACAAGCAAGTCAAACTAATGCCACACAGGCAAATCAAATGATGCCACACAGGTAACCAAAATAATGCCACACGGGCAAATCACACATTGGACCTCGAATCCAAATGTATGCAAATCGGATAGTGCGTTTGGCACAACATCACCAATCCGCAGAACAGAAAACTAGGGTTAACCCATACGCCTCCCACAACAAAACACCAAATGGCCCACTTCCTCCAGAGCCCAAAACGGAGACGCTGTGGACTAATCACACCGCCACGGAGAGTGTCATGCCTCTCGTGCCAAGACGACATGCCTGTGGTACCCCCACAGGTGGTTATAGCTCAGGTATACCCTACGGTGTATTCTAACAAAAATACAATGTCACAACACATGCGACATAATACCAACAAATGGGTTCTATATGTACATGTTGAACCAAATCAAATTATAGTCACAATATCTCAAGAAGAAGGTAACAATATGTAAAGCTCTACAATTATCAAAAATAAATACTAAACATGATAACTTAATTCAAAGAGTACAAATATGAGCCAATGTATCAACTCCAAAATAAAACTAGTATATGAATTTCACAAGAAACAATTATGTGAAAGAATAACAAAATTTAAAATAAGGAACAAAACGAACAAATCAAATTTTACAAGAATGTCGCTGAAAGAGTACGGAATCCGTACCTGATACTTCCAAACCATTTATAGCACACTCCACAAAATCTTACCCTCCAATGCCAACGATATCAAATACGAAACGTTATTCACAACCTAAACATATTTACCTCAAATTAAAAACAATCCAAACTAATAATTCCAAAGTAATTCATAATCTATTTAAGGTACATTTAATCATCGCCTTGAATCAATTATTAATACTCCAAAATTTATATACTAAGTATAACTCCTTAAATTCTCTCCGCTCAATTCAAATAACTTAATAAGATTTTATTACAATCCAATCATTAATAACATAATACTATTAAATTTATTATTAAAACTTTTATACTTATAACCGGTAAAAAGTAATTTATTTAAATTAATATACAAACTTCAATTTGATGTAATAATTTGGTTTATACATTTCATGGCCAAAATAAAATTTATTAACATATAATATATATATATATATATATATATATATATATATATATATATATAACGCATTTGATGTAAGCTCGCATATCCTAGGCTATATACCCTACATGTCAAGAACCAACAGGTAATATAATCCTTATATAATAATACTATATATATATATATATATATATATACTAACGACAGGACAAGTAGCCAAAATTGAAATCTTTACATATCTTACTAAATATATATATGCCATCATCTGAAGCCAGAATTCACTTTTAAATTACTATATAGCAATTCACTTTAATCATTATATATATATATATATATACATAATATATGAACAAAGAATTTACCTCTTCCTCTGATAACAATTACAGTGAAAGTCACAGTCGCCGCCTCTTGCGCCTCTTGCTATTGCTTCTCTTTTCCCCAATTCGTATAAAGAGTATGCGAGTTAAAATAGGTTTTATTTATTATCTTATTATTTCTCCTTATGATAATAGGATTTTAATATTACCCACATAATTTAAACTAAATTAGTTTTTAAAGCCCAATTTTAAAATATTAATTTATCCACACTTATTAATACATTAGCCCACATAAATTAAATACGAGTTGACCCAAATAAAAACAAAGTCCAATTAACATGTTTTAAAATTATATATATATATATATATATATATATATATATTTTTTCGGGTATTACAAATCTGGTACACTAGTTATAACTATTGCGGAAGATATAAACATAAATTGTCAATACATTAAACATTACACATTATCCACAAGGTTGAGAACCTTACTTAAAACCTGAATAAATATCGTATCTAACATACAATGTTATTATAATACAATACTGTTATAATTCTAGCTGCACACATATTTTCAAGCTAAACTTGGCTTTGACATTTCCATGTATCTGACGTATTCGCCTTAATCTGCAATGTTTATCATGATATATCAAGGGTGAGCAACAAGTTTGCCCAGCAAGTTTAAGTTCAATAAATTATGGATATATCATGATGGAAAGATTTTGAATAATAGCTAGCTAACATTCAACAATATAATTGTGAACTAGCATGGATAATTTTCATAGTTGAACGGATATTAAACATGAACATATCAATTATATCTAGATTGAATGGTAATTAAGGTGATCAGCCTTTCATACCTGATGAACACATGCAATATGCACAAAGTGCGATTCAACAATTCATAGACGTGATGTAATCAACAATGATTAATCACAAGTTCAAAGAACAGTTCAAGAAAACTTTCACAATAAGTGAATATAAGAAACTTGCCTGATCGGTTGATTACCATTACGAAACATAACTTAGCTTTATCCGAAGACCTAATATTAATCATATCAATTTCCTAAGTTAGAATAATATCATCACAATATAAAATAACCTAAATATATTACCACATAATCCTATTAGTCTATACAACATATAAGACTTATAGTATCAAGTCAAACTATTGCAGTCTAAATTGAATCTGGCACAAATTCTGACATTCCGACGGCCCAGTCGGATAACTATCGAGCATAATATCCATAAGACTCTGTCTAAATGCAACACAATTAGCTTAGACAATTAATTATTCAATCAAAATAATTTTCATAGGCTCATAATAATTTTTAAGTAATTACTATCATTTATTATGATTTTTCAATCATTAATATCACATTTATATGATTTAAATACCACTTAATTCCATTATTATTAATATTTATTTAATATTAAATATTAATGAAATCCTTAAATTAATATTATAATATATTTATAATACCTCAAAGTATTTTTAATACCTTAAAATCATACTTATATGATTTTTAAACCTTTAAATCCATTATCCAGATAATTGCCATTAATATTAAATATTAATGTTTTTTTCATGACAAAATATCAAAAGTTATATTTTATAACTTAAAATATTTTTATAATGCTTAACTCAATTTTATATGATTTATAAATCATTAATTCTATTTTTCATTATTTATTTAATACATTTAGTAAATAAATTAATTACCATTAATATTAATTAAATAATGAAATTCATCACAAAATATTAAAAGTCATCAAAAATAACTTAAAATATTTTCTTATCTTTAGTAATATATTTTTTCATGATTTTCATGTATTAAAATCATTTTAAAGTAATTTACTTAATATTATAATTAAATAAATTAAATACCATTATTATTCCAAAATTATTAAATATTTATGAATTCAGAATAATTAAAAACTATTTTTCAGGCTTTAAAATAATTTTTAGGAATTTATTATGTAATTTTAATAATTAAAAACCATTTTTATCTATTTATTAAATAAAGTAATTATTTTTCATAAATAAACTGTCACTAAAGGGCCCTATAGCGACAGAACCGTCGCTATAGGTGTTCTTGGCCAAACCCAGAACATTCAAACTCATTATCAGGCTGCCTACTTTGACCAAGATTTAATCTATGGTCTAGTTGATTTTTGGGCTTGTAATTGTGTTTATGTTGTAGTATACATGTAATACTACAACCTCAAATCGATTCCATGACCAAACTATATCGAAACTGCCAGATCTAAGCTACAGAAAGTGTTGTCAGACGGTTCCTGGGTTTTTCGGGTAACCCAGAAACCCAGACAGTTCGAGGGTCCTACTTTGAAGCTTGGTATCTTTGATTTTGAGTTTACTCCATGTGATCTAATGGTTCTAACATGTAGAAGTGATGTCAGGGTACAACAATACCTAACAAGATCAGTATAACAACATCACAACCATGAGATCTTGGTCGGTCAAAGTGAAGGCCAGGAACTGTTCTTGAACATTTCTGGGTTTCCCAGAAATATTCTTGAGCAGTTTGGTCAACCTAAGTTTGACCATCATTAGATTCGATTCTGTTACGTATTTGGGTAATCTAGAGGCATGGATAAGTAGTACTCATGTCAGTCTACAAGTACATAACAACAATATGGCTAAACAACTTAAAAACAACAAGATCTAACGCTTTAAAAAGCTTGTCAGAAATTCTGGGTTTGTGGGTTTACCCAGATTTCCAGTATTCGTGATCAATCAACGCAGTTTGACTGCTTATATCTGGAGATCTAGACATGATCTGGGCTTGATTCAAGTTTCAGATCAAAGCCCTTACATCATACTGATAAGTAGGTTTTATACCTACTTATCCGGTATCTGTTACTTGAATTAGTTGCTTAAACTCATGTTTCTTAGTGTTACTTTTCGTGCATTTCGTGTTCATTTTGTAGATCATATGCTTGGGAACGATGTGAGCGACTATTGGTATGAAAACGCAAGGAAAAGAAATTTGGACATCATTTTGGCTTTCATGTTCATTTCATGTTCTTGGCTTGGAACTTGGACTATGTTTTAGAGCATCTTCTTAGCTTTTCGGAATATCTTGAATCATTCCAATCGAAGTTCGGATGCAAGAGTTATGACCTTTGTACCAACTGACGTTGAACGTCACTGTTTTGGGTGGCCATTTGCATAGCTTTCACCTACAACCCAATTTTCAGCCTTCATCCGGCAATTATTTCTCAATTATCAAAGAATGAAAGTTGTAGAGCTCATCGAGAGCTTCGATTTGATAGGTGGCAAGCCCCGTAACTCTTCCCGGATCAAACTTTATGGCCATTTACCAGAGGACACTGCAACATAAAACCAATGGCGCGGGCGCGCGAATTTGTAGTGCATTTATAGCACTGCCGCGGAAGTCCCTGGACCAAAAAAAACGCGTTTTGCTACTTTAGCGCGGCGTGCCTAACTCCAGGCCATTTCCGGAGCGGTCCGTGCCACTTGATGTTGACCAGAGCTGACTTTTTCATTAAACAGTAGAATTGGAGCGTAACTTGGAGGGGGGGGGGTTTAACTTGGGCTTATATATTAGACGTAGTATAACTGTAAAGGGGATTCCACCCCTTGGGGGAAAAAGGAACTACGATTTTCTTTCTCTCTTGAATTTCAATAATAGATTAGTGTAGTTACTTTCTAGGTTTGATTATATTGAAGACTTGAAGCATTTGGAAGGCATTAGAGATTCAATAGTGGATCAGGAAAATAGATTTGCACTCCAACTCTCTACTCTTGTTCTTTCTTTGATTCCTAATTGTATTGATGATGTTTATTCAATATGTGGATGGTAGATTTGATTCAGATATGATTTAAACTCTATTCTGAGATTGCAATGGATTCTATGGATTAGTTTTGTGATGCCCCCAAAATAGGTATACATCACCCATCTTGAGTCGCCAAATACATGGTACAAAATTCAAATACAACTTAATTATACAACAGTCGTGTAAAATACGACTAAACATATGTTGTGAGTTTTAATACAAATATTGTCATTTAGACAATATACAAACTCAAAGGAGTCCTCATTACATTTATTATCACACTATTTCGCAGAATAGTGAGGACTACTAATGCACCATCTAGGACCATCACTCTATTCCCCGACTAGTCCCTGCTACGTTCTCATTTCCTGAAGAGAACAATGAAAGCAAAAGGGTGAGCTCAACTAGCCCAGTAAGAAATATTATGACTAAGATAATGCAGAATAAATTATCGTTAGCCTTCAACAAATGTTAAACCGATAAAATATAACAAACATCAAGTTTAAGCTGCGATTGAACAAGCAATCCATTAGAAGAGTCAGTAGAGAATAAAATCTACTATCTTTTATGATTTAAAGGTTTTTCATCATTTTAATCATTTGAGACTTAGCTTCATAAATAATCCACATCATTAAATCATCCATGCACTACAGACTAAGGATATTCTTTAGTATCACGACCACGAATTATCCATCTTTATGCGGGCGAAAGATAATTAGTGTTTTCATCAACGGTCTGATCATGCCATAAAACAATTCATCTTTGCACCCTTAGTGAAGAGAATCCATAGCCATAATCATACCGAGCGTCCCATCAATGCACTACGGGCCAATGAGGACTTTTTCCACATCATTTTAACATTACGGTCATGATTATACCGAATAATCCACGGTCATAATCATACCAAGTCCATCTATGCACTCTGAGCCACAGATGACTTTCAACATAATATAAACATGAGGATGATGACAATGATATAAGAATTCAATAAAACAAGTTCAAGAATTAATTTATTCAGGAACTAATAAAGTCCAAATTGTCAACATGATACTTCTTTGTAGAGTAAAATTCAAGAATGCTCAGAAGAATGTTTCCATGAAAAGATACTGGATGAAGCACAAATATAAAGGATATTTCACTAATTTCATGGAGTATAGAAGTCAAAACTTTAACCAACTGAGTATAATAAAGAATGGAATAACAAAAGAAATCACCATGCATGCGGTACTTCGCATAGACAGGTTATTCCAACAGAATAATAAATAACGGAACCAGGTCAGGAAAAATTCGCACCAACAGGATGTTCCAATAGAATAATAAAGACGGAACCAGGTCCGGCGTAAAACGCATAGACAGGATATTCCAACAGAATAATAAAAACGAAATCAGGTCCGGCGTAAAACGCACAAACATGATATTCCAACAGAATAATAACGAATGGAATAGCAGAAGAATTTCACTGAGTATAGGGTAGCCCGCGTATACAGGTTATTCCAACAGAATAATAAATAATGGAATAACAGAAGTTCTCTTCATGAATACAAAAGAAATAATACCCCTTACGAGTGCAACAAATAATATCCCTTACCGTAAAAGAAACTGGATATAAGAGTAGGGAAGTAGCAGAATACTTTTCTTCTTTCTCTCTCAATGAATTCGTAAGAAATAATGAAGGAATGAGCTTCTATTTATAGGAGAATGGAAAGACACTGTGTAAGGATTTATCACAGACGTAATAATTCATAACTCACGAGCATCAGACGAAACCTTTGGTTGATTGAATTTCAATGAATTTTCCTAATACAAACAAAAATTAAAATAATACATATATATAAATAAAAACGCATGCTTGTTGAATTTTGCTCCCACCCGACAAACTCTTAAAATTTACTTGACTTCTGAATCCACCAAAGGAAAATATATCACATATACATATATGTATATATATATATGTGTGTGTGTGTGTGTGTGTAACATACACACCCCACACTAATATTATATATATACATACTACTCCACCATTCCCACATTCCACCCAATTCACGGGTGGAATTCCTCCCACCAAAAGAAAAATCCTTTCATTCCCCCACCAATTTCAAACATGTGCCCCGCCTATTATTTCTCCACTTTCCTTATACACCCACTAGATTATATATACATATTCACACACTCCACCACTCACATTTACCAACATACACACTCATCACATATAATATATATACATATATTACCCACACCACATATAATACATATAATACACTCCACCTTTTCCACCATCCTCCACTAATATTACAAACACACACATCACTTTCACACACACACACACACACACACACACACTTATACCTATTACTTTCATATTATCACTTTTCCACCACTTTCCACTCACATTATATTATATATATATATATACACACATCACAAACCATATATATAAATATATTTTACCTCTCCTTTATGTAACTTCCTCTCACCCCTATTTTCAGATTTTATACATCACATGTGGGCCCCACCTTTATTATATAAATAATTTTCTACCGATTATTTTGAAAAAAAGGCAAAATAGGGGGTCCATAAAATAAGCAAAACTGAGTGACTTCTCACGTAAGCATCAATAATCAATACCGTGTGCTACTATGCAACCACCCAGACATTCTTTTTACTTTAAGGCCAAGATTTTTCAACGATTAACGATAAAACTTCTGCCGTTATTTTCATAAAAATATTTTTGTCGTTTTCTCGATCCGAAGCAATAATTACATTCTTGGGTCCACCAATGATTGTATCAGTGCATCGGATATTCCCCGACAAAAAGAATATTCTCCGACCAATCGAATATAATATGACAACTTGCATACTTTGTAAAATTTATAAATACTACCCACAACCATAACATTATATCAAATCCACACCATAATATTAAAAAATTATTTCGAAAAAATTAAATATTTATTCATAAAATCTAGGGTCTCACAAGTTTATTCTGATATTTTTGTTGTTAGCTTTATTGATTGCTATGAGATTGTCTAATTAGATTCATGCTTAATTGTTTAGTTGATTGGCCATCAATTACTGTGATAATCCATATAGACTCGAGAGACGAAGTATGGGTTTAGATATGATCTTATTAGCTTATGATTGTATATTCTACATTGTGTTAGGATGTATGATTTGTGCTTAGGTTAGACATATACCGAAACACCATTCGTAGTTAATTGAGAACTTGGGCTTAAATCCTTATTATTTGTAAATCACATAGACATATAGTGGTTTAGGTAATATGGGTGTTCATGTGTATTCTATCTGTCAGGAATAAGCATGTGAATGTTATTCCTATTTATATATGATTTGATTATGATATATATATATATATATATATATATATATATATATATATATGAATGAATATGCAAGTATGCTCGCATTAAGAAAAGTCAGAAAGTCCTTTGATAGATAATAGAAACATATGTACAAGGACTTAGAATGAATTGATCAAGTATGTTAGGTTGATCCTACATAAGCAAAACAACTTTGTAAAGTCCTTAAAAGAAATGATGTACAAGGACTATAAAAGTAGAAAGATCAAGCATGTTAGGTTGATCTTATGATGTAATAGATAGGCTTGTTCGATCGTCGAGCACTCGCACTGTAAATCGTGAGTCTCTGCCAGAGAGTCAAGGAGAACTCGAGAGTCGTCGAGGCGTAATCAGTAGTCTGCAAGATAGTAGATCTCGGAGTTTGTAGACCGCCAGGAGAGACGAGGAAGGATCAGAGTGTGTCGAGTAGAACTTCCTCGGGTCAAGTCTCTTGAGGAAGTCATGTTCGAATCGTAGAGGCCGCACACTCTGGCCGATCGAACCTCTGCCAAGCCAAGTCGGAAAACATAGACTACACTCAGAGTCGTAGAGTCTACTGATGTCGAAGCCAAGTCAAGGATCGTAGATCACACTCTGAGTTCTTAGAGTCTATTGATTACATGCAGAGATCGTAGTCGAGCAAGATCAGATGAAGACAATAAACATAAGGAAAAATCGTAGAGTGTCAAGATCTGATCTAGGATCGTAATTTCTGCAAAGCCGAAGCTGAATCGTAGAGTGAAGAACTATAACCTCAACAGATGTGCTCACAATGCCAAGACAGAATCGTAGAGCAAATACGATTCTCAACAAATGAGCACTCCCAGAATATCCAAAGGAACGAAGCCTCTGGTTGACACTACAATGTAACATCCAAGGAAACCAGAGAGCACTCAACGAATGGCATGCAAGCTAACAGAAGATCTAAGCGCCAACCCAATCAGCATCAAGATTAAGTTGTGAAGCCATTCAAGATGAAGACTTCAGTAACTGACTGAGGAAAGTCAGCAAGTGCAGTAGCTGTCAAGTAGATAGAAAATAACAATCTTGGAAGCTACTAGGATCGTAGTGTTTGCCAAACAAAGAAAGAACTGATGGAATGTGCACAGAGATACTGGTCAGCCTCTAAAGAACAAGGCTAAAGTGATTAAGCGTAGGGTCAGTCCATTGATGATAAGTGAACGGGAGATCACCAGGAGAATGCGAGCTGGACGCGCCACAAATCTGAAGTGTCTTGCTATTCAGAAGGGGCCAGATCAAAGAAGTCAAGCCATCAGTATCTGAGAACAGTCAAAATAAATAAAAGTGTTGAAGTACTGCACAAGAGAAGGAAGAGGTGTTCTATATTGAAGATCCAATCAACACTCTTCAAGATCGTAGTGTTGTCTATACCAGTCAATATGACACTACGATCAGGTCCTCGAAGACATGCATTAGAATCGTAGAGTTCAAAAAGCTGAAGACTGAAGCATTGGCAACGGTTCAATCTGAAGGGTAATATTCGAACAAAAGCTTATTGAGAGCATCGATGCAAAAGGACAACCTCTAATCGAGAAATCAGAAGGAAAAAATAAATTTTTTGACCTGCCCAAGACATTAAAGTGACATCTCTGATGGGTAGGTGAAACAGTAGACTGCAATGTCAGAAAAAGTATGACATGTCACATCAGCAGTCTACCTCTGTCAACTCGAGATCTGTGAAGATATTTGAATAGCCTTCAACGGCTACTTTCCAATGGAAGGATTGGGAAGGAGTATAAATCAGGAAGAGCTTCAAAGATCTAGGGTTGCTGGATTTGCCGAGTTTGGAAAAAAGGTGGACTGTTCTAAACCTTGTAAGATAGTGAGTCCGAAGGCTCACTCTACGATCCACCAAGAAAACTTAGAGTCAGACAAAGAAAGAAGTAGAAGTGAGAGTTCTACAATGTAGAAGTGAGAGTTTTACTATATAAAGAGTGTTCTGAACTGCCGAAGAGAAAGAAGAGCATCATGCCATCTTGGTGTCCATCATGGGAAGACTCTAAGTACCATAGAGAAGAGCTCATAGTCATCTTAGCAAGTCCATCATGAGAAGACATCAAGTATCAAGAAGGGAGATCACAAACGTCATCATGGTGGCAAGCATGAGAAAGTTTCTAAGTACATAGCAGAAGAGCTTACAGTCATCTTAGAAACCCATCGTGTGCAGCCATCATGTATCAAGAGGAATGATCTTCAAGGCAGTCATCAAGGGATCATCCGAAGTGGTTGAGCACTGAAGAAGTTGAGCATCATGCAACACTCAACTGCACTTCAAGGGTGATCACGTCAAGCTGCTAAGTACAGAAGATGTTCAGAGCATGAAGACATCTTAGTAGTTCAACACCAACTCCAACAAACAAACAACTCAACAGAAGCCAGGGCCTGAGGGGTCCTTGTCCGAAGGGACTAAATTAAGCCAGGGCCTGAGGGGTCCTTGTCCGGAGGGACTAAACGATGTTCCAAGCCTGCTGGGCTTGAAGAGTTCCTAGGGAACTAGAGGAGTCCCAAGGCTGCTGGCCTTGAAGAGTTCTTAGTGAACTGAAGTCCCAAGGCTGCTGGTCTTGAAGGAATCTTAGTGATTCAGGGTGCTGCCCTTCCTTAGTGGAAATCCTGCTAGTTGAAAGCAGAAGAGTGGATTAGGAGCTTGAGTCTCTGAACCACTTAAAACCCCTTGTGTCTTTTACATTATGTCATTTACATTATGTACTATAATTGTTACAACTGCTATGTATGTTTTATCTGCTTACAACTAAACTAACTCTATGAACAATGTATGCATGATTATGAATATATCAATGAAGGGGATCTTTTACTTATTCCGCTGTGCTTGAAAAGATTCTTATGTTTGTCATATGCTAATTTAATAGCAATACAAAATAAAAGAGAAAAGTATTTGAAAAGAAAAAGGATCTATTCAACCCCCCTTCTAGATCTATTGTGCCTATTGGGAACTAACACTATCAACTGTGGATTATATGTGATATGGGTATGGTATATTGAGAGTTGGCTATACTTTACTTTCGTGTTCTTGACTAACAATCCGGTACAATTAGTTTGGCTTAATAGGAAGTGTGTTGATTTAAATGAGTCAATAAATAAAATTGTGATCTCAAGTCTTCATTATCTAGTCTCACTCTAGGAATAGTTAGGTTTATTTAATTTCATAGTTTAAATGTAAAATATAATATCATTCGTTTAAATAAGACTGAAATGGTTATGGGCTAGTGCTTGGTGAACTTTATTAGTTAATTCTCCGTGGGAACGATACTTTACTTACTCTTTATTACTTGTTAACCGTGTATACTTGCACGCATATGTTGATCGGAAAAATGACCAACACATACTACAAGCCTATAACTTAAAACACAACAAGCAATTAACATACAAGTATCTACGAGCCCTGACATTTGCTTGTCAGACAACATTTTCCAGTTTTTCCAGATTTCTAAAAACTTCAATTTCTAGTATCTAGATGTTATGGATCTGTGATTTAACAACTCAGATCACTAAATGACACCCTCTAACACATATCTAACCAATCATTAACAACATCTAACATCAAATACATAGATTTTCAAATTTAGGGTTTATACCTCCTTTTTGAGCTTGAGCTTGATCTTGATTCTGGCCCTTGATGTTTGATCTTGGCAAGCTAACACATGATCTTGGCTTAACTTATCACTCACTCTCACTCTAAAATTTCGGATGAGAGAGAGGGAAAAGACTTGGCTAGGTTGAAAAATAAAGTGTGTAACTTTTCTAGACTTGTATGCTTTAATTCCATGATGCAATGTATTTAATCTAGCAAGTTGGCTAATATTTGTGAGATATAGGCACGTGGCTTGCTAGGGTTGGTCACCAACCACTTACTTGGGCTAGATCTACACTCCACCTTATTAAAATATTCAAAATGGTAGTTTGGACATTTGACTTTTAAAGTTATTGGCATAAAGGTAACTTGTCACAACCCTTAGGTTTTAACCTTTAGGGTTTAACCCTAAGGTTACACAAATTCAAATTTCTATGTTTTTCTAATTAAGTTTTAAAAATAGAAAATTAAGATTTCTAAATTATAATTAGGGTTTCCTAATTATATTAAAATTTCCTAATTATATTCAAGCTTACTAATTAAGATTAATATTTCCTTAATTAAAATTGCTAATTTAGCATTTAGGTTCCATAATTGTACATTAGGGTTTCTAGATGAACAATTAGGGTTTTCTGATAATTCATTTAGGGCTATCCCTAATTAAATATAAAATCAATAATATAAAAATCTTATACTATCTTCAAGCTTCCCAGTTAGGGTTTTAATATTCCGAATTAGGGTTTTGGATTCCAGAAATTGAAACTAGGGTTTCCAAAATCGGTAATTGGGTTTCTTAACAATCGTTAGGCTTTTCTAACTGAACGTCGAGGTTCTTAAAATATTATTAGGGTTTATGATTGATATAGTTTATCTGGTCAACCCTTGACCCTTAACCACATACTGTACACATATATGACCATATACACTGTAAATCTTCACCAAAGTTTTTAAATTCACAAAATTTATTTCCAAAAATATCAAATCCATACACTTATTTTCTGTCTAGGTTTAATATTTAACCTTAATTCAATCTTTTAAGATTTTTAATAAATATATAAATTCTCGGGTTATTACACTTATTACCTGAAAGGAATTATGAAACAAAAGGGTGAGCACAACTAGCCTAGTAAAGAAGAATATCATGACTAAAGATAATTAAATTATCAATAGCCTTCATCAGTGATAAATCAGAGATTTAGAACATATGGTAGATGATAAAACTTTTCAACCATAGTTGCAGCGGAACGAGCAATCCATTAGAAGAGTCAAATAGACCATAAGGTCTATTATCTTCTCCATGTTAAAAGTCCACCAATTATGGTTTATCCCTGTAACATCAATCAACAGTTCTTGTCCACAATCATGTAAATACCTCATAATCATAATTGTGGTTCTAAATTCATCTTCGCACCCAGAACGAAGATAATTTTCATCACCTGTCTTCACCTGAAACATCAAAGATCATGGTTATACCAAATCACAGTTCCTGTTCATAATCATACTAATAAATTCATTTTTGCACTACGGGCCAAAGATATTCATCAACAGTTCATCTTTGCACTACAGACCAAAGATATTAAACAACAGGTCATCTTTGCACTACGGGTGAAAGATATTCATCAACAGTTCATCTTTGCACTGCAGGCCAAAAATATTCAATAATAGGTCATCATTACACTACAGGCCAAAGATATTCAACAACAGGTCATCTTTGCACTACGGGCCAAAGATATTAATATCTCAAAGAAATATATAATCATTTCAGAATTTATATAAACAATAATTATAACCATGTTGATCAATTCACCTTTGCACATATGCTAAAGATAATCGTTTATAAATTCAATGGTCATGATCATATCAGTCAACAATTCAACTTTGCACTACTGGCCAAAGAGAACCCATAGTCACGATCATACCAATAATCTATCCACCTTTACACTCAAGTGAAAGAGAAATTTCATCACCAGGATTATAAAAATGTTATATATGATACTAAAAATAATATGATCAAAACATGGATTTAATTTCAAGAGCAATATTCATAATTCAACGATAATTTGGTCAGAAAAAGAAACCAATTTTGTCGTGAATAGTACCCTATGAATAGTAACTTGTGAATAGTAACTCGTGAATAATAACTCATGAATAGTAACTCATGAATAGTAATTCGTGAATAGTAACTCATGAATAGTAACTCGTGAATAGTACTCCGTATTCGTACATAGTACCGTATACGTAAATAATGTCATATACATGAATAGTGACGTATATGTGAATAGTGACGTATACGTGAATAGTGTTGTAACGTGAATAGTAACCCCGACACAAAAAGGTAGAAATTTCACAATAAAATTCATATAAATATTTCAGCATAATAATATTGAAGAAAATAATATCATTTACGAAGATAATAACATCCATTACCTCAAAAAAATAGTACTTTCGACTGAAATATCGGATATAACGCTGAAAGAACTTGCACTAAATAGCAACTCTCAAAGTATCTAAATACTCACAAGAATACGCTCGATAAGATAGAGAGAGAAAACTTATGTTTCTGGTGTGATTTTCAATTCTAACTTAAGTACCTATTTATAGGGAAATGCTAGAACGCCAAAGTAGACTGAATTAATAAAATAATATATATATTTTTCCTCTTCCACGCCCACACCTTTTGAATAGCAGAGCATGCCATCTTGGAAAAAAAATTCAACCCACATGTTTTCAAAAAAAAAAAAGTGGGTCCCACCCATAATTTTAATAAAATTATTTAATTTCTGAAACTTCAATAATTCATAATAAATAGCCTTTTTATCAGAAAAATACGAATTTTATGTCCATTCCATAGGAAATAAAATTCTCTACAACTTTGTAGCTTTAAGTTTTTCCAAATTCCAAACGAAAAATGCTCGAAATCCACATATGAACAATTTTTAATACCTCCATTCCGACAAAATACTGATAAAACACCTCAGCATATAATTCCTTCATTTATATTCACACAAAATAAATATTTTCCTATCCATCATTTATGTCCACATAAAATAAATATTTCCTTATCATATAAGTTAATAATTAATTATTCACAAATAATATTACGAATCACAATTATAATGATCGAGTCGTTTCAGGAAAGAGGGGCTTTCCGATAAGGATTTCTCCTCATCTTGGGCAGCAATTAGGGGTGATCAAACCCTTTCTGCAGACAGAACTTTCTAAGACATTTCCAATAATACTATCTAATAATATTATTCAAATAATATGAATTATTGATCTGATAATGGGAAATACTGTGAAATGATAATTATTGAAAGAACAATAATATAAAATATCAACGCAGTAATTATTGAATCAATAAAATAAAATATTGAACAGTAATTATTGTAACAATTATTGAGTAGTGTATGCCTTCTTACGTAAGAATTAATAATCCAAAAATACTGTGCAAAATAGTGTGCTACTGTGCAACAACGCGTATTACTTTACTTTATCCACCGGGTATTCCAACAGTTTTAACGGTAACAACTACGCCGTTGTAAGACCCCATATTTTTATTAAAAGAATCGAATTTTCTCTATATATTATTGTTACAGTAATTACTGTTCAATATTTTATTTTATTTATTCAATAATTATTGCGTTGATATTTTATATTATTGTTGTTTCAATAATTGTCAACGCACAAGATTCTCCATTATCGGATCAATAATTCATATTATTTGAATAATATTGTTAGATAGCATTATTGACAATATCTAAGAAAGTTCGCGCTCAGAAAGGGGTTGGTCACCTAATTGCATGCCGCCAATAAGGAGAAATTCTTATCAGAAAGCCCCCTCTTTCTTGGGAACGACCTGGTTGTCATAATTGTGATTCTGTAATATTATTTATGAATAGTTAATTATTGATTTATATGATAAGGAAATATTTATTTTATGTTGATATAAATGATAGATATATTTATTGTGGATATAAATGAAAGAATTAATCCTGAGGTGTTTTATCAGTATTTTGTCGGAATGGAGGTATTAAAAATCGCCTGTATGTGGATTTCGGGCATTTTCTGTTTGGAATTTGGAAAAACGTTCTTCTATAAAGTTGTAGAGAATTTAATTTCCTATGGAATGGACATAAAATTCATATTTTTTTGATAAAATGGCTATTTATTATGAATTATTGAAGTTTCGGAAATAAATATTTTATTAAAAATATGGTGGGCCCCACTTTTGGTTGGTGAGAAATGAAATGTTGTAAGACCCCGAATTTTATGAAATAAAAGTATTCAATTTTTTTTATAAATACTATTCAGTAAATGGTTAAGTTGATAAAAGTTTAAAGTTATAGGTGAAATTATTATTTTTTTCAAAATAAGCAAGTGATTATAAAATATTCATTGTTGTCGGAGAATATTCGTTTGGTCGTGGAATATTCTTGTTGTCAAAGAATATTAAATGCTGCCAGTAGCGACCATTTGTGGATCCCATAATAGAATAACTGTCAGATGAAGAAAATGACAAATTTAAGTTTTTATAAATAACGGCGTAATCGTTACACTTAACATTGTTGGAATACCCGGTGGGTAAAATAAAGTAATACGCGTTGTTGCACAGTAGCACACGGTATTGCCAGTATTTTTGAATTATTGATTCTTACGTAAGAAGTCACTACTCAATAATTGTTACAGTAATTACTGTTTAATATTTTATTTTATCGATTCAATAATTGTTACATTGATATTTTATATTATTGTTGTTTTAATAATTGTCACTGCACAGTATTTCTCATTATCAGATCAATAATTCATATTATTTTATTAATATTACTAGATAACATTATTGGCAATGTCTAGAAAGTTCTGTCTAAGGAGAGGTTTGGTCACCTAATTACGCGCCAGTAAGGAGAACTCCTTATTGAAAGCCCCTCTTTCACAGGAGCGGCACCGATTGTCATTATTGTAATTCTGTAATATTATTTGTGAATAATTAATTATTGATTTATATGATAAGGAAAATATTCATTTTATGTGGATATAGATGGAGAAATTTTTTAATGTGACAATTGTTGAAAATTGATATTTTATCTTTTCTGATAAAATAATTTATTTAAATATATTATTATATTTTAATAAATATAATAATGGTGATATTTTTACAATGAATGTGTGATATATGAGTAAATGAGGAGGAGGAGTATTTTTGTTGCAATAAATACTAAAAACATGTTAAACATGTCGGTGGACTCCATTTCTTGACTGAAATTTGATTATAACCTGTAAAATCGTCCGTATGTGGATTTCGGTCAATTTCTGTTTGGAATTTGGAAAAACTTAAACTTTTAAAGTTGTAGAGAATTGAATTTCCTATGAAAGGTCATAAGATTCGAATTTTTCTGATAAAGGGCTATTTATTATGAATTATTGAAGTTCCAGAATAATTGATTTTTGGAGTTTTAAATGATTTTAATAAGAAAAACATTTTTGTGACTTTTGGTGAGGTGTTGGCTGTTGTTGGACCAAAGATGTGTGCGTAGGAAAGTTAAGAAAATATATTTATATTTTATTAAATTTTCTGCTTTGGTGTTCTAAGTATTTTCCTATAAATAGGGTGCTTAGGTTATAATTGAAAATCACACCAGAAACTGAAGTTTTCTCTCTCTATATTATCGAGCGTATTTTTATGAGTATTTAGATATCTTGAGTGTTGCTATACGGTGCAAGTTCTCTTCAAATATATATCCATATTCGGTCAAATCTTTTTCTAATCGCTCTTTTGAGGTAAGGGATTGTAAGGGATAATAAGGGATAATAAGTTATTTTCTTCATAATGATGTTATTCTTTCAATATCATTATGACAAAATTATTGATATGAATATTATTGTGAAATTTCTACTTTTTTGTGTCGGGGTTACTATTCACGTATACGATACTATTCACGTATACGGCACTTTTCACGTATATGACACTATTCACATATACAGCACTATTCATGTATATGACATTTTTACGTATACGGTACTATGTACGAATACGGAGTACTATTCACGAGTTACTATTCATGAGTTAGTATTCATGAGTTACTATTCATGACAAAATTAGTTTCTTTTTCTGACCAAATTATCGTTGATTTATGAATCTTACTCTTGAAATTAAATGCAATTGTTGATCATATTATTTTTATTATCATATATAATATTTTTATAATCCTGGTGATGAAATTTCTCTTTGACTTGAGTGTAAAGATGGGTAGATTATTGGTATGATCGTGACTATGAGTTCTCTTTGGCCAGTAGTGCAAAGTTGAATTGTTGACTGGTATGATCATGACCATTGAATTTATAATTGAATATCTTTAGCTTAAGTGCAAATGTGAATTAATCAACATGGTTATAATTATTGTTTATATATATTCTAAAATGATTCTATATTTCTTTGGGATATTAATCTCTTTGGCCTGTAGTGCAAAAATGACATGTTGTTAAATATCTTTGGCCTGTAGTGCAAAGATGTCTTGTTGTTGAATATCTTTGGCATGTAGTGCATAGATGAACCGTTGATGAATATCTTTGGCCCGTAGTGCAAAGAAGAATTTATTAGTATGATTATGAACAGGAACTGTGATTTGGTATAACCATGATCTTTGATGTTTCAGGTAAAGACAGATGATAAAAATTATATTCGTCCTGGATGAGAAGAGAAATTTAGAACCACAATTATGATTATGAGTTATTCATATGATTGTGGACCAGAATTATTGATTGATATTACAGGGATAAAACATTGCTGGTGGACTTTTAACATGGAGAAGATAATAGACATTATGGTCTATTTTACTCTTCTAATGGATTGCTCGTTCCGCTGCAACTATGGTTGAAAAGTTTTATCATCTACTATATGCTCTAAATCTCTGATTTATTATTGATAAAGGCTATTGAAAATTTAATTATCTTTAGTCATAATATTCTTTACTGAGCTTGTTGTGCTCACCTTTTTGCTTCACAATTCTTTTCAGGTAATAAGAGTGTAGCTGGGTCGAGCGGGGGTAACAGGGGAATATAACGGTGGTCTCTAGCTGTGGAGGTTCTCCCTAAAAAGTATAGAAAAGTGTGTTGTATTTTATCTCCATTATCGGATCAATAATTCATATTATTTGAATAATATTGTTAGATAGCATTATTGGCAATATCTAAGGAAGTTCTGTCTAAGAAAGTGGGTTGGTCACCTAATTGCGGCGCTTGATAAGGAGAAATTCTTATCGAAAAGCCCCTCTTCCTCGGGAACGACACACAGTTGTCATAATTGTGATTACAGTAATATTATTTATGAATAGTTAATTATTGATTTATATGATAAGGAAATATTTATTTTATGTTGATATAAATGATGGATATATTTATTGTGGATATAAATGAAAGAATTAATCTGAGGTGTTTTATCGATTTTTTGTCTGAATGGATGTATTAAAAATGCTTCAGTATTTGGATTTCGGACTTTTTCTGTTTGGAATTTGAAAAAACGTTCTTCTATAAAGTTGTAGAGAATTTAATTTCCTATGAAATGGATATAAAATTCGTATTTTTCTGATAAAATGGCTATTTATTAAGAATTATTGAAGTTTCAGAAATAAATGTTTTATTAAAAATATGGTGGGCCCCACTTTTGGTTGGTGTGAAATGAAATGTGCTGAAATTTATTTTCAAAAGTGGTGGACTTGAATAGTAGCAGGTAAAGCTATCAGGTAGCAGGTTAGTCTTCCATGGCGTTTTAAGCATTTTCCTATAAATACGGTGCTTAGTTAGAATTGCAAATCACACCAGAAACAAGTTTTCTCTCTTTCTCTCTCTATATTATCGAGCGTATTTTGTGAGTATTTAGATACTTTGTGAGTTTCTATTCATCAGTGCAAGTTTTCTTCAGCCTTATACCTGAGATTTCAGTCGGAAGTATTGTTCTTTTGAGGTAAGGGATGTTATTTTCTTAGTAAATGATGTTATTCTTTCAATATCATTATGCCGAAATATTGATTTGAATTTTATTATGGAATTTCTATCTTTTTGTGTCGGGGTTACTATTCACATATACGGCACTATTCACGTATACGGCATTATTCACGAATACGGCACTATTCACAGAAAAAATGAAATTTTCTTTTCTTTGTCCAAGTTGTCTATTATGGTTACTATCTTTGATTGTATCCATGTTTTGATCTTTATTCTTGAATTTTGCTCTAAAATTGATTATTATAAGGTATTTTTGAACTTGGATAAACTAAAGTACGAATCCCTAGTCTTTGATCTTTTATCTCACTAGATTCGTTTTCTTTAAGATATTTTTCATCAACCTTAGTCCTGAATGTTGATATTACTGAATATCTTTGGCTTGTAGTGCAAAGATGAATGATTAACTGATGAATATCATTGGCCTGTAGTGCAAAGATGAACAGGTGTTGAGATAAACATGACCAACTGGTGATACAAATGAATATCTTTAGCCTGTAGTGCAAAGATGAATATTTGATTCAAGATGTATATTGATTGATGTTACAGGGATAAAATATTGACGATGGACTTTTAAATCTTTGAAGATAGTAGAATTCATTCTCTACTTGACTCTTCTAATGGATTGTTGTTTCCACTGCAGTTGTTGATCTAAAACTTGTTGTCTATTATATTCTATCAGATTTTTCCCTGTTGAAAACTAATGATAATTTGTTTTATATTATCTTAGTCATAATATTCTCTACTGGGCTAGTTGAGCTCACCCTTTTCATTTTTGTTCCATTTTTCTTCTCAGGAGGTGAGAACATAGCAGGAACTAGCCGGGGTATGGAGTGATAGTTCAGGATAGTTGTTTAGTAGTCCTCACTATTTTGTAAAATAGTGTATCAATAATTGTAATGAGGACTCCTTTTGAGTTTGTATACTGTTTATTAGACAATAGTTTTATTTAAACTCACAGTATATGTGTTGTCGTATTTTGCACGACAATTGTATTACTGAAGTTGTATTTGTTTCCGTACCATGTATTTGGCAACTCAGAATGGGTGATGTATACCTATTTTGGGGGCGTCGTAGTTTGTATCAGAGCTTAGGATATGGTCTATGGCGGAGATCAGGGAATAGAACTAGGAGGGGAGAGACGAGTAAATCATTCGCTAGTGTGTCCTACCTAAGCTTATTTGTTGGCCAGACATAATATAGGGATATTATGTGATATGTTAATTTGTTTAATTAACCCTTGTTTTATGGCAGTTTTTATGAATGGCAGCAGAGAACGTTAACAATGGAGTGAATGAGACCATGGAGACACCTCTAATCACCAACCATGATAATGTGATGTCGGTGAAGAAGAAGGAATTAGAGATATTCTTCTTCGTTGAGGAAGAATTAATAGTTGTACTTAAGCTAGTCGCAGAGGTAATTTGAGAGAGTGAGGAAGAAGAGGAACCCGAGGAGAATTTCTTAGAAGAATTTTATAATCGAAATGTAGAATTGCAAAATCGTATTCATGAGTTAGAAGAAGCGGTCAAGAACCGGCAATGAAAGGTCGTGGAGCAAAAGGATGCAATGATTTAAGCTTCTGTTACCCGATATGTGATGCTTGAACAAAAGCACTCTTTGGCAGAGGATAAGATGATAAAGCTAGAATCTGATATGAAAAAAGAAACAACTGAATGAGTGAGAATGAGTGATGCATGGGTAAAAGCCGCACGATGCATTGATATTGTGTAAAGAGATGTCTGATCTAAGAAGGCTAAAATAGATGATATGTATTTCTCTTTTTGGACAACAATTGAGAGAACCCAACATTGAGTTTTGAATTACCCTGTACATTGCAGTCAACCCCAATTCGATATAGATCAAAGATTAATGATTCAGATCATAAAACATGAGTACGACGAAGCAGTTGATGGTAGAATATGCCCTATAGCGAAAGTAATTTCTAGCGATAATGATGACACCAAAGGTTGTCCCAGACAAGTCAAAATCGGTGGTTCAAGTGAGAGCACCTTTCATAACTTTTCAAAAAGCGAGGAACCAAACGAAGTTATCACGGGTTAGTTAATCATAAATTTTTCCGAAGTTTATACCTTACTAGATACCGGTTCTATCCATTCTTTTATCTCTCCTACTTGTGCTCAACGTTTAAACTTGACTCCAGAGAAATTAGACTTTGACTTATCTGTGGAGACTCTGATAGGAGAAACTTTTGTTACATCTACAGTTTATAAATCTTGCTTGATTCAAGTTGGCACCATCAGATTACCTATTGATCTTATCTCTTTAAAGATACTTGCATTTGATGTGATTTTAGGGATTGATTGGTTAACCACTCATCATTCTAAAATTGATTATTTTTGTAAGGTTGTTAGTTTTCATATTCCTAACCAACCTATTATGCGAATTCAAGCAACCAAACCACTAAAGTCAATCACTGTCATATCAAGCCATAAAGCCATTCGTTTATTAAAAACGGATGTCAAGCTTTCTTAGCCCATATTATGGACTTGAACAAAAACACGTCAGATTTGAATAATATTTCTGTTGTTAGTGAATTTCCTGACGTATTTCCTAAAGAACTTCCCGGTCTACCCCCATAACATGAATTTAAATTCTTTATTGACCTTGAACCTGGTACAAAGCCCCTTTCTAAAACCCCAATATCGAATGGCTCCTATTGAACTTCAGGAGTTAAAGGTCCAACTACAGGAGTTGTTGGACATCGGTTTCATTCGTCCTAGTACATCTCCTTGGGGTGCTCCTGCTTTATTCGTAAAGAAGAAAGACAGGAGTATGCGACTTTGTATTGACTACCGAGAATTGAATCATGTCACCATCAAGAATAGGTATCCGCTACCTCGCATAGATGACTGGTTCGACCAGTTGCAAGGAGCACAATTCTTTTCAAAGATCGATCTTCGTTCTGGATATCATCAGCTGAAGATTAAAATTGAGGATATTCCAAAGACTGCCTTCAGAACTTGGTACGGGCATTATGAATTCTTAGTCATGTCTTTTAGATTGACTAATGCTCTTGCTACTTTCATGGATATGATGAACCCTGTGTTCAAAGAATATTTGGATCAGTTCGTTGTCATCTTTATTGATGACATTCTCATCTATTCCAAAAGCCGTGAAGATCATGAGCGCTATTTGAAGCTGGTCCTACAAAGGCTTCGTGATAACAAGCTATATGTCAAGCTAAAGAAATGCGAGTTCTGGCTTGAGGAAGTAGCATTCCTTGCGCACGTGGTGTCAAAACATGGAGTATCTGTCGACCCGGTGAAGATTGAAGTAATACAAAGTTGGGAACAACCAAAGTTGGTGACCGAAGTGCCGTAGCTTTCTGGTCTTAGCTGGTTATTATCGGAGATTCGTGGAAGGATTTTCTAGAATCTCTACTCCGTTAACTCAGCTGACTCGGAAAGATACAAAATTCGTATGGAGCGAAAAATGTGAGAAGAGTTTTCAAGAAATCAAGAGGAGACTCATTTCGGCACCTGTTCTGATAATACCATCTGGTTCGGATGGATTTCTTATCTACAGCGATGCTTCAGGCAAAGGGTTAGGATGTGTTCTCATGCAACATGGGAAATTCATAGCCTATGCCTCGCAACAACTCAAAGAATATGAGAGGAATTATCCTTCTCATGATTTGGAGTTGGCAGCAGTCGTTTTCGCGTTGAAGATTTGGAGACACTACCTGTATGGGGAGAAACTGGAGATCTATACAGATCATAAAAGCCTCAAATATTTCTTCACCCAAAATGAACTCAACATGCGGCAACGACGTTGGCTCGAGTTGTTAAAAGATTACGACCATACCATTCAATATCATCCTGAAAAAGCAAACGTGGTAGTTGACGCATTGAGTAGAAGATCATATACGGGTACGAGTGCAATGTTGTTAACATAAAGGCCCATTTTGTATGACTTGCAAAGGATGGAGATAAAGGTAAAAGCTCCAAGTATCCACGTGATGATATCAAGCATACGAGTAGAACGATAAAGTTAAAGTTGCTCAAGCTACGGACCTGGAGCTGATGCGTATGAAGAAGAAAGTGGAAGAAGGTGTTGTTCCAGAAGCAAGAATCGATGAAGAAGGAATACTTTGAGTCAACTCCAGACTTTGCGTTCCTAACGATTCTGACTTGAAACATAGAATCATGATGGAGGCACACAACACACCGTTTGCAATCCATCCTGGTAGTACCAAAATGTATCATGATCTTTGACATACATTTTGGTGGAGTAATATGAAGAGATAGATCGCGGAGTTTTTCTCGAGGTGTTTAACTTGTCAACGTGTAAAGGTGGAGCATCAAGTGCCAAAGGGTCCATTGCAATCACTTGAGATTCCGAAATGTGGAAGTGGGAACACATTACTATGGATTTCGTTACGGGTCTTCCCAAGGTTTCTTAAGGCATAGATGCGATTTGAGTTATTGTTGATAGATTAGCCAAGTATGTTCATTTCTTGCCTATACGGGAGACTTATTCCCTTGAACGTCTTGCTCGTATGTACGTAAATGAGATTGTGAGATTGCATGGCATGCCAGTATCCATAGTTTTGGATCGTGACCCAAGATTCACTTCACAATTTTGGGTTAGCTTGCAGAAAGCTATGGGCATAGATTTACAATTCAGTTCGGAATACCATCCTCAAACGGATGGGAAATCAGAGAGGACTATTAAAACTCTTGAAGATATATTAAGACTATGTGTCCAATATTTCTAAGGGAGTTGGGATAATTACCTACCATTTGTGGAATTCTCCTACAACAACAGTTATCAGTCAAGTATAGGTGTGGCTCCATTCGAGGCGTTGTATGGAAGAAAATATCGTTCTCCAGTATGCTGGGACGAGGTGGGTGAAGCAACGTTGTTGGGACTAGAATTAGTATGTATAACTACAGAAAAGTTCCAAACGATTCGACAACGTATACAAATGGCACAGGATCGACAAAAGAGTTATGCAGATCTTCATCGAAAGGACGTGGAATTTAATATTGGGGATCATGTATTGTTACGTATTGCTCCATGGAAGGGAGTTACAAGATTTGGGAAGAGAGGAAAGCTCAATCCACGATTTGTTGGTCCATTTGAAATTCTTGACTGAATAGGAAATGTGGCCTATAGACTCACATTACCTCCAAGCATGTCTCGTGTTCATAATGTTTTTCACATATCTATGCTTCGTGAATATGTGAAAGACCCGAACCACATTATTGAGTTAGAACTAGACGAGATAGTCAAAGATTTAATGTACGACGAGGTGCCTGTTAAGATCTTGGATAGGAAAGAGCATGTCCTACGCACCAAGGTTATACCCCAAGTTAAGGTTTTATGGAGGAACCATACTATTGAAGTAATGACCTGGGAGTTTGAATCAGAAATAAAAGCGAGGTATCCTCACCTTTTCGAAACACCGGGTACGCACGTCAATTTCGAGGACGAAATTTCATAAGGAGGAGAGGTTGTAAGACCCCAACTTTTTATTAAAAAAATCAAATTTCCTCTATTTATTATTGTAAATAATAAGGTGTTAATTTGACATAATGCTTTGGTTATGGGTGAAATGTGCAAATTTTGCAAAATAAGCAAGTGGTTATAAAATATTCATTGTTGTCGGGGAATATTCGTTTGGTCGTGGAATATTCTTATTGTCAGGGAATATTTATACGACGGCGCAACCATTTGTGGGCCCCATAACGGAAAATGGTCGGATGAAGAAAATAACAAGTTTGAGTTTTTATAAATAATCAGGCAGTAATGGTTACCAAATTAACAACTTTGAATACCCGGTGGTTAAAATACATGTCTGGCGCTGGTTCGCATAAGAACACACCGGTATTGCACAATATTTTTGAATTATTGATTCTTATGTAAGATGGCACTACTCAATAATTGTTACAGTAATTACTGTTCAATATTTTATTTTATTTATTCAATAATTATTGCGTTGATATTTTATATTATTGTTGTTTCAATAATTGTCACTGCACAGTATCTCCATTATCGGATCAATAATTCATATTATTTGAATAATATTGTTAGATAGCATTATTGGCAATATCTAAGGAAGTTCTGTCTAGGAAAGTGGGTTGGTCACCTAATTGCGCGCCAATAAGGAGAAATTCTTATCAGAAAGCCCCCTCTTCCTTGGGAACGACCTGGTTGTCATAATTGTGATTCTGTAATATTATTTATGAATAGTTAATTATTGATTTATATGATAAGGAAATATTTATTTTATGTTGATATAAATGATGGATATATTTATTGTGGATATAAATGAAAGAATTAATCCTGAGGTGTTTTATCAGTATTTTGTCGGAATGGATGTATTAAAAATCGCCCGTATTTGGATTTCGGGCTTTTTCTGTTTGGAATTTGAAAAAACGTTCTTCTATAAAGTTGTAGAGAATTTAATTTCCTATAAAATGGATATAAAATTATATTTTTAAATAAAATGGCTATTTATTAAGAATTATTGAAGTTTCAGAAATAAATGTTTTATTAAAAATATGGTGGGCCCCACTTTTGGTTGGTGTGAAATGAAATGTGCTGAAATTTATTTTCAAAAGTGGTGGACTTGAATAGTAGCAGGTAAAGCTATCAGGTAGCAGGTTAGTCTTCCATGGCGTTTTAAGCATTTTCCTATAAATACGGTGCTTAGTTAGAATTGCAAATCACACCAGAAACAAGTTTTCTCTCTTTCTCTCTCTATATTATCGAGCGTATTTTGTGAGTATTTAGATACTTTGTGAGTTTCTATTCATCAGTGCAAGTTTTCTTCAGCCTTATACCTGAGATTTCAGTCGGAAGTATTGTTCTTTTGAGGTAAGGGATGTTATTTTCTTAGTAAATGATGTTATTCTTTCAATATCATTATGCCGAAATATTGATTTGAATTTTATTGTGGAATTTCTATCTTTTTGTGTCGGGGTACTATTCACATATACTAAGACTATTCACGTGATACTGAGATTATTCACGAATACGGCACTATTCACAAAAAAAATGAAATTTTCTTTTCTTTGTCCAAGTTGTCTATTATGGTTACTATCTTTGATTGTATCCATGTTTTGATCTTTATTCTTGAATTTTGCTCTAAAATTGATTATTATAAGGTATTTTTGAACTTGGATAAACTAAAGTACGAATCCCTAGTCTTTGATCTTTTATCTCACAGATTCATTTTCTTTAAGATATTTTCATCATCCTAGGTCCTAAATGATGATATTCTTGAATATCTTTGGCTTTGTAGTGCAAAAGATGAATGATTAACTGATGAATATCTTTGGCCCGTAGTGCAAAGATGAACAGGTGTTGAGATGAACATAACCAACTGGTGATACAAATGAATATCTTTGGCATGTAGTGCAAAGATGAATATTTGATTCAAGATGTATATTGATTGATGTTACAGGGATAAAATATTGACGATGGACTTTTAAATCTTAGAAGATAATAGAATTCATTCTCTACTTGACTCTTCTAATGGATTATTGTTTTCACTGCAGTTGTTGATCTAAAACTTGTTGTCTATTATATTTTATCAGATTTTTCCCTGTTGAAAACTAATGATAATTTGTTGTATATTATCTTAGTCATAATATTCTCTACTGGGCTAGTTGAGCTCACCCTTTTCCTTTTTGTTCCATTTTTCTTCTCAGGAGGTGAGAACATAGCAGGAACTAGCCGGGGTATGGAGTGATGGTTCAGGATAGTTGTTTTAGTAGTCTTCACTATTTTGTAAAATAGAGTATCAATAATTGTAATGAGGACTCCTTTTGAGTTTGTATACTGTCTATTAGATAATAGTTGTATTTAAGCTCACAGTTTATGTGTTGTCGTATTTTGCACAACAATTGTATTACTGAAGTTGTATTTATTTTTGTACCATATATTTGGTGACTCATAAAGGGTGATGTATACCTATTTTGGGGGGCGTCACAGCCCTTATTTATAAAAACTCATATTTGTCATTTTTTATCCGACATTATTACATTATGGGGCCCATAAATGGTCATGCTACCGTCCGCATTTAATATTCCCCGACAACAAGAATATTTCACGACCAAACGAATATTCCCTGACAACAATGAATATTTTATAACCACTTGCTTATTTTGCAAAATAATTTCACCTATAACTTTAAACTTTTATCAATTTAACTATTTACTAAATAGAAAAATTGAATAATTTTATTTCATAAAATTCGGGGTCTTACATATATTGTAACACCTCAGTCTCACATCGAAAGATAGGGAAAATAATTTGTCTGTATATAAGGAATTAAGTAACTACCAATAGTACCTTCAAGTCATGACCTTTTAGGTGAGCATGTGGTGGGCTAAGATGACCCAAGAAGATACTATTGGGCCAGTGGTTTAATGCCTTATTTGGATGGATTTGATTCGATTCGGACTTGGGATTTGACTGGAGATTTATTCCGAACTCGGGATTTGACCCGGGTTGTTTCATATGGTATCAGACCTGACTCTCAAAAGCTCGGGTCGGGTTATCCGATCGGGTTGCCAGATGTGGGACACGAAGGCTGGTGGTATTATCCCATAATGGAGAGATGGAGGTCCGGAGGTGAGGACACGAAGCCAGCCGGTATTATTCCACAATGGCTAAAGAGGCAAAGATCTGCGGACCGTGTGTATGATCGGTTCTAACAGGAACGTCAAAAATTAAAGTGGTTTGGGTGAGCCTATGATGGGCTAAGATGACCCAAGAAGTAGGGGTGCTCATCGGTAAAAAACTGAATCGGTATCGAACCAAAAAACCCAAAAAATCAAGAACCGATACCGATCCCGGATAACCGGTTCGGTACAAAGTCGGTACCGATTTTTTAGGTTCGGTTTTCGGTTATACCGCAATAATTAAATAATTTTTTTTATTAACAAATTTTTTTAACTAAGAAATGAGACTAGTAAATTATATTATTACAAATACTAATTAAAATTATTAGTCTAAGAGTATTTAACTATCATAGTTGTAGTAAATAGTAATTGTAGTTTGAAATTTCTTAATTGATATGGCGGTTAATAAGTTCCATAAAACAAGCTAATTGATTAAATAATGAGATATTGGGTAATGCCTAAAATCATGTCATGCAAATCTTCTGAAAATTAATTTAAATATTCAAAGTGCTAAAATCTTGGTATCTCCAACCATGTTTGTTACCGTGTAAATATTAGAAATTAATTAGATATCTCTTGGAACAATATTTGTGGAGTCATGATTACATGAATCTTTTCTTTATCTCTTATCTCTGATTCACTCTTGCATCTACTTCAATTGTCAACTTTTCGATTTTTTTAATTTTTTACAACTTTTTGGTTTTTTTCGGTTTTTTGGTATTTATCGAATTCAAAATTTTTATTACCGCTACCGGTACCGAAAAGTATAAAAAAATCGAAAAAACTGGTACCAAAAAAGCCGATACCGAAAAAAGTCGGTACCGGTGATACCGGTTTCAATCGATTCAGTAAAAAAATGAATTATTTTAACACCCCTACCAAGAAGATACTATTGGGCCAGTTGTTTAAGACCTTATTTTGATAGATTTGATTCGATTCGGACTTGAGATTTGACCCAAGATTTATTCCGGACTCGGGATTTGACCAGGGTTGTTTCATATATATTTGAGTTAAACAAATTTATTTGTTATATCAAGTATTATTTAATTAATTCATTTATTATACTTGATATTTGTTATCACAAGTATTTAAACATAAATTTATGTATTCATAAATACTTGCTGCATAATATAAAAATTATTTAAACTCTTCACAAATCTCATTGAATATATCCGATTACAAATAAGCATACCATTAACTATAAAAGTTATTTAAACTTTTGTATCTGAAATTTAAATTATATGTGTTTGACATAGAAATACATTCTTTATTTATAAAGGAAAAGTAAAAATTTATAAATATGCACTAAATTATATATCTGCTTACATAGAAGCATATTTGATCTAAACTTAACATTATCTATTTGCTTACATAGTAGCATATTCAAATATAAAAGTTACATAAACTTTTATAACTGCGTATAAATACATTTATCTGGTTACAAGAGAAGCATATCACACAAATATAAAAGTCTTTGAACTTTTATATACATATCTGATCTTTAGTTGTTATCTGCTTATTGAGAAGTACCAAATATAAAAGTTAGTTAAACTTTTATATATCTGCACTGAATTTTATCTGCTTACCTTAGAAGCACAATTTTGTCAATCTTTTGTAAAAAGGGAAAAACATGAGAATTAGTTTATTTTATGTATTTGTGTTAAAGACGAGTAATCATTTGACCAAGACTAGAGTCTTAGAGAGATCAACTGAGAGCTGAGTCCCCTGTATACTTGTGAGGTGAGGGAGAGACTGTCGTTTCAAAACCATATCATAAAGTATAACTGAACTCAAAGGAAATGTGTAACTAAGCTTGAGGAAAGAGTTGGGAACTTGTTGTCCAAGTGCTGGTGTAAAATCTAGTTACGCACAGCACGCAAGTATACTTGGTCAACAATTAATAAAGTGTAAGTAGAGTATCGTTCCCACGAGGAATTATTAATAAAAATTACCAAATTACTTTAAGATCACAACTTCACTTATTGCTTCACTTAAATTAATACACTTCTTATCAATTATGCTTACTATTCTAAATTTTTAAACAAAGAACACATAAGTAAATATGACCATCTCTCAATGCATCATACTCAAATCAACTTAAATCCACATATGATAGAATTAAGAACACCCTAATTAACTAATTGACTATATCTCTATATGAATTACAATTAAAGATGATTTTAAGCAAAAGTTCTCTATCAGATTACATGTGATGTATATGTATATCTCTATCCTAGACATAAATTATGAATTCTAACGCCATGCAGAAAACACAATCACATGATATTATGATAAGATCTAAATCTATAATCCATCTCTCAAGTTCATATAAATTATCACGATAATTATTAGCTAGACAATTAAGCAATAAACATAAACCATAATAGACAATCCAAGAATAATCACAATAATTAATAAAGAAGCATACTAAAATAAACTTACGCAATAAGATCCATTGTAATCTTAAATAAAATATTTACTTTGTGATTATTTAATTAAAATCAAGAATCCACAATTGGATAAACATTAAATGACAAAAATAAAAGTAGAGAAAAGAATAAAATCTGTTGTCTGCAGATTTGATGCTCCCTTCAAGCTCCTACTCTTGATCTTCAATGGTCTCCAAGTTGCTTCAATTTCCAAATATAATAAGAACTAGGGTTTTGTCCTAATCTAATCTACTCTAATTTAATGGAGTCCTCCATTTAATCCTTGTGATTTTCCTCATTTATATGCCTCTTCATGTGTCTTTTAGAGTCCTTAAAACAAGCAGTTTGAACCAATCCTCCTCGAACTCAAATTTTGAAAACTCATTTTTCTTCCCAACAGGCCCTCCCCGTCGGGCTTTTTACACTAGGAAACCCCCGCCCTGGTGGGGGTGTGACGCCCCCAAAATAGGTATACATCACCCATTCTAAGTCGCCAAATACATGGTACAGAAACAAATACAACTTCAGTAATATAATTGTCGTGCAAAATACGACAACACATATACTGTGAGTTTGTATACAAATATTGTCTAATAGACAGTATACAAACTCAAAAGGAGTCCTCATTACAATTATTGATACACTATTTTACAAAATAGTGAGGACTACTAAAACAACTATCTTGAATCATCACTCCATACCCCTTTAGTTCTCGCTAAATTCTCTCCTCCTCGGAAGAACAATGGAACAAAAAGGAAAAGGGTGAGCTCAACTAGCCCAAGAAAGAATATTATGACTAAGATAATATACAACAAATTATCATTAGTCTTCAACAGGAAAAATTTGATAAAATATAATAGGCGACAAGTTTTAGATCAACAAATTAGCGTGTAAATGACAATCCATTAGAAGAGTCAAGTAGAGAAAGAATTCTACTATCTTTTAAGATTTAAAAGTCCATCATCAATATTTTATCCCTGTAACATCAATCAATATACATCTTGAATCAAATATTCATCTTTGCACTACAGGCCAAAGATATTCAGTAATATCATCATTTAGGGCAGAGGATGATGAAAAATATCTTAAAGAAAACGAATCCAGTGAGACAAAAAGACACATATTAGGGATTCGTATTACAGTTTATCCAAGTTCAATAATACTCCATAATAACCAATTGTGAAGCAGAATTCAAAAATAAAGATCAAAACATGGATACAATCAAAGATAGTAACCATAATACACATCTTAGACAAAAAAGAGAAAATTTTATTTTTTGGTGAATAGTGCCGTATTCGTGAATAGTGCCATATACGTGAATAATGTCGTATACGTGAATAGTAACCTCGACACAAAAAGGTAGAAATTCCAATATAAAATGCACACCAATATTTCGTTATAATAATATTGAAAGAATAACATCATTAGGAAGAAAATAACATCCCTTTCCTCAAAATAACAGTACTTCTGATCGAAATATCGGTATAAGGCTGGAGAAAACTTGCACTGATGAATAGAGACTCACAAAGTATCTAAATACTCACAAAATACGCTCGATAATATAGAGAGAGAAAGAGATAAAACTTTTTTCTGGTGTGATTTTTAATTCTAACTAAGCACCCTATTTATAGGAAAATGCTTAGAATGCCATATTAGACTAACCTGCTACTTGATGGCTTTACTTGCTACTATTCAAGCCCACCACTTTTAAAAATAAATTCCAGCACATTTCAATACTCATCAACTAAAAGTGGGGCCCGCCATATTTTTAATAAAAATATTTTATTTTTCGAAACTTCAATAATTCATAATAAATAGCCCTTTTATTAGAAAAATTTGAATCTCATGTACTTTCCATAGGAAATTTAATTCTCTACAACTTTGTAAGTTTAAGTTTTTCCAAATTCCAAACGAAAAATGACCGAAATCCGCATACAGACGATTTTCAAAACCTCCATTCTGACAAAATACTGATAAAGCACCTCAGCATTTGTGACGCCCCCAAAATTAGGTATACATCACCCATCTTGGGTCGCCACTTACATGGTACAGAATTTAAATATAACTTATTAACATAACTGTCGTGTACAATACGACATAAACTGTGAGTTTAAATACAAATATCGTCTACTAGATATTATACAAACTCAAAAAAAAAGTCCTCATTACAATTATTATCACACTATTTCACGTAATAGTGAGGACTACTAATGCTATCTTCAGGACCATCACTGCGTTCCCACTCGTCCCAAATTTATATTCTCATTTCACTCAAGAAACGGTGAAAGAAAGGGTGAGCTCAACTAGCCCGAAGAAATATTATGACTAAGATAATGCGAAATAAATTATCAATAGTCTTCAACAATGTTAAACCGATAAAATACAATAGACAACCGGTTTAATCTGCAGCCGGAATAAGCAATCCATTAAAAGAGTCAAGTAGAAAATAAAGTCTACTATCTTTTAGGTTTTAAAAGGTTTTTCATCATCAAGTATAAATGAGACTCAACTTTAATAAATATTCCACATCATCGAATCACCCCGCACTACTACGGCCAAGGATATTCTTTTTGTATCACGACCACAATTATTCATGCACTACTGGGCCAAGAATATTTGTGTATTCATTAATGGTCATGATCATGCCAACAATCATTGTCCACCAATGCACTACGACCAATCGAGGAATTTTATCACATCATTTGTAACATTACGGTCATGATTACACCGGTAGTCTCTCGTCATAATCATACCAAGTCCATCTATGCACTACATGTGCCACGGATGACTTTCAACATAATATAAACATGAGGATGATGACAATGATATAAGAATTCAATAAAACAAGTTCAAGAATTATTTTATCCAGAAATTATTAACGTCCCAAATTATCAACATGATCTTTGTTTTTGTAGAGTAAAATTCAAGAATGATCGGAAGAATATTTCCATGAAAAGATCTTGGATGAAACGCAAATATCAAGGATATTCCACTAATTTCATGGAGTATAGAAGTCAAAGTTTTAACCAACCGGGTATAATAAAGAATAGAATAACAAAAGAAATTACCATGCATGCGATAGATCCTTTGCAAAAGTTATTCCAATGCAATAATAAATAATGTAACCCGAATTAAGCACAGAAACGCGATGCAGACGTGATGTTCCAAATGAATAATAAAGAATGGAACCCGTGTTCGACGTAAAACACATAGACGGGATGTTCCAATGTAATAATAATAAAGATTTTAACCAGTCATGTGTAAAACACACGCATGTGATGTTCCAACGTAAATAATAATAAAATTTTAACCGTGTCCTGTAAAACACACATGACATGGATGTTCCAATGTAATAATAGAAGAATGTCACCAAATATAGGGTAAATCACAGATACAAAGTTATTCCAACGTAATAATAAGCAATGGAATAACAACAGTTCTCTTCATGAATAAGAAAGAATAACACCCCTTACATTTGGTAGGAGATTGAATCTTCGCACGGTGTAAGAACAAAATACTCTTCTTCTTTCTCTCTTATTCTCTCTATACTTTCTCTCTCTATAGCTTGAATGAATTCGTGAAAAAAAATGAAGCCCTAGGCCTCTATTTATAGAAGATTTCTAGCTTAGCACCTGCCGTGTGAAAAGGCAAGTGGCTTGACGACTAATGATGTGAAAAGAAAAGTGGTTTGACGCCTGTAATGTGAAACGACAAGTGGTTCGACGTCTGGTAAAGGTAATTACTATTAACGAAGGTAAATACTATTGACGAAGGTAAATACTATTCACAAGGGTAATTACTATTGACGAAGGTAATTACTATTGACGAAGGTAAATACTATTCACAAGGGTAATTACTATTGACGAAGGTAATTACTATTGAAGAAGGTAAATAATATTTATAGAAAAATTCATCTTTATTTATAAAAGCTGGGGTCTTACAACCTCCCCTTCTTATGAAATTTCGCCCTCGAAATTAGGGTACGACTGTATGTCGAAGAGGTAAGTTTACCTTGATTTCATTTCGATTCTAACTCCCAAGTCATTTCCTCAACATCGTGGTTCCTCCACAAAACTTTGACTTGAGGTATAACCTCGGGCGTAGAATATGTTCCTTCTTATCCAAAATTTGAACAGAACCTCTTCATACGTCAAATCTTCCGCTATTTCGTCCGGTTCTAACTCAATAATATGGTTAGGGTCTTTCACATATTTACGTAACATAGATATGTGAAAAACGTTATGAACACGAGACATATTTGGCAGAAAGCGAGTCTATAGGCCACGCTTCCTACCGATCGAGGATTAAAATGGACCGATGAATCGATCGATTAAGTTTTCCTCTCTTTCCAAATCTTGTAACTCCTTTCCATGGAGCAACTCTTAACAACACATGATCTCCTATATCGAATTCCACGTCCTTTCGATGAAGATCAGCATAACTCTTTTGTCGATTTTGTGAGGTTTTTATACGTTGTCGGATCGTTTGAATCTTTTCCGTAGTCATACGTATCAACTTCGGTCCCAACAACGTTGCTTCACCCACCTCATCCCAAAGATAATCGAGAAATCGACACTTTCTTCCATACAATGCTTCGAATGGAGCCATGCCAATACTTGCTTGATAATTGTTGTTATAAGAAAACTCCACCAATGGTAAGAACTTGTCCCAACTCCCCTTGAAATCAAGGACACAGAGTCTTAATAGATCTTCAAGAGTTTGAATAGTCCTCTCCATCCGTCCGTCCGTCACGAGGATGATATGCCGAAAGCTAAATCGTAAGTCTGTGCCCATAGCTTTTTGCAAACTAACCCAAAATCGTGAAGTGAATCTTGGGTCTCGATCGAAACTATGGATACTGGCATACCATGCGATCTTACAATCTCGCTTTATGTATATACTGAGCAAGACGTTCAAGTGTATAAGTTTCTCGTACGGTAAGAAATGAGCGGACTTGGTCAATCTATCAACAATGACCCAAATCGCATCAATGCCTTGAGAAACCTTAGGAAGACCAATGTGAAAATCCATGGTAATGTGCTCCCACTTCCATTTTGAATTTCAAGTGGTTGCAATGGACCTTTTGGTACTTGATGCTCACTTTAACTCGTTGACAAGTTAGACACCTTGAGATAAACAAATATATCTCTCTCTTCATATTGCTCCACCAAAATGTATGACCGAATATCATGATACATTTGGTACTCCCGTGATGGATTGCAAATGGTGTGTTGTGCGCCTCCATCATGATATTATACTTTAAATTAGGTCGTTAGAACACAAAGTCCGGAGTTGACTCAAGTATTCCTTCTTCATCGATTCTTGCTTCCCAGATAGCACCTTCTTGCACTTTCTTCCTCATACGCATCAGCTCCAGTGTCCGTAGCTTGAGCAGCTTTAACTTTATCGATTAAAGTCGGGCTCTACTCAGTATACTCGCTATCATCACACGCGTCCCCTCGAGTCTTTAACTCTATCTCCATCCTTTGCAAGTCACACAAAATGGGCCTTTATATTGACAATATCGCACTCGTGCTTGCATATGATTTTCTACTCAATGCCGCCTACCACGCTCGCTTTTCCAAGATGGTATTGATGGTATGATCATAATCTTTCAACAGCTTCAAGCCAACGTCGTTGTCGCATGTTGAGTTCCTTTTGAGTGAAGAAATATTTGAGGCTTTTATGATCCGTAAAGATCTCCACTTTCTCCCCATACAAGTAATGCCTCCAAATTTTAAGTGCAGAAGATAACAAATGCCAACTCTAGATCATGAGTAGGATAATTCCTCTCATATTCTTTGAGTTGTCGCGAGGCATAGGCTATAACTTTTCCATGTTGCATAAGAACACATCCCAACCTTTTTGCTCAAGCATCATCAGAGATGACAAATCCTCCGAGCCGATGGTATTGCCGTAACAGTCTTAAATAAGTCTCCTCTTGAGTTCTTGAAAACTCTTCTCACATTCTTCGCTCCAACCGAACTTTGTATCTTTTCCGAGTCAATTGAGTCAATGGAGTAGCGATTCGAGAAAATCCTTCGACGAATCTCCGATAATAACCAAATAAACCAAGAAAGCTACGTTTCCGGTCATCGATTTAGGTTCTTCCCGACTTTGAATAGCTTCAATCTTTCTTTGGTCAACAGATATTCCATGACTTGATACCACGTGCCCAAGGAATGCTACTTCTTCGCCCGAACTCACATTTCTTCAACTTGGCATAAAGCTTATATTCACGAAGCTTTTGGAGTGTCACCTCAAGTGTTGCTTTCATGATCTTCACGGCTTTTGGAATAAATAAGGATGTCATCAATAAAGACGACCACAAAGTGATCTAAATATTCCTTGAATACTCGGTTCATCATATCCATGAAGGCGTTAGGAGCATTAGTCAATCCAAAGGACATGACTAGGAATTCATAATGCCCGCATCGAGTTTCGAAAGCCGCTTTTGGAATGTCGATGGTTCTAATCTTCAATTGGTGATATCCTAACGAAGATCAATCTTTGAAAAGAATTTGGCTCCTTGCAATCGGGTCAAACAGTCATCAATACGTGGCAATGGATACCTATTTTTGATGGTGACATGATTCAACTCCCGATAATCAATACAAAGTCGCATACTCCCATCTTTCTTCTTCACGAATAGAACAGAGCACCCCAAGGAGAAGTACTAGGGACGAATAAAGCCAATGTCTAACAATTCCTGCAGCTTGGGTCTTTAACTCCTCAAGTTCAATAGGAGCCATTCGATATGGGGCTTTGGAAATAGGTTTTGTATCATCGTTTCAAGGTCGATACAAAATTCAATTTCACGCCTCGGGGTAGGCCAGAAGTTCTTCTGGGAATACGTCGGAAATTTATTAACAATAGCAATATCGCTCAAAACCGACGTATTTTTGTTTAAATCAGTGACATGAGCTAAGAAAGCTTGACATCCGCTTTTCAATAAACGAATAGCTTTATGGCTTGAGATGACCGTGATTGATTTTAATGGTTTGGTCGTTTGAATTAGCATAGGTTGATTAGGAATATGAAAGCTAACAACCTTACGAAAACAATCAATTTTTGCATGATAAGTAGTTAACCAATCAATCCCTAGAATCACGTCAAATGCAAGTATTTTTAATGAAATAAGATCGACAGGTAATGTGAGGGTACCGATTTGAACCAAATAAGACTTATAAATAGTGGATGTAATGAAGGTTTCTCCCAACGGAGTTTCCACAGATAAGTCAAAGTCTAATTTATTTCTCCGGAGTCAAATTTAATCGATGAGCGCAAGTAGGAGAAATAAAAGAATGGGTAGAACCGGTATCAAATAAAGTATAGACTTCATTAGAGTTTATGATAAGCTTACCCGTGATGACCTCATTCAGATTCCTTTCTCTTTGGGAGGTCACAACAAACGCTCTCCCTTGCACTACCGGTTTTGAATTTTCTGGGATGGCCTTTGGTGCCTCCATCCTAGCTGAATTTGTCTTTGGTAAACGACAAAATTGAGCTAAGTGACCTTCTCTTCCACAATTATAACATGCTTTGACTGAGCATGACGCAGCTTTGATCGATGTGTCCCTCTCCTCCGCATTTGAAGCATATGATAGGTGGTCTTTCTCCTTCCTTAACAATGGGTGCTTTGGTCGACGTCTTTCCATCATTGTTGAATCTCCGCTTTCTTGAAATGTCCATTCTTATTGTTTTGGCCTCGATTACCACCGAAGTGGTTACCATATCCGCCTGTTGATTCCTCCACGCTTGTTGTCACCGCTTGATGACTACTCTCACCGGTATTATAATTTTACCTACCTCTCTTTTTAGTTGTGTTGACTCATTATCGCTGCTCCACTAATCGAGCCCTATTTATAAAATCTGAATACAAACACGCTTTATGAGAAATAAGATGTTGACGTTTCTCCGCTTCAAACCTCTTAAAAACATTCGCGCCATTCTCTCTTCATTATCCACCAAGTGGGACGAACCGTGATAACTCCGCAAATTTTGCCTCGTATTGCGATACCTGGCCATATTGTTTTGTTCCAACTTGATAAACTCCACCTCCTTCATGTGCGAATACTTTCGTGAAAGTATTTGTCGTTGAACGACTCCCGGAACTTCTCCCAATATATCTTCAAGACAATGAAGTTGAGTACGCTTTTACCGATTCCCACCAAAGAATCCTCTCCGCCGCAACATAAAGGCTAAGTAAGGAACTTTTGCTCCTCGGAGCATCCCAAGACATCAAATATCTTGGTAATCTTCTTTATCCATGCTTCCGCCGTAAGTGGTTTTGGCTCACCCTTAAACTCGTGGTCCCACTCCTTGAATTGTTTAGCGGTCGCCGAGAGTTTTCCGTGTTTCCACCTACGTTTTGGACAGAGTCGCTTTTTCATTGCTTGCATAAATTGCATAAAGCCTCTCGAACATTTGATCATTCATCATTTGGTCGTTGTTGTTGTTTGCATGAGGATTGTCGCCTTCACGATGCACATTATCCTCGATTATTGATATGTGGTGAATCAACGATCGCTCAAGCTTCCATTGCTATTCTCAACATTCTCGATGTCATTTTCGAGATATCGCCACAAAAAACAAAAAAGGTTAATTAACATGTAACAAATTAACCCTATCTTCTGACCAACCAATAAAATAGCACATAAACTTAGGTAGGTCATACTAGCGAAGGTATTCCCCATATCTCCCCTCCTAGTACTATTCTCACATCTTAGCCAGGATCATATCCCTAGCTCTCGATACTAACCGTGATGCCCCAAAATTAGGTATACATCACCCATCTTGGGTCGCCACTTACATGGTACAGAATTTAAATACAACTTATTAACAAAACTGTTGTGTACAATACGACATAAACTCATGAGTTTAAATACAAATATCGCCTACTAGATATTGTACAAACTCAAAAAAAGTCCTCATTACAATTATTATCACATATTTCACGTAATAGTGAGGACTACTAATGCTATCTTCGTGACCATCACTGCTTCCCGACTCGTCCCAAATTTATATTCTCATTTCCAAGAAGAGAACAATGAAAGAAAGGGTGAGCTCAACTAGCCCAAAAGAAGAAATATTACGACTAAGATAATGCGTAATAAATTATCAATAGTCTTCAACAATGTTAAACCGATAAAATACAATAGACAACCAGCTTAATTGCGCTGAATAAACAATCCATTAAAAGAGTCAAGTAGAAAATAAAGTCTACTATCTTTTAAGTTTTAAAAGGTTTTTCATCATCATTATATATTTGAGACTCGACTTTAATAAATATTCCACATCATCGAATCACCCCGCACTACTACGCCAAGGATATTCTTTAGTATCACGACCACAATTATTCATGCACTACGGGCCAAGAATATTTGTGTATTCATTAATGGTCATGATCATGCCAACAATCGGCCCACCAATGCACTACTACCAATCGAGGATTTTTATCACATCATTTGTAACATTACTACCATGATTACACCGAATAGTCTCTCGTCATAATCATACCAAGTCCATCTATGCACTACATGCCACCATGTATGACTTTCAACAAAATATAAACATGAGGATGATGACAATGATATAAGAATTCAATAAAAACAAGTTCAAGAATTATTTTATCCAGAATTATTAACGTCCAAATTATCAACACGATCTTTTTTTTATAGAGTAAAATTCAAGAATGATCGTAAGAATATTTCCATGAAAAGATATTTGGATGAAACGCAAATATCAAGGATATTCCACTAATTTCATGGAGTATAGAAGTCAAAGTTTTAACCAACTTGGGTATAATAAAGAATAGAATAACAAAAGAAATCACCATGCATGCGATAGATCGCATAGGCGTGTTAATCCAATGTAATAATAAATAACGGAACCGGTCGTGTCCCAGAAATGCATGTATGTTCCAACAGATGTTCCAAATGTAATAATAAAGAATGGAACCAGTCCGCCAGCGAAATAATAATAAAGAGACGGAACATGATGTTCCAACACACACGCATGTGATGTTCCAAATGTAATAATAATAAAGATTTTAACCAGTCCTGTAAAAACACACGCATGTGATGTTCCAATGTAATAATAGAAGAATGTCACCAAATATAGGTAAAACCACAGATACAAAGTTATTCCAATGTAATAATAAGCAATGGAATAACAATAGCTTCTCTTCATGAATAAGAAAGAATAACACCCCTTACATTTAGTAGGAGATTGAATATCGCAGCAATTGTAGTAACAAAATACTCTTCTTCTTTCTTTCTTATTCTCTCTATACTTTCTCTCTCTATAGCTTTGAATGAATTCGTGAAAAATAATGAAGCCCTAGGCCTCTATTTATAGAAGATTTCTAGCTTAGCACCGCCGTGTGAAAAGGCAAGTGGCTCACGACGACTAATGATGTGAAAAGAAAAGTGGTTTGATCTTTTGTAATGTGAAACGACAAGTGGTTCGGACTTTTGTAATGTGAAACGACAAGTGGTTCGACGTCCGGTAAAGGTAATTACTATTAACGAAGGTAAATACTATCGACAAAGGTAAATACTATTCACAAGGGTAATTACTTATCGACGAAGGTAATTACTATCGATGAAGGTAAATACTATTCACAAGGGTAATTACTATCGACGAAGGTAATTACTATCGACGAAGGTAAATACTATCGATGAAGAGACTCTTAGATGATGACATACGAGCCCCCATAAAATAATCAAACTTACCACAAATCATTTTTTTTCATCAACACATATTTAATCTTTCAACAATTATTAATTATTTATAACTTGTCGCCTCAATTATTGATTTAATACTATAACATATTATATAGATGATAATCGTGACAATAATTGAATCAATAATATAAGAGATATGATGCAAAGAATTATCGTAGCAATAATTGAGCATAGTGAGTGACTTCTCACGTAAGCATCAATAATCAATACCGCAATACTACTATGCAACCACGCCAGACATCGTATTTTTTACCACCGGTAGTTCAACAGCTTTTAACGGTAACACCTCCGCCGTTATTTTTATAAAAAATATTTTTGTCGCTTTCTCAATCCGACAATAATTCCGCTAGGGGTCCCACCAATGATTGAGCCGTTGTACGAATATTCCCTAAAAAGAATATTCCCCGACCAAACGAATATTTTATAACAACTTGCATACTTTGCAAAATTTATAAATATTACCCACAACTATAACATTATATCAAATTTATTCCATAATATTCAAAAATAATATTTATAGAAAAATTCATCTTTATTTATAAAAGCTGGGGTCTTACAGCATTAATTCATTCATTTATAACCACATAAAATAAATATATCCATCATTTATATCCACAAAAATAAATATTTCTTTATCATATAAATCAATAACTAATTATTCACAAATAATATTAC